>OX596287.1:24336642-24936642 GCA_951394225.1 Harpalus rufipes
AATTTGAAAAGTTTTGGATTATATTTTAAAACAGTTTTCATTAAAATCTATCATAGGCTTCATGTAAAGTGCCACTTGTGGAAATTGTGTAATAACCGGAAAGGGAGGTGCACAACTAGATGTTATAGGAGTCCTAAATACAAAATTTCAACTTTCTACGGCTTACCGTTTTTGAGTTATGCGAGATACGTACGTACGTACGTACGTACGTACGTACAGACGTCACGACGAAATTAGTCAAAATGGATTCAGGGATGATCAAAATGGATATTTCCGCTGAAATCTGAAAACCGAATACAATACTTCCTTTACTTACGTACAAGGAAGTAAAAAGCGTTTATACGTTGTCCCCGGCCTTAAATTTCGCGAAGCGTACAAGAAATATCAGAATCAGACATTTTGACAACTTTTAATTCTGAAAAAATATGCAAACAATTATGTTTCCGAAATCAACAATTTACTTAACAATCGTTGCTATGAAATAGCTGCTGTGCTATTTACTTGTATATTTGCGAATTTTGTACAATTATCTTGATATTTATACTCTATTAATAATGATTTTGTTCGTTACAAAAAGTATTGTACAAACTTCTTGCGGGAAGACGTCATCCACGCATTCGCGCAAATGAAGCCCTGGCTTGCAAGCTCGCTCGTGCCTCAAATAAGCGCTCATGCGGGATGAGTGTCTTCCCGCACTTAGTATGTAAATAACTATTACATACCAAGTGCGGGAATACTTGATTCCCGGATGATTCTCGCAAGCTCGCGTTGCCATAGAACAATTCCGGGAACCAAGTTTACGCACGTGGTTTGTATATATTTTTTTATGATTACAAAATTCGAAAGGTACGCCCATGGGAATAGTAATGCTGTCGTACTAAGTAAGCGGCACACTTCAGCCATTTTTGATCACTCTGTATAATAATAATAATAATACACAATTATTTAACTTCTTGAAATTTGGTTAATTTAATTTATTTTGTTACAGGGTTTAACGGGAGCCTGGCTATTTCATTACAATTGGAAATGTGAACCGGTGGATTTCACTTGGACTCCACACGCACTCAGGGTGAGTTAATTTAAATAACAAATTAGGTGCGTTGAAGCCTTGGCCGCTCTGCATAGTGCGGCCCGCGTTGCTATGACAACGTGACGTATTTTTTGTGTGATTAGTGTGGACTGGCCATCTCTTGTAAGTGCTGTTTGGTCGCACTTTTAATTAATAATATTTTAATTAGATTTTTTATTATTTCCATCCTCGAAATTAGGAAAGTGCCTTCGATACATGGCTTGCTTAACCCACCTGTAACATGTTAAGTGTCATGTTTAATCTGACATGTGTCGTTATCTTTTATATCGTTAAAGTAATATCACAAAACTTATTTTTGTTGCAATATTTCTATATAAAGAGTTTTCCAATAAGAGGTGTTATTTTGATATTCAAAGAAAAATGCCATTTTTTAATATAAATGATCGGATGTTTATTTCATTATAAAGAGGAAAGTATGCCGTTAATAGTGGAAAATAACATCAGGCAAATGACCACCACGACCACGCTGACAGGACAATATCCTTTTCATGAAATTTTCCATAACCAAATCGCAAAGTGGCTGTCCTATGTCCTCGATAGCCTCACGAATTCCATCTTTGAGGTCTTGAGTCGACGCTGGGCAGTTGGCGTAGACCTTCTCTTTCACGTGGCCCCAAAGAAACAAGTCGCAAGGTGTTAAATCACAAGATCTCGGTGGCCAATTGTGATCACCTCTTCGAGAGATAACACGGTCCGGAAACTTTTCCCGTAAAAGATCAATGGTTTCGTTGCTTGTGTGGCACGTAGCGCCGTCTTGTTGAAAGTAAACGTTGTCCAGATCAATACCATCCAATTCCGGCCATAAAAAATCGTTAATCATCTCTCGATAGCGCAATCCATTCACCGTAACTGTTGCTCCAGCCTCATTTTCGAAAAAGTAAGGTCCAATGACTCCGCCGGACCATAAACCGCACAAAACAGTCACACGTTGAGGATAGAGAGGCTTTTCAACAATAACTCTTGAGTTTTCTGAACCCCAGATGCGACAATTTTGTTTGTTGACGAAGCCACCGAGGTGGAAATGGGCCTCATCACTCAAGATGATTTTTCGATGGAATTCCGGATCATTTTCATGCATGTCAACGACCCAATCAGCAAAGACACGACGTTGTTGATGATCGGCCGGCTTGAGTTTTTGTGTTAACTGGACTTTATAAGCCTTAAGACCCAAATCTTTATGCAAAATACGGTGTAATGACGTTTGTGGAATGCCTAATTCCAAAGAACGACGAGGAATGGACAAACCTGGGTTTTCTTCAATACTTTCGGCTACAGCAGCAATATTCTCGGCTGTTCTTGAGCGACGTGCACGGGTTTTATTCTTCACATCACTAACTTGTCCCAACAGCTCGAATTTTTCCACCAATTTCTGTATTGCGGTCCGACAAGGTGCTTCACGGCGACCCAAAAATTATCGAGTTTTACGAACCGTCTCTGCCAAATTTTCACCATTTTTATAGTGAATTTTAATAATTTCAATGCGTTGTTGAAGCGTGTATCGTTCCATTTTTATTAATGGCGTAGTTTCTACTTGTCAAATGACAAAAAATGACAGCTTCAAAAGCGACATCTACCGAAATAGCGGGCTATTCAAAATAATACCTCTTATTGGAAAACCCTTTAGTTTAATTTGGAAAGTATGGACAATGTTTTTACAATAAAATGCTAACGTTAGAACAGAAATAGTTATTTAATACAATGTCATGGTACAATTTCATGGTTCCCAAGGAGCCCAGATTTGACAATTGCAGATTTTTATTTTTAGAGGTGTCAAAAAATCGGATGAGATACTATATCCGCCTTAACAGTTGAGAAAATGCAGAATAGCATTAAAGAACTGCGTCGGAGCACGAAGGTGGAAGATTAATAAAATAATTTACTATTTGATTTTTTTTAAATCAAGCAAAAAAAGTTCTTCCTATAATATTTTTTTGTCACGATTAGACTGATAGACTTGACAGTTTATATGAAGAGTTAAACAAAACAACGACATAAGATTGTTTTCGAACAACCAAGGCCTACTCAGTGATTCCGGAAACTTTATCCAGCCTCGTACAACAATATGTAAGAGCTCCAATATGAAAACAGTAAAGGAAAAGGATTTTTCAAAAAGTACGTGAAATGAAAATAAAATAAATAAATATTTCATCACGGTATATTACCCATTGCTGGGTGTGCCAATCTGCTTTGTACAGATATCGGTAATGATGGAATATTTGTACCGTGCGGGCGCTTACCAGGCGTCACCTCACGGTCACTCATTGCTGGCGTGGAGAGTACGTGAAATGAACTTTCAATATTGCCAAAGACACTTGGTATATCACACAAAACCACTTAGCTACGAGTAGATTTAACAAATAATAATATATACCGATAATTTGAAAATAATAACACGTTTGATTTTCTACAACTTAATGTAGGTACCTGTATGCAACGATCTCACCAACATTCCAAGAAACTATGTTTTTTTTTTTTTTCTTTATTTACAAATGCAGAATCAGAATATTCCATGCTCTGAATCGTTACACTGCGTATCAGATGAGGAATCCACACTATACATGAGAATAGTCAAATCTATTATTATCTAGTATTATGATAAGTAGTATGCTAGCTTCATTATAAGCAGATAAGCCTTATTAATGGTTAATTTTTATTCGTAAATAATGTATACAAGTACATACATACTTACTTAATTTGATTTTGAATAACGATTAAATTAATTAAACAATGTAAATTAGACTAACTGTATAAAATGAATGCAGAAAAAAATTAAAAGTAGTAAGCATTGTTATAAACAGTGACCTACTAATGATGAAATTGATATTGTTAATATCGTGTAGTCTCTGGTTCGACATTAATAGAAAACTGTCCAAAAAACAAGAATTGGTAGAGATGTGGAGTAATCAATCAATCAATCGTTGATGTTGATGTAAGATTAATGTTACTCGCTACAGGATTCGCACATTTACATGCCAGTTAACTCGTTCAAAGGAGAGAGGTTAGCATGGATCAATCATCTTTTATGCGATGGGGTCATCATTTTGTCAGGCGGTTCATGAGGTCGTCATCCTGGAAGGATAAAATTCACTGATCTTTTTGCCCCGGAGTCTTTGTTTCTTCTCATTACGAGTATATGACCATACCATCTGTCTTGCTTCTATCATTTTGTTCATTGTGGATGTAACCAATTATATTCATAATTATATTTACCCTGAAGTAGACATATTAGCTGCCGAAAAATTGGTTTTTGTTATTGAAATAAAAACGATTTTTCAAGACTACAATCTCAGTTAGTTTCTTACTATTCTGGTTGTGGACATAGTATCCAACAAGCACACATAATCCTATCTGAAGAATTTAATGGTAGTAGTCTCGATTTTCCAAATCCATGTGGATTATTTCCCTCGACAAGTATATTCCATACTAATGAATGACAAATAAACATCAGAACATTTTGAAATTTTGAATGAAAAATTATGACAATTGTGACATCTATGTAAAAACTACTAGCCGTCATTCTGACAAGGATCCTCATCTGCTTGCCAAGGCCAACCAAGTCACAGGTCTGCTCGCGCCCTATAAGTACACACAAATAATTGAAATTGTTTCTCTTCTTTCGTTCTATAAGAAATTTTATCCTACTATTCTATTATGTTCAAAATTCTTCAAATTCATTGACGGTATTAGCGGTATTTCTTAAGGATATATGTAATATTAACATATCTGTAATTTAAATATATAATTAATTAATAATACAATAATATATATTAAATGTACCCTTACCTCCCAGAAAAATCTAAGACTGACATTTTACATTTACATGTCAATTACAAAAATTTAAATATCGCAAATGTTTTTCGGGCAACGAGATTTATTACAACAGATTATTCTATATTATTATATACTATATCTCCAAACCTATACGAGATATAATAAAAAAATTAAGTGTCAGACTGAGAATTTAATTATCTTTAATATTTGTAGTAACAAATTTTCAAAAAATAATATTTAGAATTTTTTTCTTTAGAAACTACCACTTCCGGTTGTCCAATTATTACCAGAACCTATTCAACTCTTCCCATTACTGTTAGATTGAGGAATCCGTAGTCAAACACGTCTTTAGTCTTATAGAATTTGAGAAATCGTGTCTCCAACAACCTCACACACACATCCACACACACACATACACACACACACACAGACATCATTGTAAAAATGTTAAAATCGGATTCTATGGACCTTAAATCGTGCTTATTCAATAAAATCTCTCTTAGCTAGAGGTAAAAAGATATAATGTTCTTTCCACCTAAGAATAAATAATTATCTAATGAGTATAATAAAGAGCCTGAATAATGAATGTAAAAATAAAATTAGACTAAAAATGAATAATGGAAATAATAATAACAACGTAGAAATAAAAATCAAGTGAGTACAACGCAAACAAACACGGAAATGAATGGACAAACTGCAAATGAATGCTTTTATTCCTTACCGTACATAGATGGCATTGCTGTACAACTTAAGAAATGTTTTACAAAATATTTAAATATAGGAATAGGTTTTAAACCAGTCAAAAGAGTAGGATCATTATTTAGTAACCTTAAATCGACGATAAACAATAAAATCATATCTAATGTAATATACAAAATCCCATGTAATGATTGCTCCGGGCAATATACAGGGCAAACAAAAAGATATTTACATACACGTCTTGAGGAACACAGAAAAAAACTGTACAAAAATAAAAAATAGTCATACACGCCCAATCCCAGAATCATAAATTTAACTTTGAAATTTCAAAGATACTAGACACGGAAAATAATTTGCACAAAAGGCTTACATTAGAAATGCTTCATATAAATCATGACAAAAACAATGTTAATTTAAAAACCGACACAATGTACATTAGCAAAATTTATAACAATATTCTAAAATACAAATGACACCTAATTAATAACTAAATAAAACAAAAACATTAAAATTTAAAAATAATATAAAATATTTTTTTTTTCGGTTGCAATTAAAAAACTGTCCGCGAATGTATATTATTTTTAGTTCTATATCCTATTGACATTAACATGAAATCATAAGTGAGTGAAGCAATAAACCATCACTCTGAATAAATACGAATTCGTATGGTTCATATATGTCACAGAATTGCCTCATTCGAAAATAAGGTTATAATGGCATATCGCATTAAATTTATTTTTAATAAAAATTTCAATATAAAATTGTACCTAATACTGGCGAAAGGTATAAATCAAATATACATTACAATTGTAGTAATCTATTCGTAACTCAATGTATTATTGCTTCATACAATTATATTGAAAATTATACTTATTTCCATCATTCTTCACAATAATAAAACCATAATAGGTGAAAAAACGTATGTAGGTGATACAATGCTATTTCCTTCAGGCCGCATAATTTGCTTAAACTCATTTTGTTTGATTGCTTTATTTAACAAAAGTACAAATTATACACTTACATACTAGATGTGGATATCCATCTCCGCTGACGGCTGAATCAATGTAAAAATATATTTCATATAATAATCTGTTATGTGTTAATGTTAATGTATTTGACTATCGGGCTTATTCTGTAACTCAGTGATACTGGTTAAAATATTGTCATACGTAATATAACAAGTGATATGATTATCATCGATAATATTCTCGAGTGAAACCGAGCTGCAGATTTCACGAGTCCGACGGACGAGTTAAATGTGCTGCTTCGGTTTCACGAGCAATATCTTCGATTATTAATCATATCACGAGCTTATATTTAATGAGAGAATATTATAATGAATTTTTGCAATCTAACCTAACTTTTGATATACATATTCATATTGTATTAAAACATGGTACTTACGAGTTTTAATTAATATTTCGGAGTTTGAATTATTGTTATTATTTATTTTTATACTCAAATTTAACTGTCAATGTCATAAATAAAGAAAACAAATCCCTTAGTAACGACTATAAATACGGTGTTTATTTCTTTGTTTTTTATCATCGCTGTGATAGGCATGTAACTAGGGAGATTCTGAATATTGATTGGCAGAAAACATGTCATGATATTGCTTTGACAAATTAAAATCCAATTTTTTACCTCTCGCTAAGAGAGGGATTGGATTCAGGCTAAAAATTGCATATCCAGTTTTAAAGATTAAGCTCGTTTTAAGGTCCCTAACAATCCGATTTTAATATTTTTACGATGATGTCTGTGTGTGTGTGTGTGTGTGTGTGTGTGTGTGTGTGTGTGTGTGCGTGTGTGTTTGTGTGGAAGTATGTGTGTGTATGTGGACGTTGGAAGGCCGATTTCTCAAAAACTATAATACTTAATATATGTTTAACTACGTATTTCTCAATCGGACATTACTGGGAAGAGCTGAAAAGGTTTTGGTACTAACTGGACAACCGGAAGTAGCAGATTCTTAAAAAAAATGTTTATTTTATTTTTTAAGAAGAGTAAATTCTCTATCTGATACATATAAATATTTTATTATATCTTTTATAGATTTAAAGATTAATAAATATAAGGTATATAATAATCTGTTGCAATATATCGCACAGCCCAAATAATGTCATGGAAACCAACTAAAAAATTAAAATGTTTGTAACTGACAGATAAATGTCAGTGTCAAAAATCTAGAGACATTACAGAAGGTTTTTTCTGGGAAGTACATACATTATATTATTTCTTATTGTATTAATAGTTAAATATTTAAAATTATACGTATATTACATATACCCTTCAAAAATACTGTCTATCCAGACAATTAATTTGAAACATTTCGAAAAATTAGAAGAGTAGAACAAAATTTCTTCATAGAATGAATTTAAAATTAAAAAATCTAGATGTTAGTAGAATTATTGGTATAAAGAGTAGTCATTTGACGTTGTTGGCCTTGACCGGCATATATGGGGGACCGTGACAGAATGATAGCTAGTAATTATGTACATAGATGTCAAATATCAAAAAAAAATATCCTAAATTTCATGATGTTCCAATTTCATGTGGTTTATTTTCCTCGACAAGTAAATTCCACACTCCTGGCGACAAATTAACAACGTGAATTTAGAAAATCTTAAATTTTTTAATACAAAATTCTGACATTTGGCTTCTATGTATATAATTACTAATTGTCATTCTGACACGGGCCCCCATATCTGCTTGTCAAAGCGAACAATGTCACATGACTGCTCGCGCCGTATACTTATGTAACCAAACACGGAAGTGGCGGGAGGTATTATGCTGGCCACAACAGATTTTTGTTATGTGTAAACATACTTAAATAATATTAAATAAATATTTCATCACGGCATATTACCCATTTTGCCAATCTGCTTTGTACAGATATCGGTAGTGTTGGAATATTTGAACCCTGCGGGCGCTTACCAGGCGTCACCTCACGGGCACTTATAGCTGGCGAGGAGAGTGCACCACATGGATCAATTTTGTGCCATTAAAATTCGATGTAACTTTTGGCGTCGGTCGGAATCCAACTCGGGTCGCCAGATTCGCGGCCAGACTTGGGGTTAAATTTTTTAAGTTGTAAAAATTAACCACTGAGTTCCATACTAGGTCCGTATATTTCGTAATGTTTAATTTTTTTTGTGACGGAGCATTTTTGCCATACTAACTTACTATTTACAGGGAAATACCACATATGACTAAAATAATGATATCCAGTTATAATAATTGTATGTTTGTTAGACTTTTGCGTGCCTATAACAATAGAAAATAATAGTTTAAAGATCTATCCTAATTGTATATTATTATAGATACCTACTCGATGAAGTAAACAATAATGTATTAAGATTTATAACAATATTCATTTTTATAACTATTTTGACTATGTACTATTATAGTCATATGTTGTCTACTAACGGTATAGGGTGTCATTAGATGATCACCCATCCAAATGTTAACCGTATTTACGTTTGCGATTTAATTTCAGACATCTGTATATCATCATGGCATATTACCCATTGCTGGATGTGCCAATCTGCTTTGTACACAGATTTCGGTAATGATATTCTTACCGTGCGGGCGTTTACCAGGCGCTACCTCAAGGGTACAACTTGCTGGCGTGGAGAGTGCACCACGAAATAATTTTTTGGCGTCGGTCGGGATCGAACCCGTTTCTCCAGATGTCATAACGGCTTTTGTCTTATAAAGTCTTTATAGTCATACTGTGTATATTTTCGTGGCCGTGTGCCTGAGTGTGTGGTCGCGAGTCTAGGGACCCGGGTTTGATCCCAACCGACGCCAAAAATTACATAGCATATTAGTGGCACAAAATTGTCCCCTGTGGCGCACTCTCCACGCCAGTAATGAGTGCCCTTGAGGTGACGCCTGGTAAGCACCTATACACAGTAAAAATATTCCATCATTACCGATATCTGTGTATGAAGCAGATTGGCACACCCAGCAATGGGTAATATGCCGTGATGAAGTATTTATAACATTTTTTCCTCCGGCTACCTTTGGTAAGGGAGGAATAGGGTTCATGCTAAAAATCGCATATCGAGATTTTGATAAATGATCACTTTTCAAGGTCCATAGAATTCGATTTTAACATTTTCGCAATGATGACTGTGGGTGTGTATGTATGTGTGTGAATGTGTATATGTGTGTCAGTGTGGATTATTGTGGTCACTCTAGCTCAAATACTATCAACCGCAGAATTTTGAAACCTTGTATTTCGACCTTACTCTAATATGGAAAGAAGCCATTAGATTTTGGAGTAAAGCAAATAACTGGAAATTGCACTGTACTAGAAGCTCAAAATAATACCTTTAAATGTCATTTTTTCGCGATAATTGAATTTTCTACTGGCATGCATTAATAATTTTTCTATATATTTTATAGAAAAATTAATAAAATAATCAATTTTATAAATCTCGGAGTCTATGTTTTAAAGATAAACACAATTTCTTAGTTACACAGTTCATATTTCAAAGGTATGTAACTGACAGATAAATGTCACTGTCAAAAAAAGTAAAATTGTAAATAGAATAACAGTTATATGCAAAGGAATTTAAAATATATATATAGTTTCCAGTATTAGTAAATACATTTATATAAAAATAAATATAAATATTATATCATCACGGCATATTACCCATTGCTGGGTGTGCTAATCTGCTTTGTACACAGATTGCGGTAAGTCTGGCGTGGAGAGTGCACCACAATTTTGTGGCATTTTAAATTTTAAATATTTGGTGTTGGTAGGAATTGAATCCGGTTCCCCAGATCCTCATAGGTATATCTATTTAAATTAATAAAAATTAAATGGCGGGAAGTATTGTGTTGGTCACATCAGATTTTTAAATTTTGATAATTCATTTTATGCAGTTTTAAGGTTTGATTTTAATACAAATCATTAATTTGTTACAGTAAAATTATTTAAAGATGTCCGATCAAGGTTATTTGTATCATGAACGAATTAACAAATTGGCATACATTTATCTCTCTCCTTTGCAGTCTATAAGCGTGTGCGATAAAGATGGATATAGCACGTTTGTCTTTTAAAAATTTATATTGTTTCGAATAAGTTAGGACATTCCACTTTAAAACGATGCTCGTTATTGATAATACTTTCGCTGTAATGTAAATTTATTTATTAATTCAAATACATTACCTTGATTCATAGCCGTACGAATAACGTTATTTTCTGTCAGTATCACTGACACTGATATTGTGTCAGTATCTTATTTTTCACATATTTGGTTTTACATTTGCTAATAAACCTACCAGTTGATTTATTTTTGAAATTTGAATGCTTTTATTGTAACATATATTTTTATAATAATAAAATAACAGTAGTATCTTATGTACCCTCATAAAAACTAAGCAAACGACACTACTGAATTTGTCAGAAAGGGCGGAGCAAAAATATGAATTCATGCAATTCGTAGATTACCTTGATCGGACATGTTTCAAAAATTTTACTGTACTATGATAGAGAACTTCATTATGAAATTGTTTTATTCTGTTATTGTGCAACAGAAATAGATAAAAATAATTATAGAGAACACTCAATTAATAAATAGGAGAAATTTCTGTCTTTTGCTCCACATAAGCATTGAGCAAACTGTTATATCTTCCGTCTGTAATTCCGTATTATGAAAAGCAAATCAAAAACCAAAATGTAACATATAACGAAACCTGTTATTACCTGTCAATATGTATATTCTACTTATTAAATATAATCCTACTAATTAAACTAAATTAATCACTTTCATATTAAAGTAGAACGACGTCTAACATCCACCAACCCTTTAGAAAAATAACTATCCGACTTTCTTCTTTTCTTCCTATCTGCATCAAGTTATAACAAGTTCCTCTTGCATGTTCGCAACTGGTCAACTGATTAGCTTCTCCATAGCACACTTTCTGTGAAACAAGTGCCACTTATAGATGCAAGAATCAAGATTGCAGTGGTTTATTTTGCAAACGGGAGGATTACGATTATGATCTAGTGGTCGTGGATTTGTAATAAAATGAGAGGAAAAAGTACGGTATGAATATGAAGGCACTCTACTGACATACAAAATGTGAATGTTTGCAAAAGTGCTAATTAGTATGATTACAGATATGAGAGAGAAATTATAAACGAATCTTTACTCGCTCGCATTTTACTGTCTTTGTCTTGGAATTCTCTTGTGCATAGATTCTAAACGATTGTTTTTACCTCCCGCTTCCCTTGGTAAGGGAGGTATAGGGATCGTGTTAAAAATCGCATATCGAGATTTTGGTAAATGACCACGTTTTAAGGTCCCTACAATCCAATTTTAACATTTTCACGATGATGTCTGTGTATATATATATATATATATATATATATACAAGGTGTTTCCTTTAAAACAACCAGCGCTTTTTTGGGCGAACTAATGACTTTAGAGAAAAATGTTATATACAAAAAATTACCAGGAAAAAGGGCTTAATTTATGAGAAATAATAAATAAAAAATTCAACCAGTAGTTCTCAAACGGTAGAATAAAATTATATTTTTTTAAATGGCAACCTATATAAATTTTTTGTCCATTAGATAGAGAATTTTTTTCTGATGTCAAAGATATAAATATGATATGGGGTTGTATAACAATTATTTCGAGAAAAATGATATTAAAAATCAGAAATAATTTTACAATATTGAAGTAGGCTATGCAATAAACAACTATTAATACGACTATTGCCTAGGTTACGATAGTATATTATTTTCTTATATCTAAAATAACTTTAATTATTTCTGATTTTTAATATCATTTTTCTCGAAATAATTGTTATACAACCCCATATCAAATTTATATCGTTGAAATTAGAAAAAAAATCTCTATCTAATGGACAAAAAATTTATATAGGTTGCCATTAAAAAAAATATAATTTTATTCTACCGTTTGAGAACCACTGGTTGAATTTTTTATTTATTATTCCTCATAAATTAAGCCCTTTTTCCTGGTAATTTTTTGTATATAACATTTTTCTCTAAAGTCATTAGTTCGCCCAAAAAAGGGCTCGTTGTTTTAAAGGAAACATCCTGTATGTATATATATATATATATATATATATATATATATATATATATATATATATATATATATATATATATATATATATATGTGTATGTGTGTGTGTGTGTGTGTGGATCCTCTTTACGCTCTAACTCAAATACAATCGTTCAGAAAATTTTGAAATGTTGTATTTCTACCTTATTCTAATACGGAAAGAAGCCATTAGATTTTGGTGTCTATGAGATAACCGGAAATGGCAGCTTACTTGAAGCTCAAAATAGTTTTTCTTCAAAAACTACCTTTAAATGTTATTTTTTCGCAATTTATTATAATAAAACTTAAATATTATTTCATTTTCTACAGGTTTGCATTAATACTTTTTCTATATATTTTATGGATAAATTCATAAAATAATATAAAATTATATATCGGAGCTTATGCACACAACTCTATGGTTACACAGTTCAGCTCAAATATATATAACTGACAGAAAAATGTCATTGTCAAAAAAATAATTATTTCAAATTAATAACAGTAACGTTTTCAAAGAAATTTGTAAATAGAACAATAGTTACATGGAAAGTAACTTAATATACATAATTTCAAATTAATAATAATATTTTAAAACGAAAATTGTAATTACCCATTCCAGGGTGTGCTAATCTGCTTTATACACAGATTTCGGTAATGATGATAATATATTTGTATCGTGCAGGCGTTTAACATGCGTCACCTCACGGGTGCTCCTTTTTAGCGTGGAGAGTGCATCACAGGGGTCAGTTTTGTGCCATTTAATATTCGAAATATTTGATAGTAGGAACTGAATCCGGTTCCACAGATTCGCGACCAGACACTCAGGTACGCGGCCATGAGACCCCATAGGTATATGTATTTAAATTAAAATGCTCTAAATAATATTTAAATTATACTTGGCAAAGTTCACAAAAGACGTCTCTGGTTGAGATACAGAAACAAAAGAAAATATAAATACAGTAAAAAATTTGAAAGATGTCCGATCAAGGTTGTCTACGAATTGTATGTATTCAGATTCCGCCCATCATGACAAATTCAGTAGTGTCGTTTGCTTAGTTTTTATGAGGGTACGTAAGATACTACTGTTATTTTATTATTATAAAAATATATATTACAGGAAAAATATTCAAATTTCAAAAATAAGTCAACTAGTAAGTTTATAAGCAAATGTAAAACCAAATATGTTAAAAATAAGACACTGACACAATGTCAGTGTCAGTGACTCTGACAGAATATAACGTTATACGTACGGCTATGAATCCAGGTAATGTATCTGAATTAATAAATAAACTTACGTTACAGCAAAAGTATTATCAACAACGAGCATCGTTTATAAATGGAATGTCCTAACTTAGTCGAAACAATATGAATTTTTGAAAGACAAGCGTGTTATATCCATCCTTATCACACACTCTTACAGGCTTTGCAAAAGAAAGAGATAAATGTATGCCTATTTGTTAATTCGTTCGTGATACAGGTGCCCTTGATCGGACATCTTTCATAAATTTTACTGTATATGCATTTAATTGAATACTATCCTACCAAGTTTCAAAATTTTAGTGCAAGTAGTACTAGTGTTATTAATAAAACTGTGGCGGATGAGGTGCACTTTCAAAGGGCTGTAACTCTGTAACGAAAAGTTTCCTGTCATACTTTCATATAACATTTTTTACCCAAATTGACTCCGCCAATATATGATTTCATTTTGGCATACTCTTTTTGAATCACCCTGTATAGTTTCATTGACAATTGTCAATGTCAATTGTCAATACACATTTTGTTGAACCTCATCTTCAACGTTATTTCTCTCCTCCAGGTGGCCCGAGGTGTTTACGTCTACTTCCTGGCCAAGATGTCCGAGCTCCTCGACACCATCTTCTTCGTACTTCGGAAGAAGGACCGACAGATCACCTTCCTACACATGTATCATCATACTGTGATGCCGATGATATCCTGGGGCACGACGAAATACTTCCCCGGAGGTCATGGGACCTTCATAGGTGTCATTAATAGTTTTGTGCATATAATTATGTATTTTTACTATATGATGGCTGCCTTTGGACCTAAGTATCAGAAATGGCTCTGGTGGAAGAAGTATATTACGACGATGCAACTGGTAAGACTTTTTTTATGTTTTACAAATTTGTGGTTATTCCTTTATCTTTTGCAAACTTTAACCTCTCGCTAAAAGATGTATTGGATTTATGCTAAAAATTGCATATTCAGATTTTAGTGTATAACAATGGCGGCTTGTCAGGGTAGGCAGGTGAGGCAGTGCCTCATCAGAAAAGAAATAAAGTAGTATGTAAATTAAATTTTAACTTATTCCGTTAATGCTTGTCTTTATAAATATCAAAAGAATAATTTAAGCCACCACCATAACTAATATGTAATGCAGTTCACCTAATTTACACCCTATAAAGAGCTTCTCGAAATGAATAGTATAACTGCCTAATGTTTTTGATAAAGCATTCATTCCGGTAAGAAATACGTGCGCTAGACAAAGAGCTGTTTGAGGCACTGCTTCAAATGCTAAACGCAATGAGTGCGTAAAGGATAAAAGATCGTCGCTTTACCTTCCAACGCCACGTACTGATAAATTTTGTAAGTAGGTTCACGACATCTACTGCATATTTTTGCAGGCAAGATTAAATAATATTAGCTGTATATTGCATTCGACAATAAACAAACATAACATAACCTGTCTTGTCTAGCATTTTTATTATAATAGGCTCTGGTTTGCGACTGATACGTATTGCAGTAAATATTTAATTCTTTTATTTTTTCGTTGTTTTTATAGTTTACCCACGTAGTGTTCTTGTACTTTGAATTTTAGTTAAAAACAAAAAAAAACAAATAATGGCTTCGACTTAAACTTTAAAATAATTGAGTGACAATATAAGGAATTCTGAAGATATTGTTAATTTTTTAATTAACAAAAATCCATTTAATCAACTGCCTTATGAAGATAAACTATTAGTGAAAGAATTTCCTAAAATGTTCTGTGATCTGGCAATTTATTTATTTTTGTACATGAAAGGGGAAAATATATATTTGCACATCCCTTGAAAAAATGTAACTTTCAATTATAAGGCATTTGACCTTGAATAAATACGGAATATAGCCGGAAATATCCTGTGTAAGGATTCTGGTGACATCATTGATACGGACTCCTACTGGTCGTCTGTAACCCAATAATAATGTAGCAAGTTGTAGGAATTTAAATAAAATGTAAGGAAATTAATGAAACTGAGTTTGGCCTGAAATTTGCCTTTTCCTTTTTGAACTTTTCCAGTACACCAAAATATACGCTGTTAAGTCCTTGAATATCAGTTCTTGCATTGATTTTATTGCAATCATCCCGAATATGTAACATTTCAAGAAACATACGTTTGGAGTAATTTTGCTCCTCCAAAATCTTGAAATTATCCAAATTAAAAGTGTGTTTTATGTATTGGAATGTTCAGCCAGAGCACATTTGTTTGCCGTGTTGTTCTGTGTTGATCTGCGATGTTCGCTTATTCGTTTAGTTTGTTTCCTAACATTTTATTTAAATTAGGCGCTAATAACTCAAATTACCCACAATTAATATTAATAAAACTTGAGGGTTCCAATTCATAGATGGCGATGTTATTTGGCGCTCATCAGTCCTAAATCATTATAGCCACACTATTGCGTATTTTTGCTGTATTATAGTTTTAGGTCATTAACATACATAGTTCAAAATTTTAATTTAATTTTCAGACCAATGTATATACATACACATTAGCAAAAACAAAATAATAATTGAACACTTTAAGTAAACAAGTATAAATTAATACATAATTACTAATAATAGTTAATAATTATTTAGTACTATGTCGAAAGAGTTTTAAAGTTTTTTCTAGTAGAAAACAAAAATCCTTGTAATATAAATACAAACATAACAAAAAATCTGTGGCAAATCACATTACATATGTAAAGAATCAATGGCAAAATGTATAATGATATAGAATTTTTTATATAGGTTCCAAAATGCTATATAAGTGCCTACATTAAGACACCAATTTAAATAATATGTTTCGTCGTCATTATCTATACTTATGTAAATAAATATAAATGTCCTCCACATTAAAAACAGGAAATTACCGTCAAATATCGATATCTCTGTAAAGTATAGTATGATACAAAATATAGTAGCAATTAGGGTAAGACAAAAATATAAATTTCTTCGGAGCATATTCGCCCTTTGCAATATAATATTTTCAATGTTCTTTTGTCCCACAAGTACGAGACGTTCTCGAGGGGAGGGAGGGGGGCGCGCGCTCGAGGATCGGGGTCAGTTTTGTACATATTGATTAAATAAAATAATTTGTAAAAAATCGGATGTTAAGGTTTTAAGGTCCCTATAATCCTATAACATTTTTACGTTGATGTCTGTGTGTGTGTGGATGTGTGTGTGTGAGGTTGTTGGAGATACGATTTCTCAAATTCTATAAGACTAAAGACCTGTGTAACTACGGATTCCTAAATCTAACAGTAATAGGAAGAGTTGGTAACAATTGGACAACCGGAAGTAGTAGTATTTTAACAAAAATCTTCTAAATATTATTTTTTGGAAATTTATAACAAATATTAAAAAACAAAATTCTCTATCCCACACATTTAAATTTTTTATTATACTTTATATAGATTTAAAGATACAGATATATTCTCATACGTAATATAACAAGTGATATGATTATCATCGATGATATTCTCGAGTGAAACCGAGCTGCAGATTTCACGAGTCCGAAGGACGAGTTGAAATGTGCTGCTTCGGTTTCACGAGCAATATCTTCGATTATTAATCATATCACGAGCTTATATTTAATGAGAGAATATAATGAATTTTTGCAATCTAACCTAATCTAACTTTTGATATACATATTCATATTGTATTAAAACATCGTACTTACGAGTTTTATTTAATATTTCGGAGTTTGAATTATTGTTATTATTTATTTTTATACTCAAAATTAACTGTCAATGTCATAAATAAAGAAAACAAATCCCTTAGTAACGACTATAAATACGGTGATAATTTCCTTGTTTTTATCATCGCTGTGATAGACATGTAACTAGGGCGATTCTGAATGTTGATTGGCGGAAAACATGTCACGTGACTAAGGAAATATATTCTCTATAAAATAATTTGTTGTAGTAAATCTCACGGCCTCCTGACACCCCAAACATCTTCATGGTAACTACTTGAGAAATTAAAATCTTTGAATATATAATACATATAAGAACGGCAACACATATGGCCTAGCAAGATACTATATCTTCTCTTTTTATTCACAAAATTATTATAGATAGCTAGTGACTCCTACGACAAAACTGTGAACTTCGTTAAATCATGCTGACAGCATTGCCAAATAGTATTTGTTAGAAGTATTCAATAATCAATAATTCAAAAATATTGTTTCATAATAACCAGATAATATATTTTGAATCTTCAATGTACATGTATACTTGTTTTACAGTAGCAAACTTAAAAACCTTTTTAAAATAATATCTTGTTGTTCTAGCTACGTGGCAACACTGTGCAACATCCACCTATTATGTATTTTTTGAACTAACTCAGAAATAATTCGTATACGGAGGAATAGATGGCACCGTCTCTCGAAATATTTAATCTAAATACATTACGTTGCCGTTCTTGTATTGTATTATATATTCAAAGTTAAAATGTCTGTAATTGACAGATAAATGTGACTAATGTCTTTGTCAAAAATTCAGAGATAGTACTGAAAGCTTTTACTGGGAACGATATTTAATATTTCTTATTGTATTATTAATTATATATTTAAAATTAGGTATATTACATGAACCCTTCAGAAATACCGCCAATCCCGTTAATGAATTGGAAAAACCTCGAACATTTAGACGAGTAGGAGAAAACTTGCTCATAGAATCAATTTAAAATTATAGGAAATACGTAAATATAAAGATCAGGTGTAATTAGATTTTTTGTGTACAAGAAATGTTAAATACAATACTTATATAAACCATAATATAAAGGGTGCGAGAGGTATTGTGATGGCCAAGGTTAACATTTAATTTTCTTCTTTTTCAGGCTCAATTCTGCATCGCTTTCATCCACTCCGCCCAGCTCCTCTTCCACGACTGTGGCTTCCCACGTTGGTCCCTCTTCTTCACCCTTCCAAACGCCATTTTCTTCTACTATCTTTTCTACGACTTCTACAACAAGGCTTACCCTATTGACTTGAAGAAACCTGTACAACACGGCTCTGCCAAGGACCAAAATGGAGTCGTGAATGGCGCCATTGAGGCTAGTGACGTCACGAAGATGGCGGAGGCGAAAGAAAATGGTCTTACGAACGGGTATATAGAAAACGGGGTGGTAAATAGTAATAATAATAGGATAGGAGATGAAAAGAAGAAAAAAATAGCGTGATAGCAATAATAAATTAAAAGAGTGAAAGAATTGGTTGATTTTTTTTATAAGGGATCTGTTTTATACTCTGTATGTTCATAACAATGTATCGAAAAATCATTTAATTATTCATACAGAGCTGGGCAAGTACCGCTATTTAAGTACTTAAGTACTAAGTACAAATACAAGAGCTCAGGTAATTAAATTTAAGTACTAAGTCCTTCAATTATTAAAATACTGAAGTCTTAAGTACAAGTACTTGTTAAGAGTACTCAGTACTCTTCAAGTACTACCTAAAAAGCAATAATCTAATTATTTAATGTTTTAATAGAAGAATAATTAATTACCAATACACATGTTTTATATCTACCAATATAACAACTAAAACTCAGATTTAAAAAAGCCTGTAAGAGAATTGGAAAATGGACTGTGTTTATATTGTGGAATACAGAGCGTATAAAAATTAGAGCACTGACCTTGACGGAAGGGAAACAGGAATGTTCAGGAGGAAAGGGAGACAGGAACTAGTAGATTGCTGATCTAGCAATCTCAGTTGGAGATGACGATTGCAGTCGTCTTGAAGTCGTAATGTCCAATGGGTCTTGACGATGATGAACCTAGCGCCACAATGGCGAGAGGTACTGTACTGGGTCAGTACCTTGGTGCTGCGCTCACTATGCGCCGGGTAGGGGAGGCTGGCAATCCAACGCCGTAAGCTGGATGATCATGCCGGCAGATATACCGGTCGGCAGGTTCAGTGAGTGGGACCAAATTGCCTACTGTGAAGTTCACTAATGGCAGACGAAAAACTGAGTGAACGCAAAACCAGTTCACTCCGTTGCACAACACTTCACAATATTAACTCACTTCACTCTTTCTGTAAGAAGAAATTCCCTCTACCCAAATTAAACACCGAATTCAAATTAATAACATTTAATTGGCATTAATTAAACAATTATTTTCAAATGAAGTAAAAGATGCAAAAATTTAAACAAATTTGGAGGATTTTATGGACGAAAGAAAAATACGTCTGAACGCCACACTGGTTCACTACCGACTTGTTATTTATTTATTATGAATGTTTCTTGGTCGCTAAGGTTTTCTATTATTGCATCCTTTACTTTTTTTTTTACATAGGTTTCTTGATTACAAAAATAATACAGAGTTCTTCAACAATAAATAGTCATCAGTGACTCTGATTTTCATACGTCCATACCTCTCAATGAAAACTTTCCAAAGCCATAACTTTACATCAAAAGATGTGCAAAATTTGATTGAAATACTGGTGAATGATTTTTTTTTATACCATTAACATAAATTATATACGTACGACTTGTGATTGTTTAATATTATAGTATTTTTGTTAGTTTGGATTTTTAAATGGCACAAAAATGACACCTGTGATGCACTCTCCACGCCATCAATGAGTGTCCGGCAGTTGACGCCTCATAAATACCCGCACAGTACAAGTATGTCATCATCATTATCGAAATCTGTGTACAAAACAGATTGGCACACCCAGCAATGGGTAATATGCCGAGATGATATATTTTACTTTGGTATAATTTGTTTAATGAAAAAATTGTTTACCTTGCAGATAAGTAAATATATCATCACGGCATATTACCCATTGCTGGGTGTGTCAATCTTCTTTTGTATACAAATATCGGTAATGATGAAATATTTGTACCGTTCGGGCGCTTATCAGGCGTCACCTAACGGGCACTTATTGCTGGCGTGGAGAGTGCACGACAGGGGTCAATTTTGTGCCACTAAATTCGATATAATTTTTGGCGTCGGTCGGGATCGAACCCGGATCGCGACCAGACACTCAGGCACTCGGTCATGAGACCCCGTAGGTACTTAAGTATTACTTAAATAGTATTTAAGTACCCTGAAAGGACTTAAGTACGTTTTATTGGTACTTAAGTACAATTTTAAGTACTAAGTACAAGTATTTTAGATGCAGTACTTGAAAATCAAGTACAGTAAAAATTTTGAAAGATGTCCGATCTAAGTCATCTGTATCATGAACGAATTAACAAATTGGCATACATTTATTTCTTTCCTTTGCAAAGGCTATAAGCATGTGCGATAAGGATAGATATAACACGCTTGTCTTTCAAAAAATCATATTGTTTCGACTAAATTAGGACATTTCCATTTTAAAACGATGCTCGTTGTTGATAATACTTCCGCTGTAACGTAAGTTTATTTATTAATTCAGATACATTACCTTAATTCATAGCCGTACGAATAACGTTATTTTGTGTCAGACTCACTGACACTGACATTGTGTCAGTATCATATTTTTCACATATTTGGTTTTCCATTTGCTAATAAACTTACCAGTTGACTCATTTCTGAATTTTGAATGCTTTTATTGTAACATATATTTTTATAATATTAAAATAACAGTAGTATCTTATGTACCCTCATAAAAACTAAGCAAACAACACTACTGAATTTGTCAGAACGGGCGGAGCAAAAATCTGAATTCATACAATTCGTAGACGACCTTGATCGGACATCTTTCAAAAATTTTACTGTACTTCAGGCAGTTTTTTGATAGTAACTTAAGTACAAGTACCGGATTAGTACTTATTTTGGTACTTAAGTACAAATGTACTTAAGTACTGCCCAGCTCTGTATTCATAGATAAAAAATGAAAAGGAATGCATGAACTAGAAGACCAAAAACTAGTTTTGTATTTCATATGCGGAAATATGTTTTAGTTTCGTAACTGATGGCTGATGCTTTCAACGTTATATTTAAAGTATTAGGACAAAAGTATGTCAGAAGAAATAATATTTTCTAATATTACATATTACACTTGTTCAGTAAATCAATAAATATAAAATATTTGGTTCAAATCATTAAGTATCAAATTTAACAATTAATTAATAACTGTGGTTCACTTTCTACTTCGGTTTTAAGTGTCTATGAGTTATGAGGAGACATCTACAGGGTGTTCATTTTAAATGGGCCACCATTACTTTCTCAAGAATTATAAAAGTTACAAAGGCGGTTCTATTTCACAAGACAAATTTAAAGAAAAGAAAAATTATTTCGTTTGACCACTGGTTCTCAAAATATGGAATTTAACTTTTTTTTTATTTTAACTGCGGACATTGCTCATTCCTTAGAGTATTTAATTCTAAATTCAGTAATATAATATTTTTATACTCCTACATAACAATTTAAAAAAAAAAAAAATGCATATAAAGTTTTATACTAATTTGATTAAAATATGGCTATAACAAGAGTGCCATGAATAGAAAAAATGAATACGAGTTAATTTTTTCACATAGAATTAGAATGCCTTGAAAGAAATACGTATTCCTTTACTATGTACAAGAAAGTAAAAATAACGTATACAATTTTTCCATTCTTGACATTCTTACAGTGGTAATAATAAATAAGGGTTAAGTTCAGAATAGCTTATTTTTAACACAGGATTAACTATTCCTAGTTTATCACGAGCTTAACCCACAAATGTATAATAATAAACATGGAATAAGGCTTAACTCTAGAATAAACTGTCCATAAACGTCATTTTAACACAGGGTTATTCTCGGAATAACTAATCTGGAAACGAAATTATTTATTATTACCGCTGTTAATGTAGCTATATTTTAATCAAATTAATATAATTTTTCTCAAAAAAAAAACCGTTATATAAACTCTCTAACGAATGAGCAAATAAAAAATGTTATAATTTAAAATAAAAAAGTTAGGTGCCGTATTTTGAGAACCACTGATCGAAAAAAAAGATTTTTCTTTTCTTTAAATTTGTCTTGAAACATTGAAATTATTTGCCCATTTAACCGTCTATGTATCTGTATACTTTGTATAAAAATATATTTTTTATTATTCTTAACATTGTGTATACTTGATTCCACTTAATATTTTCTCCATGCGCAAAGATGACCTTGGGAGATTTAGCCGGGAGCTACAAGCTATATATTTTCATCGATTTGTAAGCCTCCAGTCATGTTTTGGAGTGTTGCGGGCTGCAAGTTATTGTGACAAAACATTTGTAAATATCGTTGCAGGTTGCACAAAAGTTTTGCCACTCCTGGTCCAAGGCCTATGATTATTTTAATGGCGCATGTCCAACCAATTGTGCCTGGGAAATATTGCACAAATTAATATTTCTTTATATTTTTTTCTATAGTAAGAAAACCACACAGGCAAAATTAGAGGAACTCAAAAAAAAACTATGTACTCTACCTTTCATATTTGTTTTGGTAATTCCACATCTATAACAAATAACAAATCAATTCTGCTTTTGTTGTCGTTTCAATTCTAAATATTTAGAGTAAAAAAATAATTAAAAAAAAAATATTAAATATTATTAATTAGGTGTTAACAATTACTCGAAAGTTCAGTCAAACAGCATTTACTCTTACTAGCAACGTTTCGGTGTACCCTTGCACGTTCTTCAGGGTCTACAACAATTATACAACAAAAATATAATACATACAAAATAACATGGACATTATCACACTTACAATACGATCTTACAAATTGTTATAATTCATGTACACAAAATACATTCGTACAAAACATTCAATTAATTTATTAAACATCGTACAACAAATTCAAAGAGCATATACACACATCTATGTGCTGTAAAAAACGACAACCGAATAATACGGAAAATAGCCGGAAATATCCTGTGTAAGGATTCTGGTGACGTCATTGATACGGACTCCTGTTGGTCGTCTGTACACCAATAATAATGTAGCAAGTTGTCGTTTGATTTGTTGTTTATAGTTCATTGTTCCACTGACAACTGTAAAGCCACATACGTTGGAACGACCAAACGTTACTCGAAACACAACATTCCAATACACTAAAACACACTTTTGATCTGGATAATTTCAAGATTTTGGAGGAATAGCAAAATTACTCTAAACGTATGTTTCTTGAAATGTTACATATCAGGAATGATTACAATAAAATCAATGCAAGAACTGATATTTAAGGACTTAGCAGCGTATATTTTGGTGTATTGGAAAAGCTCAAAAAGGAAAAGGCAAATTTTAGGCCAAACTAAGTTATATTAATTCCCTTACATTTTATTTAAATTCCTACAACTTGCTACATTATTATTGGTGTACAGACGACCAATAGGGGTATCATTGATGTCACCAGAATCCTTACATAGGATATTTCCGGCTATTTTCCGTATTATTCTTATTAACTGAATGTTTTGTACCAATGTATTTTGTGTACATGAATTGTAACAATTTGTAAGATCTTACTGTAAGTGTGATAATGTCCATGTTATTTTGTATGTATTACATTTTTGTTGTATAATTGTTGTCGACCCTGAAGAAGGTGCAAGGGTGCATCGAAACGTTGGTATAGTAACAATAAATGTTGTTTGACGAAACTTTCGAGTAATTGTTAACATCTAATCCACATCACAGTCGAAAAATTATTAATTACTATTTATAAATAATTTTCCAATTTTTTAAAATTATTTTTCTATTCTAAATACTTAGAATTGAAACGAGACCAAACGCAGAAATGATCGTAACACCTCGATAAATAATAATCAATTTTTGGTAGGTTGTTGTAGATGTAGAATTGCCAACAAAAATATGAAAGATACTTTTTAAAATACATAGCTTTTTTTAGCATTCCTCTAATTTTTCCGAGAAGTTTATTTATAATTAATATGAGTATAAACAGATTCTTGTGTAAAGCAATAACGAAGTAAGATATAATTATTATTTATGAGAAACTATCAACCAATTCTTAATATCACTCTTTAATTGGTCAATTCTTACCATTTGATAAAGTTATTTAAAACTAGGATAAGCTACTTACCTTAGATTAATGTAGATAGGTAGTAAAGTAACTAAAATGTACGGACCCTTAAATACGGGGTAACACCCAAGGCTCAAATTGGCCATAGTGTGATATGTGTAGTCTCTTCCAGAAAACTAACACAATAGGAATATTTTCAGTCACTACCAAAAAAAAACAAAATTATATTAGAATGGTTGTTAAAATATTACTGATGCTCGCTAATACTGAAGTGATTAAAAAAAATATTAGTGCTACCCTGACCCTATAAATTGAAGGGAACAGGGAAAGTGACCCTTGTGGTGCACTGTCCACACCAGCAATTAGTGTCCGTGTGGTGGCTAGGGCAGCAATGAAGTTTTTTTTAAAACGGCTACCCGAAAACACATATACAAATAGACAACGAACTATAAAATGTCACTCTCTTTTTATGCTTTTTAAACGCACAATCTTATTTGAACACACTTCTTTCGCCTCGTCCACATTCATAATTTCATTCTTGCATGCTCTTCGTCCATACGATGTAACTTGGCGAGGCAAAAGAATGTAATTCAGTTCACTATTCCTAAGTTGCGTTTTGTCAAATATTTATTTTTACTTCGATGACGCACAGCTTCAGAAGTGAAATAGTGATTTTACAGTGTTTTATTGCCTTACACAAAGCAAATTTTACCCTAATACAATCATTTCTTGCATTCTTGGATATAGGGATTCAATTTTATAGAAAAACAAATCAGTCGTATTTGTAAATTAAGTTGTATTATCTTCATTTGAATTTGTATATTTTTTTTTGTGTGTATTTTTAAATGAAAACATATATTGAAATTAATATAAATTGAACTACTATAAATAGAAAATTGAATTGATTAGCAGTGAGGACTCACGTCATCGACCTGAAAAAAACCTTGAAATGAAATATAACTTGTGGTTGGGTGTTATTTATTTTTAAAAGAAGAAAAAAAAAGTACTAGTATTAAGTAATGTATATATTACTAATATTTACAATTATTTCCAAGTCAATCGTTATTCCTTTACCGAATATAAATTTATTTGAAATAATTGTAGTTTATTTTCGTGCCATACGTTGGCACTACTGAGAATGATCATATTGTGTCAAATAATTTTATATTCCGTAAAAGGAATAAGGATTGACTTAGAAATAATTGCAAATTAATTAATATATACGTTTAATACTAGTATATTTTTTCTTTTTAAAAAATAAATAACAACTAATAATTACTACAAGTTATATTTCTTTTTATAAGGTTATTTTCAGGTTTATGCCTAATTTATCATTACTAAGTTATTAAAAATGAAACATTTCTAGTGTAAACTTTTTAGCAGTAAACATATCTTCTTTTATGTTTTTCCATCCATACACAACAGTCACTGCTACATACAAAAGCTAACAAAAGCACTCCATTATACACACTTAACCGATCATCTCTAGATATGTCCATGTTTCTAGCAACGATATTTTTTTTGATAGTGACTTAAAATATTGTCCAAAATGGCACCAATACTGCCGATATTTCTTTCTGTGGATATTAAAATGTGCAATTCTAAAATCTAATAATGATTTAAGTCTAGATCATTTTAAATAAAACATATATTAATGATGAGCGATTCTATATACAAACCAAACACAGAGCCGTGTTTAGCTAACGCGGGGCCCAAGGCCCGAGTAAATTGCGGGATCCATAAAAATATACACATGCTTACATAGGCACAGTTCTATGATTTTATAAAATGAAAATTTTTCTGTGATAATCATTTAAAGTTATTTATTAGAAAAATAATAACAATCGTTATAGATGATTACAAAATATATAACAATACTTAATGTATCGCATTACAATCGATTTTTTATTTCAAAATTAATCAGCGCAGGGCCCCATTTAGCGCGGGGCCCGGGGCACGTGCCCCATGTGCCAATAGGTAAAACCGGCCCTGACCAAAGAGTATATTAAAAGTATATTATTTATATCTTAATATTTTGCTTTGCGTTCCTCGAAGTTTTGACTTCAATCCAGGGCCGAATTATCTGCACTTGAGATTTGGACTAAATAACTAAGTGGCCCAACTCAAAAAAAATCAAATGAATTTGGTACCCCTCGTACAAAAAGAGGAAATAAGGGTGTATTAACAAAAAATCTGCACAAATGCCGAATCCTTATAATAATATTTAAAACGGACGAAGTGTAAAACAAAAAATTTCTTGAACAAAAAAATAATTAAAACAACGATTTAATCTATAAAGTCCGTTATGTATATTTTATTTAAAGCGATCTAAACAAAATCTTTAAGCTTCCATTTTGTCTTAGGGATATAATTTTAACAGAAAGTTTTGTAAATGTACTTGTTGATGTTATTATAATCAAAATATTTCTTTTGTACATAAATAGAAGCTATAAGTATAAAAGTTTTATTGAGTTTGTAGCCAAATTTAACAAATAATATATACTGTAGTACATTTGAACTTCGGATTTGACGAAAAATGGTCACATTTTTCAGGTGCTATTTACAAATTATGTTTACCACCATTTAAGTGATCAGTATTGGCATAAAAGGTTTAATTATTTTTTGTACAACAATTGTTTCATTGATTACAACAATCAAAAATAATCTAATGTGATCTGTAGAATCAAGCAAGGATAAACACAGGTAGTTTTTGGATGGAAAACCGTCTGGGAACTCGAATTGATGCATTTAAGTTCAAATAGATCTAAGTGGCACTTTTGTTTTAAAGTTATTTGAAAAAGCGTTTCACAGAGAACAATGAAGAAAGTGATATTTTATCGCAAAAACTATAAAGGTACTTTTTACTCGTGACACACACTGAGGTAATGTAAACAAAATAATAACTGAAGTAACTGGCCATAGCCTATTAAAATTAAAAGTTGGTCTATTTGTTTGTTTGATGATCCGTTAATTAAACAAAGCGTTGATGGACGTTTCCGCAACCGGACAATGAAGTTATAATTAAGTATCATTTGAATTTGAAAGGAAAATAACCTTTATGCATTTCGTGAGATTGTAAGAAACATTGTGTGAAAATTTTTGCAAGTACTCAGTCAAATACTGGACTAGGATATTTCAGAAAAAACATACTTCTTCTTAATCATGATCACTTTGATGATTTAGATTGCGAATCACAGCCCGAAGAAACACGACTAAAGTTTCATCATTCCATAGTCATCCTTCTGTTTTGACCAAGACATGCTAATGTATTTTTGGATTATCCTAGTCCAGTATTTGAATGAGTACTTGCAAAAATATTCACACATCAATGTTTCGTACAATATTAATCTTCTGTAGGAATACATAAAGGTTATTTTCCTTTCAAATTCAAATGATAGGGAAAAGTGATGAGAAGAAACTACATCTAAAAAATAATGTAAACGTCAACTTTTATTCGCTTGTCATACTATATATCTCTCTGATTATATGCCTTTAGGTTATTAAGAAAATTTGATTACAACAATAACAATGCGTGATTACAATAAAGAAAAATTGATTACAATAATGAAAATTGTTACTACAGATCTTTATGAACTTAAATATTTCAATGCAATTATTTATAAAATTATACTAAATGAAATGTTTTTGTTTGAAATTTGTTGTAATGATTGAAATAGTTGTTAATATGATATGGTTTTTATTGTTATAGTAAAATAACTAATTCTAAAAGGTTGTGTACTTATTTATATTAACGCTGCCAAGTTATGGCCTTTGTAAACATATTTGTATTTATAAGCAACCATAAACATTATACAACTAAAATGTAAATAAACCAGTAGTCTGAACTAGTTTTAAAATATACTTTTTAGTTGTTTAGTTATGCCTTTATGCCTTTGGATTAGATCAAATTTTGGAATATAGGTAGTTTCAGGTAGGTAAATGAATCATTTTATTTAATATAGATAAGGTTAAACAATGACGATTTTATAAACTTTTGGACGATTTTTACCTTCCGTCACCTATAGGTAAGGAAGGTATTGTCTTTGGTCAAAAAATTCGGTGGTGAAATTTCATTGAATAAGCACGTTTTAGGGTCTTTACAATACGATTTTACTATTTTTACGATGATGTCTGTATGTGTGTGTGTGTGTGTTCGTGTGTGCGTGTGTGTGTGTGTGTGTGTGTGTGTTAACACAATTACAATTCTTGCGTATTCCTCTTCCTTACAACCATATGCAGACTTGATTAGATTTTGGTTATAATTGGTCAACCGGAAGTACCCTCATTTGAAGATTTTAACAGTTTTTCTTGAAAAACTCAGTTAAATGTTATTATAACTTAAAGAATATATTATTCTCTATATGATTTGATTGCATTTTATATTTCATATTCAACAGATATAGAGTTAAAGAATTATAAAGATAATAAATTTTATAATTCAGCCAGCTATGCTAACTTAACCATAAAACTGCTAATATATTCAGGTAATTCAAATTGACAGATGTCAGTATCAATAAATAGTAAATGTAAGAAAGAGTAAGGGAAATAACTGTAGTGTTGAACGTTTCTAGAAAGATATAAGAGAGACGATTACATTGGTTTGAACATGTCATGAGGAGAGATGAGTATATTGGAAGAATGAATAGCTTATAACAGAAGGTGGAAGAAACATAGAAAGACCAAATATAAGATAAAAGAAGAGAAAAGGAACCCTCCTAACCCTAATAGTTTCAGAGTTACAGTCCATTTTCTTATTTAGTGTAGTGATGCGTTTTGAATCGACATTTCAAAGGATGCTAACGGAACGCGAAATTTCAAGGAAATCGCTCAAATCCCAGCCGTTTCCGAGATACGAGCCCCTAAAGATTTTGGGGGGTATTTTGCCCTATTTTGCCTGTTTAAAGGAATTAAGGGCTGAAAAATAGCGTATCGGGTGTATTTTGAGCCGCTCTTTCGATTGGCCTGCGCAGAATTGAATAAAACTCTTTAGTTTTTGTTATATTTACCCTTCAATTTTCTAGGGGTGTCGATTAGCTAACTTTGTTATTAATAGGGCTAGAAGGGTCGAATAAATTTTATTACACTAATTTGGACCTGTAGATTATGAATCTGGGCTCAAATTTTTCCTAAGAGCACTCTTAAGCCCTTTGCACTTACATTAAGGCCATGGCTGTTATTAAGCCCTCGGGATGAATCTGACCTCGGATTCGTATTATACGGGTTATAATTAGTCTAATACAATTTGTCCGGCCTTTCTACCCCTTATAGTTTCAGAGTTATAACACATTTTTCTTAATTAAATATGTTGCGTTTTGAATTCGCCCTTTAAATTAGCCCTTAGGGAAAATATGACCACAGATTTGTAATCTACAGGTCCAAATTAGTATAATAGAATTTGTTTCACCCTCCTAACCCTAATAGTTTCAGAGTTACAGTCCATTTTCTTATTTAGTGTAGTGATGCGTTTTGAATCGAAATGTTTCAATTAAAAGCTGTCAAATTTCAATTAGGCGATTTTGAAACACTTGGCCCTAGGCCCTTGAAACTTAAATATGTTGTTCTACGACCCCGACATTTCAAAGGATGCTAAGGGAACGCGAAATTTCAAGGAAATCGCTCAAATCCCAGCCGTTTCCAAAATACAAGCCCCTAAAGATTTTGGGGGGTATTTTGCCCTAGTTTGCGTGTTTGAAGGAATTAAGGGCTGAAAAATAGCGTATCGGGTGTATTTTGAGCCGCTCTTTCGATTGGCCTGCGCAGAATTGAATAAATTTCTTTGGTTTTTGTTATATTTACCCTTCAAATTTCTAGGGGTGTCGATTAGCTAACTTTGTTATTAATAGGGCTAGAAGGGTCGAATAAATTTTATTACACTAATTTGGACCTGTAGATTATGAATCTGGGCTCAAATTTTTCCTAGGGACACTCTTAAGCCCTTTGCACTTATATTAAGCCCATGGCCTGTTATTAAGCCCTCGGGATGAATCTGACCTCGGATTCGTATTATACGGGTTGTAATTAGTCTAATACAATTTGTCCGGCCTTTCTACCCCTTATAGTTTCAGAGTTATAACACATTTTTCTTAATTAAATATGTTGCGTTTTGAATTCGCCCTTTAAATTAGCCCTTAGGGAAAATATGACCACAGATTTGTAATCTACAGGTCCAAATTAGTATAATAGAATTTGTTTCACCCTCCTAACCCTAATAGTTTCAGAGTTACAGTCCATTTTCTTATTTAGTGTAGTGATGCGTTTTGAATCGAAATGTTTCAATTAAAAGCTGTCAAATTTCAATTAGGCGATTTTGAAACCCTTGGCCCTAGGCCCTTGAAACTTAAATATGTTGTTCTACGACCCCGACATTTCAAAGGATGCTAAGGGAACGCGAAATTTCAAGGAAATCGCTCAAATCCCAGCCGTTTCCGAGATACGAGCCCCTAAAGATTTTGGGGGGTATTTTGCCCTAGTTTGCGTGTTTAAAGGAATTAAGGGCTGAAAATTAGCGTATCGGGTGTATTTTGAGCCGCTCTTTCGATTGGCCTGCGCAGAATTTAATAAAACTCTTTAGTTTTTGTTATATTTACCCTTCAATTTTCTAGGGGTGTCGATTAGCTAACTTTGTTATTAATAGGGCTAGAAGGGTCGAATAAATTTTATTACACTAATTTGGACCTGTAGATTATGAATCTGAGTTCAAATTTTTCCTAAGAGCACTCTTAAGCCCTTTGCACTTATATTAAGCCCATGGCCTGTTATTAAGCCCTCGGGATGAATCTGACCTCGGATTCGTATTATACGGGTTGTAATTAGTCTAATACAATTTGTTCGGCCTTTCTACCCTTTATAGTTTCAGAGTTATAACACATTTTTCTTAATTAAATATGTTACGTTTTGAATTCGCCCTTTAAATTAGCCCTTAGGGAAAATATGACCACAGATTTGTAATCTACAGGTCCAAATTAGTATAATACAATTTGTTTCACCCTCCTAACCCTAATAGTTTCAGAGTTACAGTCCATTTTCTTATTTAGTGTAGTGATGCGTTTTGAATCGAAATGTTTCAATTAAAAGCTGTCAAATTTCAATTAGGCGATTTTGAAACCCTTGGCCCTAGGCCCTTGAAACTTAAATATGTTGTTCTACGACCCCGACATTTCAAAGAATGCTAAGGGAACGCGAAATTTCAAGGAAATCGCTCAAATCCCAGCCGTTTCCGAGATACGAGCCCCTAAAGATTTTGGGGGTATTTTGCCCTAGTTTGCGTGTTTAAAGGAATTAAGGGCTGAAAATTAGCGTATCGGGTGTATTTTGAGCCGCTCTTTCGATTGGCCTGCGCAGAATTTAATAAAACTCTTTAGTTTTTGTTATATTTACCCTTCAATTTTCTAGGGGTGTCGATTAGCTAACTTTGTTATTAATAGGGCTAGAAGGGTCGAATAAATTTTATTACACTAATTTGGACCTGTAGATTATGAATCTGAGTTCAAATTTTTCCTAAGAGCACTCTTAAGCCCTTTGCACTTATATTAAGCCCATGGCCTGTTATTAAGCCCTCGGGATGAATCTGACCTCGGATTCGTATTCTACGGGTTGTAATTAGTCTAATACAATTTGTCCGGTCTTTCTACCCCTTATAGTTTCAGAGTTATAACACATTTTTCTTAATTAAAAATGTTGCGTTTTGAATTCGCCCTTTAAATTAGCCCTTAGGGAAAATATGACCACAGATTTGTAATCTACAGGTCCAAATTAGTATAATAGAATTTGTTTCACCCTCCTAACCCTAATAGTTTCAGAGTTACAGTCCATTTTCTTATTTAGTGTAGTGATGCGTTTTGAATCGAAATGTTTCAATTAAAAGCTGTCAAATTTCAATTAGGCGATTTTGAAACCCTTGGCCCTAGGCCCTTGAAACTTAAATATGTTGTTCTACGACCCCGACATTTCAGAGGATGCTAAGGGAACGCGAAATTTCAAGGAAATCGCTCAAATCCCAGCCGTTTCCGAGATACGAGCCCCTAAAGATTTTGGGGGGTATTTTGCCCTAGTTTGCGTGTTTAAAGGAATTAAGGGCTGAAAAATAGCGTATCGGGTGTATTTTGAGCCGCTCTTTCGATTGGCCTGAGCAGAATTGAATAAAACTCTTTAGTTTTTATTATATTTACCCTTCAATTTTCTAGGGGTGTCGATTAGCTAACTTTGTTATTAATAGGGCTAGAAGGGTCGAATAAATTTTATTACACTAATTTGGACCTGTAGATTATGAATCTGAGTTCAAATTTTTCCTAAGAGCACTCTTAAGCCCTTTGCACTTATATTAAGCCCATGGCCTGTTATTAAGCCCTCGGGATGAATCTGACCTCGGATTCGTATTCTACGGGTTGTAATTAGTCTAATACAATTTGTTCGGCCTTTCTACCCTTTATAGTTTCAGAGTTATAACACATTTTTCTTAATTAAATATGTTACGTTTTGAATTCGCCCTTTAAATTAGCCCTTAGGGAAAATATGACCACAGATTTGTAATCTACAGGTCCAAATTAGTATAATAGAATTTGTTTCACCCTCCTAACCCTAATAGTTTCAGAGTTACAGTCCATTTTCTTATTTAGTGTAGTGATGCGTTTTGAATCGAAATGTTTCAATTAAAAGCTGTCAAATTTCAATTAGGCGATTTTGAAACACTTGGCCCTAGGCCCTTGAAACTTAAATATGTTGTTCTACGACCCCGACATTTCAAAGGATGCTAAGGGAACGCGAAATTTCAAGGAAATCGCTCAAATCCCAGCCGTTTCCAAAATACAAGCCCCTAAAGATTTTGGGGGGTATTTTGCCCTAGTTTGCGTGTTTGAAGGAATTAAGGGCTGAAAAATAGCGTATCGGGTGTATTTTGAGCCGCTCTTTCGATTGGCCTGCGCAGAATTGAATAAATTTCTTTGGTTTTTGTTATATTTACCCTTCAAATTTCTAGGGGTGTCGATTAGCTAACTTTGTTATTAATAGGGCTAGAAGGGTCGAATAAATTTTATTACACTAATTTGGACCTGTAGATTATGAATCTGGGCTCAAATTTTTCCTAGGGGCACTCTTAAGCCCTTTGCACTTATATTAAGCCCATGGCCTGTTATTAAGCCCTCGGGATGAATCTGACCTCGGATTCGTATTATACGGGTTGTAATTAGTCTAATACAATTTGTCCGGCCTTTCTACCCCTTATAGTTTCAGAGTTATAACACATTTTTCTTAATTAAATATGTTGCGTTTTGAATTCGCCCTTTAAATTAGCCCTTAGGGAAAATATGACCACAGATTTGTAATCTACAGGTCCAAATTAGTATAATAGAATTTGTTTCACCCTCCTAACCCTAATAGTTTCAGAGTTACAGTCCATTTTCTTATTTAGTGTAGTGATGCGTTTTGAATCGAAATGTTTCAATTAAAAGCTGTCAAATTTCAATTAGGCGATTTTGAAACCCTTGGCCCTAGGCCCTTGAAACTTAAATATGTTGTTCTACGACCCCGACATTTCAAAGGATGCTAAGGGAACGCGAAATTTCAAGGAAATCGCTCAAATCCCAGCCGTTTCCGAGATACGAGCCCCTAAAGATTTTGGGGGGTATTTTGCCCTAGTTTGCGTGTTTAAAGGAATTAAGGGCTGAAAATTAGCGTATCGGGTGTATTTTGAGCCGCTCTTTCGATTGGCCTGCGCAGAATTTAATAAAACTCTTTAGTTTTTGTTATATTTACCCTTCAATTTTCTAGGGGTGTCGATTAGCTAACTTTGTTATTAATAGGGCTAGAAGGGTCGAATAAATTTTATTACACTAATTTGGACCTGTAGATTATGAATCTGAGTTCAAATTTTTCCTAAGAGCACTCTTAAGCCCTTTGCACTTATATTAAGCCCATGGCCTGTTATTAAGCCCTCGGGATGAATCTGACCTCGGATTCGTATTATACGGGTTGTAATTAGTCTAATACAATTTGTTCGGCCTTTCTACCCTTTATAGTTTCAGAGTTATAACACATTTTTCTTAATTAAATATGTTACGTTTTGAATTCGCCCTTTAAATTAGCCCTTAGGGAAAATATGACCACAGATTTGTAATCTACAGGTCCAAATTAGTATAATACAATTTGTTTCACCCTCCTAACCCTAATAGTTTCAGAGTTACAGTCCATTTTCTTATTTAGTGTAGTGATGCGTTTTGAATCGAAATGTTTCAATTAAAAGCTGTCAAATTTCAATTAGGCGATTTTGAAACCCTTGGCCCTAGGCCCTTGAAACTTAAATATGTTGTTCTACGACCCCGACATTTCAAAGGATGCTAAGGGAACGCGAAATTTCAAGGAAATCGCTCAAATCCCAGCCGTTTCCGAGATACGAGCCCCTAAAGATTTTGGGGGTATTTTGCCCTAGTTTGCGTGTTTAAAGGAATTAAGGGCTGAAAATTAGCGTATCGGGTGTATTTTGAGCCGCTCTTTCGATTGGCCTGCGCAGAATTTAACAAAACTCTTTAGTTTTTGTTATATTTACCCTTCAATTTTCTAGGGGTGTCGATTAGCTAACTTTGTTATTAATAGGGCTAGAAGGGTCGAATAAATTTTATTACACTAATTTGGACCTGTAGATTATGAATCTGAGTTCAAATTTTTCCTAAGAGCACTCTTAAGCCCTTTGCACTTATATTAAGCCCATGGCCTGTTATTAAGCCCTCGGGATGAATCTGACCTCGGATTCGTATTCTACGGGTTGTAATTAGTCTAATACAATTTGTCCGGTCTTTCTACCCCTTATAGTTTCAGAGTTATAACACATTTTTCTTAATTAAATATGTTACGTTTTGAATTCGCCCTTTAAATTAGCCCTTAGGGAAAATATGACCACAGATTTGTAATCTACAGGTCCAAATTAGTATAATAGAATTTGTTTCACCCTCCTAACCCTAATAGTTTCAGAGTTACAGTCCATTTTCTTATTTAGTGTAGTGATGCGTTTTGAATCGAAATGTTTCAATTAAAAGCTGTCAAATTTCAATTAGGCGATTTTGAAACCCTTGGCCCTAGGCCCTTGAAACTTAAATATGTTGTTCTACGACCCCGACATTTCAAAGGATGCTAAGGGAACGCGAAATTTCAAGGAAATCGCTCAAATCCCAGCCGTTTCCGAGATACGAGCCCCTAAAGATTTTGGGGGGTATTTTGCCCTAGTTTGCGTGTTTAAAGGAATTAAGGGCTGAAAATTAGCGTATCGGGTGTATTTTGAGCCGCTCTTTCGATTGGCCTGCGCAGAATTTAATAAAACTCTTTAGTTTTTGTTATATTTACCCTTCAATTTTCTAGGGGTGTCGATTAGCTAACTTTGTTATTAATAGGGCTAGAAGGGTCGAATAAATTTTATTACACTAATTTGGACCTGTAGATTATGAATCTGAGTTCAAATTTTTCCTAAGAGCACTCTTAAGCCCTTTGCACTTATATTAAGCCCATGGCCTGTTATTAAGCCCTCGGGATGAATCTGACCTCGGATTCGTATTCTACGGGTTGTAATTAGTCTAATACAATTTGTCCGGTCTTTCTACCCCTTATAGTTTCAGAGTTATAACACATTTTTCTTAATTAAAAATGTTGCGTTTTGAATTCGCCCTTTAAATTAGCCCTTAGGGAAAATATGACCACAGATTTGTAATCTACAGGTCCAAATTAGTATAATAGAATTTGTTTCACCCTCCTAACCCTAATAGTTTCAGAGTTACAGTCCATTTTCTTATTTAGTGTAGTGATGCGTTTTGAATCGAAATGTTTCAATTAAAAGCTGTCAAATTTCAATTAGGCGATTTTGAAACCCTTGGCCCTAGGCCCTTGAAACTTAAATATGTTGTTCTACGACCCCGACATTTCAGAGGATGCTAAGGGAACGCGAAATTTCAAGGAAATCGCTCAAATCCCAGCCGTTTCCGAGATACGAGCCCCTAAAGATTTTGGGGGGTATTTTGCCCTAGTTTGCGTGTTTAAAGGAATTAAGGGCTGAAAAATAGCGTATCGGGTGTATTTTGAGCCGCTCTTTCGATTGGCCTGCGCAGAATTTAATAAAACTCTTTAGTTTTTGTTATATTTACCCTTCAATTTTCTAGGGGTGTCGATTAGCTAACTTTGTTATTAATAGGGCTAGAAGGGTCGAATAAATTTTATTACACTAATTTGGACCTGTAGATTATGAATCTGAGTTCAAATTTTTCCTAAGAGCACTCTTAAGCCCTTTGCACTTATATTAAGCCCATGGCCTGTTATTAAGCCCTCGGGATGAATCTGACCTCGGATTCGTATTCTACGGGTTGTAATTAGTCTAATACAATTTGTCCGGTCTTTCTACCCCTTATAGTTTCAGAGTTATAACACATTTTTCTTAATTAAAAATGTTGCGTTTTGAATTCGCCCTTTAAATTAGCCCTTAGGGAAAATATGACCACAGATTTGTAATCTACAGGTCCAAATTAGTATAATAGAATTTGTTTCACCCTCCTAACCCTAATAGTTTCAGAGTTACAGTCCATTTTCTTATTTAGTGTAGTGATGCGTTTTGAATCGAAATGTTTCAATTAAAAGCTGTCAAATTTCAATTAGGCGATTTTGAAACCCTTGGCCCTAGGCCCTTGAAACTTAAATATGTTGTTCTACGACCCCGACATTTCAGAGGATGCTAAGGGAACGCGAAATTTCAAGGAAATCGCTCAAATCCCAGCCGTTTCCGAGATACGAGCCCCTAAAGATTTTGGGGGGTATTTTGCCCTAGTTTGCGTGTTTAAAGGAATTAAGGGCTGAAAAATAGCGTATCGGGTGTATTTTGAGCCGCTCTTTCGATTGGCCTGAGCAGAATTGAATAAAACTCTTTAGTTTTTATTATATTTACCCTTCAATTTTCTAGGGGTGTCGATTAGCTAACTTTGTTATTAATAGGGCTAGAAGGGTCGAATAAATTTTATTACACTAATTTGGACCTGTAGATTATGAATCTGAGTTCAAATTTTTCCTAAGAGCACTCTTAAGCCCTTTGCACTTATATTAAGCCCATGGCCTGTTATTAAGCCCTCGGGATGAATCTGACCTCGGATTCGTATTCTACGGGTTGTAATTAGTCTAATACAATTTGTTCGGCCTTTCTACCCTTTATAGTTTCAGAGTTATAACACATTTTTCTTAATTAAATATGTTACGTTTTGAATTCGCCCTTTAAATTAGCCCTTAGGGAAAATATGACCACAGATTTGTAATCTACAGGTCCAAATTAGTATAATACAATTTGTTTCACCCTCCTAACCCTAATAGTTTCAGAGTTACAGTCCATTTTCTTATTTAGTGTAGTGATGCGTTTTGAATCGAAATGTTTCAATTAAAAGCTGTCAAATTTCAATTAGGCGATTTTGAAACCCTTGGCCCTAGGCCCTTGAAACTTAAATATGTTGTTCTACGACCCCGACATTTCAAAGGATGCTAAGGGAACGCGAAATTTCAAGGAAATCGCTCAAATCCCAGCCGTTTCCGAGATACGAGCCCCTAAAGATTTTGGGGGGTATTTTGCCCTAGTTTGCGTGTTTAAAGGAATTAAGGGCTGAAAATTAGCGTATCGGGTGTATTTTGAGCCGCTCTTTCGATTGGCCTGCGCAGAATTTAACAAAACTCTTTAGTTTTTGTTATATTTACCCTTCAATTTTCTAGGGGTGTCGATTAGCTAACTTTGTTATTAATAGGGCTAGAAGGGTCGAATAAATTTTATTACACTAATTTGGACCTGTAGATTATGAATCTGAGTTCAAATATTTCCTAAGAGCACTCTTAAGCCCTTTGCACTTATATTAAGCCCATGGCCTGTTATTAAGCCCTCGGGATGAATCTGACCTCGGATTCGTATTATACGGGTTGTAATTAGTCTAATACAATTTGTCCGGCCTTTCTACCCCTTATAGTTTCAGAGTTATAACACATTTTTCTTAATTAAATATGTTACGTTTTGAATTCGCCCTTTAAATTAGCCCTTAGGAAAAATATGACCACAGATTTGTAATCTACAGGTCCAAATTAGTATAATACAATTTGTTTCACCCTCCTAACCCTAATAGTTTCAGAGTTACAGTCCATTTTCTTATTTAGTGTAGTGATGCGTTTTGAATCGAAATGTTTCAATTAAAAGCTGTCAAATTTCAATTAGGCGATTTTGAAACCCTTGGCCCTAGGCCCTTGAAACTTAAATATGTTGTTCTACGACCCCGACATTTCAAAGGATGCTAAGGGAACGCGAAATTTCAAGGAAATCGCTCAAATCCCAGCCGTTTCCGAGATACGAGCCCCTAAAGATTTTGGGGGGTATTTTGCCCTAGTTTGCGTGTTTAAAGGAATTAAGGGCTGAAAATTAGCGTATCGGGTGTATTTTGAGCCGCTCTTTCGATTGGCCTGCGCAGAATTTAATAAAACTCTTTAGTTTTTGTTATATTTACCCTTCAATTTTCTAGGGGTGTCGATTAGCTAACTTTGTTATTAATAGGGCTAGAAGGGTCGAATAAATTTTATTACACTAATTTGGACCTGTAGATTATGAATCTGAGTTCAAATTTTTCCTAAGAGCACTCTTAAGCCCTTTGCACTTATATTAAGCCCATGGCCTGTTATTAAGCCCTCGGGATGAATCTGACCTCGGATTCGTATTCTACGGGTTGTAATTAGTCTAATACAATTTGTCCGGTCTTTCTACCCCTTATAGTTTCAGAGTTATAACACATTTTTCTTAATTAAATATGTTACGTTTTGAATTCGCCCTTTAAATTAGCCCTTAGGGAAAATATGACCACAGATTTGTAATCTACAGGTCCAAATTAGTATAATAGAATTTGTTTCACCCTCCTAACCCTAATAGTTTCAGAGTTACAGTCCATTTTCTTATTTAGTGTAGTGATGCGTTTTGAATCGAAATGTTTCAATTAAAAGCTGTCAAATTTCAATTAGGCGATTTTGAAACCCTTGGCCCTAGGCCCTTGAAACTTAAATATGTTGTTCTACGACCCCGACATTTCAAAGGATGCTAAGGGAACGCGAAATTTCAAGGAAATCGCTCAAATCCCAGCCGTTTCCGAGATACGAGCCCCTAAAGATTTTGGGGGGTATTTTGCCCTAGTTTGCGTGTTTAAAGGAATTAAGGGCTGAAAATTAGCGTATCGGGTGTATTTTGAGCCGCTCTTTCGATTGGCCTGCGCAGAATTTAATAAAACTCTTTAGTTTTTGTTATATTTACCCTTCAATTTTCTAGGGGTGTCGATTAGCTAACTTTGTTATTAATAGGGCTAGAAGGGTCGAATAAATTTTATTACACTAATTTGGACCTGTAGATTATGAATCTGAGTTCAAATTTTTCCTAAGAGCACTCTTAAGCCCTTTGCACTTATATTAAGCCCATGGCCTGTTATTAAGCCCTCGGGATGAATCTGACCTCGGATTCGTATTCTACGGGTTGTAATTAGTCTAATACAATTTGTCCGGTCTTTCTACCCCTTATAGTTTCAGAGTTATAACACATTTTTCTTAATTAAATATATTGCGTTTTGAATTCGCCCTTTAAATTAGCCCTTAGGGAAAATATGACCACAGATTTGTAATCTACAGGTCCAAATTAGTATAATAGAATTTGTTTCACCCTCCTAACCCTAATAGTTTCAGAGTTACAGTCCATTTTCTTATTTAGTGTAGTGATGCGTTTTGAATCGAAATGTTTCAATTAAAAGCTGTCAAATTTCAATTAGGCGATTTTGAAACCCTTGGCCCTAGGCCCTTGAAACTTAAATATGTTGTTCTACGACCCCGACATTTCAAAGGATGCTAAGGGAACGCGAAATTTCAAGGAAATCGCTCAAATCCCAGCCGTTTCCGAGATACGAGCCCCTAAAGATTTTGGGGGGTATTTTGCCCTAGTTTGCGTGTTTAAAGGAATTAAGGGCTGAAAATTAGCGTATCGGGTGTATTTTGAGCCGCTCTTTCGATTGGCCTGCGCAGAATTTAATAAAACTCTTTAGTTTTTGTTATATTTACCCTTCAATTTTCTAGGGGTGTCGATTAGCTAACTTTGTTATTAATAAGGCTAGAAGAGTCGAATAAATTTTATTACACTAATTTGGACCTGTAGATTATGAATCTGAGTTCAAATTTTTCCTAAGAGCACTCTTAAGCCCTTTGCACTTATATTAAGCCCATAGCCTGTTATTAAGCCCTCGGGATGAATCTGACCTCGGATTCGTATTATACGGGTTGTAATTAGTCTAATACAATTTGTCCGGCCTTTCTACCCCTTATAGTTTCAGAGTTATAACACATTTTTCTTAATTAAATATGTTACGTTTTGAATTCGCCCTTTAAATTAGCCCTTAGGGAAAATATGACCACAGATTTGTAATCTACAGGTCCAAATTAGTATAATACAATTTGTTTCACCCTCCTAACCCTAATAGTTTCAGAGTTACAGTCCATTTTCTTATTTAGTGTAGTGATGCGTTTTGAATCGAAATGTTTCAATTAAAAGCTGTCAAATTTCAATTAGGCGATTTTGAAACCCTTGGCCCTAGGCCCTTGAAACTTAAATATGTTGTTCTACGACCCCGACATTTCAAAGGATGCTAAGGGAACGCGAAATTTCAAGGAAATCGCTCAAATCCCAGCCGTTTCCGAGATACGAGCCCCTAAAGATTTTGGGGGGTATTTTGCCCTAGTTTGCGTGTTTAAAGAAATTAAGGGCTGAAAATTAGCGTATCGGGTGTATTTTGAGCCGCTCTTTCGATTGGCCTGCGCAGAATTTAATAAAACTCTTTAGTTTTTGTTATATTTACCCTTCAATTTTCTAGGGGTGTCGATTAGCTAACTTTGTTATTAATAGGGCTAGAAGGGTCGAATAAATTTTATTACACTAATTTGGACCTGTAGATTATGAATCTGAGTTCAAATTTTTCCTAAGAGCACTCTTAAGCCCTTTGCACTTATATTAAGCCCATGGCCTGTTATTAAGCCCTCGGGATGAATCTGACCTCGGATTCGTATTCTACGGGTTGTAATTAGTCTAATACAATTTGTCCGGTCTTTCTACCCCTTATAGTTTCAGAGTTATAACACATTTTTCTTAATTAAATATATTGCGTTTTGAATTCGCCCTTTAAATTAGCCCTTAGGGAAAATATGACCACAGATTTGTAATCTACAGGTCCAAATTAGTATAATAGAATTTGTTTCACCCTCCTAACCCTAATAGTTTCAGAGTTACAGTCCATTTTCTTATTTAGTGTAGTGATGCGTTTTGAATCGAAATGTTTCAATTAAAAGCTGTCAAATTTCAATTAGGCGATTTTGAAACCCTTGGCCCTAGGCCCTTGAAACTTAAATATGTTGTTCTACGACCCCGACATTTCAAAGGATGCTAAGGGAACGCGAAATTTCAAGGAAATCGCTCAAATCCCAGCCGTTTCCGAGATACGAGCCCCTAAAGATTTTGGGGGGTATTTTGCCCTAGTTTGCGTGTTTAAAGGAATTAAGGGCTGAAAATTAGCGTATCGGGTGTATTTTGAGCCGCTCTTTCGATTGGCCTGCGGAGAATTTAATAAAACTCTTTAGTTTTTGTTATATTTACCCTTCAATTTTCTAGGGGTGTCGATTAGCTAACTTTGTTATTAATAGGGCTAGAAGGGTCGAATAAATTTTATTACACTAATTTGGACCTGTAGATTATGAATCTGAGTTCAAATTTTTCCTAAGAGCACTCTTAAGCCCTTTGCACTTATATTAAGCCCATGGCCTGTTATTAAGCCCTCGGGATGAATCTGACCTCGGATTCGTATTCTACGGGTTGTAATTAGTCTAATACAATTTGTCCGGTCTTTCTACCCCTTATAGTTTCAGAGTTATAACACATTTTTCTTAATTAAATATATTGCGTTTTGAATTCGCCCTTTAAATTAGCCCTTAGGGAAAATATGACCACAGATTTGTAATCTACAGGTCCAAATTAGTATAATATAATTTGTTTCACCCTCCTAACCCTAATAGTTTCAGAGTTACAGTCCATTTTCTTATTTAGTGTAGTGATGCGTTTTGAATCGAAATGTTTCAATTAAAAGCTGTCAAATTTCAATTAGGCGATTTTGAAACCCTTGGCCCTAGGCCCTTGAAACTTAAATATGTTGTTCTACGACCCCGACATTTCAAAGGATGCTAAGGGAACGCGAAATTTCAAGGAAATCGCTCAAATCCCAGCCGTTTCCGAGATACGAGCCCCTAAAGATTTTGGGGGGTATTTTGCCCTAGTTTGCGTGTTTAAAGGAATTAAGGGCTGAAAATTAGCGTATCGGGTGTATTTTGAGCCGCTCTTTCGATTGGCCTGCGCAGAATTTAATAAAACTCTTTAGTTTTTGTTATATTTACCCTTCAATTTTCTAGGGGTGTCGATTAGCTAACTTTGTTATTAATAGGGCTAGAAGGGTCGAATAAATTTTATTACACTAATTTGGACCTGTAGATTATGAATCTGAGTTCAAATTTTTCCTAAGAGCACTCTTAAGCCCTTTGCACTTATATTAAGCTCATGGCCTGTTATTAAGCCCTCGGGATGAATCTGACCTCGGATTCGTATTCTACGGGTTGTAATTAGTCTAATACAATTTGTCCGGTCTTTCTACCCCTTATAGTTTCAGAGTTATAACACATTTTTCTTAATTAAATATATTGCGTTTTGAATTCGCCCTTTAAATTAGCCCTTAGGGAAAATATGACCACAGATTTGTAATCTACAGGTCCAAATTAGTATAATAGAATTTGTTTCACCCTCCTAACCCTAATAGTTTCAGAGTTACAGTCCATTTTCTTATTTAGTGTAGTGATGCGTTTTGAATCGAAATGTTTCAATTAAAAGCTGTCAAATTTCAATTAGGCGATTTTGAAACCCTTGGCCCTAGGCCCTTGAAACTTAAATATGTTGTTCTACGACCCCGACATTTCAAAGGATGCTAAGGGAACGCGAAATTTCAAGGAAATCGCTCAAATCCCAGCCGTTTCCGAGATACGAGCCCCTAAAGATTTTGGGGGGTATTTTGCCCTAGTTTGCGTGTTTAAAGGAATTAAGGGCTGAAAATTAGCGTATCGGGTGTATTTTGAGCCGCTCTTTCGATTGGCCTGCGGAGAATTTAATAAAACTCTTTAGTTTTTGTTATATTTACCCTTCAATTTTCTAGGGGTGTCGATTAGCTAACTTTGTTATTAATAGGGCTAGAAGGGTCGAATAAATTTTATTACACTAATTTGGACCTGTAGATTATGAATCTGAGTTCAAATTTTTCCTAAGAGCACTCTTAAGCCCTTTGCACTTATATTAAGCCCATGGCCTGTTATTAAGCCCTCGGGATGAATCTGACCTCGGATTCGTATTCTACGGGTTGTAATTAGTCTAATACAATTTGTCCGGTCTTTCTACCCCTTATAGTTTCAGAGTTATAACACATTTTTCTTAATTAAATATATTGCGTTTTGAATTCGCCCTTTAAATTAGCCCTTAGGGAAAATATGACCACAGATTTGTAATCTACAGGTCCAAATTAGTATAATAGAATTTGTTTCACCCTCCTAACCCTAATAGTTTCAGAGTTACAGTCCATTTTCTTATTTAGTGTAGTGATGCGTTTTGAATCGAAATGTTTCAATTAAAAGCTGTCAAATTTCAATTAGGCGATTTTGAAACCCTTGGCCCTAGGCCCTTGAAACTTAAATATGTTGTTCTACGACCCCGACATTTCAAAGGATGCTAAGGGAACGCGAAATTTCAAGGAAATCGCTCAAATCCCAGCCGTTTCCGAGATACGAGCCCCTAAAGATTTTGGGGGGTATTTTGCCCTAGTTTGCGTGTTTAAAGGAATTAAGGGCTGAAAATTAGCGTATCGGGTGTATTTTGAGCCGCTCTTTCGATTGGCCTGCGCAGAATTTAATAAAACTCTTTAGTTTTTGTTATATTTACCCTTCAATTTTCTAGGGGTGTCGATTAGCTAACTTTGTTATTAATAGGGCTAGAAGAGTCGAATAAATTTTATTACACTAATTTGGACCTGTAGATTATGAATCTGAGTTCAAATTTTTCCTAAGAGCACTCTTAAGCCCTTTGCACTTATATTAAGCCCATAGCCTGTTATTAAGCCCTCGGGATGAATCTGACCTCGGATTCGTATTATACGGGTTGTAATTAGTCTAATACAATTTGTCCGGCCTTTCTACCCCTTATAGTTTCAGAGTTATAACACATTTTTCTTAATTAAATATGTTACGTTTTGAATTCGCCCTTTAAATTAGCCCTTAGGGAAAATATGACCACAGATTTGTAATCTACAGGTCCAAATTAGTATAATACAATTTGTTTCACCCTCCTAACCCTAATAGTTTCAGAGTTACAGTCCATTTTCTTATTTAGTGTAGTGATGCGTTTTGAATCGAAATGTTTCAATTAAAAGCTGTCAAATTTCAATTAGGCGATTTTGAAACCCTTGGCCCTAGGCCCTTGAAACTTAAATATGTTGTTCTACGACCCCGACATTTCAAAGGATGCTAAGGGAACGCGAAATTTCAAGGAAATCGCTCAAATCCCAGCCGTTTCCGAGATACGAGCCCCTAAAGATTTTGGGGGGTATTTTGCCCTAGTTTGCGTGTTTAAAGGAATTAAGGGCTGAAAATTAGCGTATCGGGTGTATTTTGAGCCGCTCTTTCGATTGGCCTGCGCAGAATTTAATAAAACTCTTTAGTTTTTGTTATATTTACCCTTCAATTTTCTAGGGGTGTCGATTAGCTAACTTTGTTATTAATAGGGCTAGAAGAGTCGAATAAATTTTATTACACTAATTTGGACCTGTAGATTATGAATCTGAGTTCAAATTTTTCCTAAGAGCACTCTTAAGCCCTTTGCACTTATATTAAGCCCATAGCCTGTTATTAAGCCCTCGGGATGAATCTGACCTCGGATTCGTATTATACGGGTTGTAATTAGTCTAATACAATTTGTCCGGCCTTTCTACCCCTTATAGTTTCAGAGTTATAACACATTTTTCTTAATTAAATATGTTACGTTTTGAATTCGCCCTTTAAATTAGCCCTTAGGGAAAATATGACCACAGATTTGTAATCTACAGGTCCAAATTAGTATAATACAATTTGTTTCACCCTCCTAACCCTAATAGTTTCAGAGTTACAGTCCATTTTCTTATTTAGTGTAGTGATGCGTTTTGAATCGAAATGTTTCAATTAAAAGCTGTCAAATTTCAATTAGGCGATTTTGAAACCCTTGGCCCTAGGCCCTTGAAACTTAAATATGTTGTTCTACGACCCCGACATTTCAAAGGATGCTAAGGGAACGCGAAATTTCAAGGAAATCGCTCAAATCCCAGCCGTTTCCGAGATACGAGCCCCTAAAGATTTTGGGGGGTATTTTGCCCTAGTTTGCGTGTTTAAAGGAATTAAGGGCTGAAAATTAGCGTATCGGGTGTATTTTGAGCCGCTCTTTCGATTGGCCTGCGCAGAATTTAATAAAACTCTTTAGTTTTTGTTATATTTACCCTTCAATTTTCTAGGGGTGTCGATTAGCTAACTTTGTTATTAATAGGGCTAGAAGGGTCGAATAAATTTTATTACACTAATTTGGACCTGTAGATTATGAATCTGAGTTCAAATTTTTCCTAAGAGCACTCTTAAGCCCTTTGCACTTATATTAAGCCCATGGCCTGTTATTAAGCCCTCGGGATGAATCTGACCTCGGATTCGTATTCTACGGGTTGTAATTAGTCTAATACAATTTGTCCGGTCTTTCTACCCCTTATAGTTTCAGAGTTATAACACATTTTTCTTAATTAAATATATTGCGTTTTGAATTCGCCCTTTAAATTAGCCCTTAGGGAAAATATGACCACAGATTTGTAATCTACAGGTCCAAATTAGTATAATAGAATTTGTTTCACCCTCCTAACCCTAATAGTTTCAGAGTTACAGTCCATTTTCTTATTTAGTGTAGTGATGCGTTTTGAATCGAAATGTTTCAATTAAAAGCTGTCAAATTTCAATTAGGCGATTTTGAAACCCTTGGCCCTAGGCCCTTGAAACTTAAATATGTTGTTCTACGACCCCGACATTTCAAAGGATGCTAAGGGAACGCGAAATTTCAAGGAAATCGCTCAAATCCCAGCCGTTTCCGAGATACGAGCCCCTAAAGATTTTGGGGGGTATTTTGCCCTAGTTTGCGTGTTTAAAGGAATTAAGGGCTGAAAATTAGCGTATCGGGTGTATTTTGAGCCGCTCTTTCGATTGGCCTGCGCAGAATTTAATAAAACTCTTTAGTTTTTGTTATATTTACCCTTCAATTTTCTAGGGGTGTCGATTAGCTAACTTTGTTATTAATAGGGCTAGAAGAGTCGAATAAATTTTATTACACTAATTTGGACCTGTAGATTATGAATCTGAGTTCAAATTTTTCCTAAGAGCACTCTTAAGCCCTTTGCACTTATATTAAGCCCATAGCCTGTTATTAAGCCCTCGGGATGAATCTGACCTCGGATTCGTATTATACGGGTTGTAATTAGTCTAATACAATTTGTCCGGCCTTTCTACCCCTTATAGTTTCAGAGTTATAACACATTTTTCTTAATTAAATATGTTACGTTTTGAATTCGCCCTTTAAATTAGCCCTTAGGGAAAATATGACCACAGATTTGTAATCTACAGGTCCAAATTAGTATAATAGAATTTGTTTCACCCTCCTAACCCTAATAGTTTCAGAGTTACAGTCCATTTTCTTATTTAGTGTAGTGATGCGTTTTGAATCGAAATGTTTCAATTAAAAGCTGTCAAATTTCAATTAGGCGATTTTGAAACCCTTGGCCCTAGGCCCTTGAAACTTAAATATGTTGTTCTACGACCCCGACATTTCAAAGGATGCTAAGGGAACGCGAAATTTCAAGGAAATCGCTCAAATCCCAGCCGTTTCCGAGATACGAGCCCCTAAAGATTTTGGGGGGTATTTTGCCCTAGTTTGCGTGTTTAAAGGAATTAAGGGCTGAAAATAAGCGTATCGGGTGTATTTTGAGCCGCTCTTTCGATTGGCCTGCGCAGAATTTAATAAAACTCTTTAGTTTTTGTTATATTTACCCTTCAATTTTCTAGGGGTGTCGATTAGCTAACTTTGTTATTAATAGGGCTAGAAGGGTCGAATAAATTTTATTACACTAATTTGGACCTGTAGATTATGAATCTGAGTTCAAATTTTTCCTAAGAGCACTCTTAAGCCCTTTGCACTTATATTAAGCCCATGGCCTGTTATTAAGCCCTCGGGATGAATCTGACCTCGGATTCGTATTCTACGGGTTGTAATTAGTCTAATACAATTTGTCCGGTCTTTCTACCCCTTATAGTTTCAGAGTTATAAAACATTTTTCTTAATTAAATATATTGCGTTTTGAATTCGCCCTTTAAATTAGCCCTTAGGGAAAATATGACCACAGATTTGTAATCTACAGGTCCAAATTAGTATAATAGAATTTGTTTCACCCTCCTAACCCTAATAGTTTCAGAGTTACAGTCCATTTTCTTATTTAGTGTAGTGATGCGTTTTGAATCGAAATGTTTCAATTAAAAGCTGTCAAATTTCAATTAGGCGATTTTGAAACCCTTGGCCCTAGGCCCTTGAAACTTAAATATGTTGTTCTACGACCCCGACATTTCAAAGGATGCTAAGGGAACGCGAAATTTCAAGGAAATCGCTCAAATCCCAGCCGTTTCCGAGATACGAGCCCCTAAAGATTTTGGGGGGTATTTTGCCCTAGTTTGCGTGTTTAAAGGAATTAAGGGCTGAAAATTAGCGTATCGGGTGTATTTTGAGCCGCTCTTTCGATTGGCCTGCGCAGAATTTAATAAAACTCTTTAGTTTTTGTTATATTTACCCTTCAATTTTCTAGGGGTGTCGATTAGCTAACTTTGTTATTAATAGGGCTAGAAGGGTCGAATAAATTTTATTACACTAATTTGGACCTGTAGATTATGAATCTGAGTTCAAATTTTTCCTAAGAGCACTCTTAAGCCCTTTGCACTTATATTAAGCCCATGGCCTGTTATTAAGCCCTCGGGATGAATCTGACCTCGGATTCGTATTCTACGGGTTGTAATTAGTCTAATACAATTTGTCCGGTCTTTCTACCCCTTATAGTTTCAGAGTTATAACACATTTTTCTTAATTAAATATATTGCGTTTTGAATTCGCCCTTTAAATTAGCCCTTAGGGAAAATATGACCACAGATTTGTAATCTACAGGTCCAAATTAGTATAATAGAATTTGTTTCACCCTCCTAACCCTAATAGTTTCAGAGTTACAGTCCATTTTCTTATTTAGTGTAGTGATGCGTTTTGAATCGAAATGTTTCAATTAAAAGCTGTCAAATTTCAATTAGGCGATTTTGAAACCCTTGGCCCTAGGCCCTTGAAACTTAAATATGTTGTTCTACGACCCCGACATTTCAAAGGATGCTAAGGGAACGCGAAATTTCAAGGAAATCGCTCAAATCCCAGCCGTTTCCGAGATACGAGCCCCTAAAGATTTTGGGGGGTATTTTGCCCTAGTTTGCGTGTTTAAAGGAATTAAGGGCTGAAAATTAGCGTATCGGGTGTATTTTGAGCCGCTCTTTCGATTGGCCTGCGCAGAATTTAATAAAACTCTTTAGTTTTTGTTATATTTACCCTTCAATTTTCTAGGGGTGTCGATTAGCTAACTTTGTTATTAATAGGGCTAGAAGGGTCGAATAAATTTTATTACACTAATTTGGACCTGTAGATTATGAATCTGAGTTCAAATTTTTCCTAAGAGCACTCTTAAGCCCTTTGCACTTATATTAAGCCCATGGCCTGTTATTAAGCCCTCGGGATGAATCTGACCTCGGATTCGTATTCTACGGGTTGTAATTAGTCTAATACAATTTGTCCGGTCTTTCTACCCCTTATAGTTTCAGAGTTATAACACATTTTTCTTAATTAAATATATTGCGTTTTGAATTCGCCCTTTAAATTAGCCCTTAGGGAAAATATGACCACAGATTTGTAATCTACAGGTCCAAATTAGTATAATAGAATTTGTTTCACCCTCCTAACCCTAATAGTTTCAGAGTTACAGTCCATTTTCTTATTTAGTGTAGTGATGCGTTTTGAATCGAAATGTTTCAATTAAAAGCTGTCAAATTTCAATTAGGCGATTTTGAAACCCTTGGCCCTAGGCCCTTGAAACTTAAATATGTTGTTCTACGACCCCGACATTTCAAAGGATGCTAAGGGAACGCGAAATTTCAAGGAAATCGCTCAAATCCCAGCCGTTTCCGAGATACGAGCCCCTAAAGATTTTGGGGGGTATTTTGCCCTAGTTTGCGTGTTTAAAGGAATTAAGGGCTGAAAATTAGCGTATCGGGTGTATTTTGAGCCGCTCTTTCGATTGGCCTGCGCAGAATTTAATAAAACTCTTTAGTTTTTGTTATATTTACCCTTCAATTTTCTAGGGGTGTCGATTAGCTAACTTTGTTATTAATAGGGCTAGAAGGGTCGAATAAATTTTATTACACTAATTTGGACCTGTAGATTATGAATCTGAGTTCAAATTTTTCCTAAGAGCACTCTTAAGCCCTTTGCACTTATATTAAGCCCATGGCCTGTTATTAAGCCCTCGGGATGAATCTGACCTCGGATTCGTATTCTACGGGTTGTAATTAGTCTAATACAATTTGTCCGGTCTTTCTACCCCTTATAGTTTCAGAGTTATAACACATTTTTCTTAATTAAATATGTTACGTTTTGAATTCGCCCTTTAAATTAGCCCTTAGGGAAAATATGACCACAGATTTGTAATCTACAGGTCCAAATTAGTATAATACAATTTGTTTCACCCTCCTAACCCTAATAGTTTCAGAGTTACAGTCCATTTTCTTATTTAGTGTAGTGATGCGTTTTGAATCGAAATGTTTCAATTAAAAGCTGTCAAATTTCAATTAGGCGATTTTGAAACCCTTGGCCCTAGGCCCTTGAAACTTAAATATGTTGTTCTACGACCCCGACATTTCAAAGGATGCTAAGGGAACGCGAAATTTCAAGGAAATCGCTCAAATCCCAGCCGTTTCCGAGATACGAGCCCCTAAAGATTTTGGGGGGTATTTTGCCCTAGTTTGCGTGTTTAAAGAAATTAAGGGCTGAAAATTAGCGTATCGGGTGTATTTTGAGCCGCTCTTTCGATTGGCCTGCGCAGAATTTAATAAAACTCTTTAGTTTTTGTTATATTTACCCTTCAATTTTCTAGGGGTGTCGATTAGCTAACTTTGTTATTAATAGGGCTAGAAGGGTCGAATAAATTTTATTACACTAATTTGGACCTGTAGATTATGAATCTGAGTTCAAATTTTTCCTAAGAGCACTCTTAAGCCCTTTGCACTTATATTAAGCCCATGGCCTGTTATTAAGCCCTCGGGATGAATCTGACCTCGGATTCGTATTCTACGGGTTGTAATTAGTCTAATACAATTTGTCCGGTCTTTCTACCCCTTATAGTTTCAGAGTTATAACACATTTTTCTTAATTAAATATATTGCGTTTTGAATTCGCCCTTTAAATTAGCCCTTAGGGAAAATATGACCACAGATTTGTAATCTACAGGTCCAAATTAGTATAATAGAATTTGTTTCACCCTCCTAACCCTAATAGTTTCAGAGTTACAGTCCATTTTCTTATTTAGTGTAGTGATGCGTTTTGAATCGAAATGTTTCAATTAAAAGCTGTCAAATTTCAATTAGGCGATTTTGAAACCCTTGGCCCTAGGCCCTTGAAACTTAAATATGTTGTTCTACGACCCCGACATTTCAAAGGATGCTAAGGGAACGCGAAATTTCAAGGAAATCGCTCAAATCCCAGCCGTTTCCGAGATACGAGCCCCTAAAGATTTTGGGGGGTATTTTGCCCTAGTTTGCGTGTTTAAAGGAATTAAGGGCTGAAAATTAGCGTATCGGGTGTATTTTGAGCCGCTCTTTCGATTGGCCTGCGCAGAATTTAATAAAACTCTTTAGTTTTTGTTATATTTACCCTTCAATTTTCTAGGGGTGTCGATTAGCTAACTTTGTTATTAATAGGGCTAGAAGGGTCGAATAAATTTTATTACACTAATTTGGACCTGTAGATTATGAATCTGAGTTCAAATTTTTCCTAAGAGCACTCTTAAGCCCTTTGCACTTATATTAAGCCCATGGCCTGTTATTAAGCCCTCGGGATGAATCTGACCTCGGATTCGTATTCTACGGGTTGTAATTAGTCTAATACAATTTGTCCGGTCTTTCTACCCCTTATAGTTTCAGAGTTATAACACATTTTTCTTAATTAAATATATTGCGTTTTGAATTCGCCCTTTAAATTAGCCCTTAGGGAAAATATGACCACAGATTTGTAATCTACAGGTCCAAATTAGTATAATATAATTTGTTTCACCCTCCTAACCCTAATAGTTTCAGAGTTACAGTCCATTTTCTTATTTAGTGTAGTGATGCGTTTTGAATCGAAATGTTTCAATTAAAAGCTGTCAAATTTCAATTAGGCGATTTTGAAACCCTTGGCCCTAGGCCCTTGAAACTTAAATATGTTGTTCTACGACCCCGACATTTCAAAGGATGCTAAGGGAACGCGAAATTTCAAGGAAATCGCTCAAATCCCAGCCGTTTCCGAGATACGAGCCCCTAAAGATTTTGGGGGGTATTTTGCCCTAGTTTGCGTGTTTAAAGGAATTAAGGGCTGAAAATTAGCGTATCGGGTGTATTTTGAGCCGCTCTTTCGATTGGCCTGCGCAGAATTTAATAAAACTCTTTAGTTTTTGTTATATTTACCCTTCAATTTTCTAGGGGTGTCGATTAGCTAACTTTGTTATTAATAGGGCTAGAAGGGTCGAATAAATTTTATTACACTAATTTGGACCTGTAGATTATGAATCTGAGTTCAAATTTTTCCTAAGAGCACTCTTAAGCCCTTTGCACTTATATTAAGCTCATGGCCTGTTATTAAGCCCTCGGGATGAATCTGACCTCGGATTCGTATTCTACGGGTTGTAATTAGTCTAATACAATTTGTCCGGTCTTTCTACCCCTTATAGTTTCAGAGTTATAACACATTTTTCTTAATTAAATATATTGCGTTTTGAATTCGCCCTTTAAATTAGCCCTTAGGGAAAATATGACCACAGATTTGTAATCTACAGGTCCAAATTAGTATAATAGAATTTGTTTCACCCTCCTAACCCTAATAGTTTCAGAGTTACAGTCCATTTTCTTATTTAGTGTAGTGATGCGTTTTGAATCGAAATGTTTCAATTAAAAGCTGTCAAATTTCAATTAGGCGATTTTGAAACCCTTGGCCCTAGGCCCTTGAAACTTAAATATGTTGTTCTACGACCCCGACATTTCAAAGGATGCTAAGGGAACGCGAAATTTCAAGGAAATCGCTCAAATCCCAGCCGTTTCCGAGATACGAGCCCCTAAAGATTTTGGGGGGTATTTTGCCCTAGTTTGCGTGTTTAAAGGAATTAAGGGCTGAAAATTAGCGTATCGGGTGTATTTTGAGCCGCTCTTTCGATTGGCCTGCGCAGAATTTAATAAAACTCTTTAGTTTTTGTTATATTTACCCTTCAATTTTCTAGGGGTGTCGATTAGCTAACTTTGTTATTAATAGGGCTAGAAGGGTCGAATAAATTTTATTACACTAATTTGGACCTGTAGATTATGAATCTGAGTTCAAATTTTTCCTAAGAGCACTCTTAAGCCCTTTGCACTTATATTAAGCCCATGGCCTGTTATTAAGCCCTCGGGATGAATCTGACCTCGGATTCGTATTCTACGGGTTGTAATTAGTCTAATACAATTTGTCCGGTCTTTCTACCCCTTATAGTTTCAGAGTTATAACACATTTTTCTTAATTAAATATATTGCGTTTTGAATTCGCCCTTTAAATTAGCCCTTAGGGAAAATATGACCACAGATTTGTAATCTACAGGTCCAAATTAGTATAATAGAATTTGTTTCACCCTCCTAACCCTAATAGTTTCAGAGTTACAGTCCATTTTCTTATTTAGTGTAGTGATGCGTTTTGAATCGAAATGTTTCAATTAAAAGCTGTCAAATTTCAATTAGGCGATTTTGAAACCCTTGGCCCTAGGCCCTTGAAACTTAAATATGTTGTTCTACGACCCCGACATTTCAAAGGATGCTAAGGGAACGCGAAATTTCAAGGAAATCGCTCAAATCCCAGCCGTTTCCGAGATACGAGCCCCTAAAGATTTTGGGGGGTATTTTGCCCTAGTTTGCGTGTTTAAAGGAATTAAGGGCTGAAAATTAGCGTATCGGGTGTATTTTGAGCCGCTCTTTCGATTGGCCTGCGCAGAATTTAATAAAACTCTTTAGTTTTTGTTATATTTACCCTTCAATTTTCTAGGGGTGTCGATTAGCTAACTTTGTTATTAATAGGGCTAGAAGGGTCGAATAAATTTTATTACACTAATTTGGACCTGTAGATTATGAATCTGAGTTCAAATTTTTCCTAAGAGCACTCTTAAGCCCTTTGCACTTATATTAAGCCCATGGCCTGTTATTAAGCCCTCGGGATGAATCTGACCTCGGATTCGTATTCTACGGGTTGTAATTAGTCTAATACAATTTGTCCGGTCTTTCTACCCCTTATAGTTTCAGAGTTATAACACATTTTTCTTAATTAAATATATTGCGTTTTGAATTCGCCCTTTAAATTAGCCCTTAGGGAAAATATGACCACAGATTTGTAATCTACAGGTCCAAATTAGTATAATATAATTTGTTTCACCCTCCTAACCCTAATAGTTTCAGAGTTACAGTCCATTTTCTTATTTAGTGTAGTGATGCGTTTTGAATCGAAATGTTTCAATTAAAAGCTGTCAAATTTCAATTAGGCGATTTTGAAACCCTTGGCCCTAGGCCCTTGAAACTTAAATATGTTGTTCTACGACCCCGACATTTCAAAGGATGCTAAGGGAACGCGAAATTTCAAGGAAATCGCTCAAATCCCAGCCGTTTCCGAGATACGAGCCCCTAAAGATTTTGGGGGGTATTTTGCCCTAGTTTGCGTGTTTAAAGGAATTAAGGGCTGAAAATTAGCGTATCGGGTGTATTTTGAGCCGCTCTTTCGATTGGCCTGCGCAGAATTTAATAAAACTCTTTAGTTTTTGTTATATTTACCCTTCAATTTTCTAGGGGTGTCGATTAGCTAACTTTGTTATTAATAGGGCTAGAAGGGTCGAATAAATTTTATTACACTAATTTGGACCTGTAGATTATGAATCTGAGTTCAAATTTTTCCTAAGAGCACTCTTAAGCCCTTTGCACTTATATTAAGCTCATGGCCTGTTATTAAGCCCTCGGGATGAATCTGACCTCGGATTCGTATTCTACGGGTTGTAATTAGTCTAATACAATTTGTCCGGTCTTTCTACCCCTTATAGTTTCAGAGTTATAACACATTTTTCTTAATTAAATATATTGCGTTTTGAATTCGCCCTTTAAATTAGCCCTTAGGGAAAATATGACCACAGATTTGTAATCTACAGGTCCAAATTAGTATAATAGAATTTGTTTCACCCTCCTAACCCTAATAGTTTCAGAGTTACAGTCCATTTTCTTATTTAGTGTAGTGATGCGTTTTGAATCGAAATGTTTCAATTAAAAGCTGTCAAATTTCAATTAGGCGATTTTGAAACCCTTGGCCCTAGGCCCTTGAAACTTAAATATGTTGTTCTACGACCCCGACATTTCAAAGGATGCTAAGGGAACGCGAAATTTCAAGGAAATCGCTCAAATCCCAGCCGTTTCCGAGATACGAGCCCCTAAAGATTTTGGGGGGTATTTTGCCCTAGTTTGCGTGTTTAAAGGAATTAAGGGCTGAAAATTAGCGTATCGGGTGTATTTTGAGCCGCTCTTTCGATTGGCCTGCGCAGAATTTAATAAAACTCTTTAGTTTTTGTTATATTTACCCTTCAATTTTCTAGGGGTGTCGATTAGCTAACTTTGTTATTAATAGGGCTAGAAGGGTCGAATAAATTTTATTACACTAATTTGGACCTGTAGATTATGAATCTGAGTTCAAATTTTTCCTAAGAGCACTCTTAAGCCCTTTGCACTTATATTAAGCCCATGGCCTGTTATTAAGCCCTCGGGATGAATCTGACCTCGGATTCGTATTCTACGGGTTGTAATTAGTCTAATACAATTTGTCCGGTCTTTCTACCCCTTATAGTTTCAGAGTTATAACACATTTTTCTTAATTAAATATATTGCGTTTTGAATTCGCCCTTTAAATTAGCCCTTAGGGAAAATATGACCACAGATTTGTAATCTACAGGTCCAAATTAGTATAATAGAATTTGTTTCACCCTCCTAACCCTAATAGTTTCAGAGTTACAGTCCATTTTCTTATTTAGTGTAGTGATGCGTTTTGAATCGAAATGTTTCAATTAAAAGCTGTCAAATTTCAATTAGGCGATTTTGAAACCCTTGGCCCTAGGCCCTTGAAACTTAAATATGTTGTTCTACGACCCCGACATTTCAAAGGATGCTAAGGGAACGCGAAATTTCAAGGAAATCGCTCAAATCCCAGCCGTTTCCGAGATACGAGCCCCTAAAGATTTTGGGGGGTATTTTGCCCTAGTTTGCGTGTTTAAAGGAATTAAGGGCTGAAAATTAGCGTATCGGGTGTATTTTGAGCCGCTCTTTCGATTGGCCTGCGCAGAATTTAATAAAACTCTTTAGTTTTTGTTATATTTACCCTTCAATTTTCTAGGGGTGTCGATTAGCTAACTTTGTTATTAATAGGGCTAGAAGAGTCGAATAAATTTTATTACACTAATTTGGACCTGTAGATTATGAATCTGAGTTCAAATTTTTCCTAAGAGCACTCTTAAGCCCTTTGCACTTATATTAAGCCCATAGCCTGTTATTAAGCCCTCGGGATGAATCTGACCTCGGATTCGTATTATACGGGTTGTAATTAGTCTAATACAATTTGTCCGGCCTTTCTACCCCTTATAGTTTCAGAGTTATAACACATTTTTCTTAATTAAATATGTTACGTTTTGAATTCGCCCTTTAAATTAGCCCTTAGGGAAAATATGACCACAGATTTGTAATCTACAGGTCCAAATTAGTATAATACAATTTGTTTCACCCTCCTAACCCTAATAGTTTCAGAGTTACAGTCCATTTTCTTATTTAGTGTAGTGATGCGTTTTGAATCGAAATGTTTCAATTAAAAGCTGTCAAATTTCAATTAGGCGATTTTGAAACCCTTGGCCCTAGGCCCTTGAAACTTAAATATGTTGTTCTACGACCCCGACATTTCAAAGGATGCTAAGGGAACGCGAAATTTCAAGGAAATCGCTCAAATCCCAGCCGTTTCCGAGATACGAGCCCCTAAAGATTTTGGGGGGTATTTTGCCCTAGTTTGCGTGTTTAAAGGAATTAAGGGCTGAAAATTAGCGTATCGGGTGTATTTTGAGCCGCTCTTTCGATTGGCCTGCGCAGAATTTAATAAAACTCTTTAGTTTTTGTTATATTTACCCTTCAATTTTCTAGGGGTGTCGATTAGCTAACTTTGTTATTAATAGGGCTAGAAGAGTCGAATAAATTTTATTACACTAATTTGGACCTGTAGATTATGAATCTGAGTTCAAATTTTTCCTAAGAGCACTCTTAAGCCCTTTGCACTTATATTAAGCCCATAGCCTGTTATTAAGCCCTCGGGATGAATCTGACCTCGGATTCGTATTATACGGGTTGTAATTAGTCTAATACAATTTGTCCGGCCTTTCTACCCCTTATAGTTTCAGAGTTATAACACATTTTTCTTAATTAAATATGTTACGTTTTGAATTCGCCCTTTAAATTAGCCCTTAGGGAAAATATGACCACAGATTTGTAATCTACAGGTCCAAATTAGTATAATACAATTTGTTTCACCCTCCTAACCCTAATAGTTTCAGAGTTACAGTCCATTTTCTTATTTAGTGTAGTGATGCGTTTTGAATCGAAATGTTTCAATTAAAAGCTGTCAAATTTCAATTAGGCGATTTTGAAACCCTTGGCCCTAGGCCCTTGAAACTTAAATATGTTGTTCTACGACCCCGACATTTCAAAGGATGCTAAGGGAACGCGAAATTTCAAGGAAATCGCTCAAATCCCAGCCGTTTCCGAGATACGAGCCCCTAAAGATTTTGGGGGGTATTTTGCCCTAGTTTGCGTGTTTAAAGGAATTAAGGGCTGAAAATTAGCGTATCGGGTGTATTTTGAGCCGCTCTTTCGATTGGCCTGCGCAGAATTTAATAAAACTCTTTAGTTTTTGTTATATTTACCCTTCAATTTTCTAGGGGTGTCGATTAGCTAACTTTGTTATTAATAGGGCTAGAAGGGTCGAATAAATTTTATTACACTAATTTGGACCTGTAGATTATGAATCTGAGTTCAAATTTTTCCTAAGAGCACTCTTAAGCCCTTTGCACTTATATTAAGCCCATGGCCTGTTATTAAGCCCTCGGGATGAATCTGACCTCGGATTCGTATTCTACGGGTTGTAATTAGTCTAATACAATTTGTCCGGTCTTTCTACCCCTTATAGTTTCAGAGTTATAACACATTTTTCTTAATTAAATATATTGCGTTTTGAATTCGCCCTTTAAATTAGCCCTTAGGGAAAATATGACCACAGATTTGTAATCTACAGGTCCAAATTAGTATAATAGAATTTGTTTCACCCTCCTAACCCTAATAGTTTCAGAGTTACAGTCCATTTTCTTATTTAGTGTAGTGATGCGTTTTGAATCGAAATGTTTCAATTAAAAGCTGTCAAATTTCAATTAGGCGATTTTGAAACCCTTGGCCCTAGGCCCTTGAAACTTAAATATGTTGTTCTACGACCCCGACATTTCAAAGGATGCTAAGGGAACGCGAAATTTCAAGGAAATCGCTCAAATCCCAGCCGTTTCCGAGATACGAGCCCCTAAAGATTTTGGGGGGTATTTTGCCCTAGTTTGCGTGTTTAAAGGAATTAAGGGCTGAAAATTAGCGTATCGGGTGTATTTTGAGCCGCTCTTTCGATTGGCCTGCGCAGAATTTAATAAAACTCTTTAGTTTTTGTTATATTTACCCTTCAATTTTCTAGGGGTGTCGATTAGCTAACTTTGTTATTAATAGGGCTAGAAGAGTCGAATAAATTTTATTACACTAATTTGGACCTGTAGATTATGAATCTGAGTTCAAATTTTTCCTAAGAGCACTCTTAAGCCCTTTGCACTTATATTAAGCCCATAGCCTGTTATTAAGCCCTCGGGATGAATCTGACCTCGGATTCGTATTATACGGGTTGTAATTAGTCTAATACAATTTGTCCGGCCTTTCTACCCCTTATAGTTTCAGAGTTATAACACATTTTTCTTAATTAAATATGTTACGTTTTGAATTCGCCCTTTAAATTAGCCCTTAGGGAAAATATGACCACAGATTTGTAATCTACAGGTCCAAATTAGTATAATAGAATTTGTTTCACCCTCCTAACCCTAATAGTTTCAGAGTTACAGTCCATTTTCTTATTTAGTGTAGTGATGCGTTTTGAATCGAAATGTTTCAATTAAAAGCTGTCAAATTTCAATTAGGCGATTTTGAAACCCTTGGCCCTAGGCCCTTGAAACTTAAATATGTTGTTCTACGACCCCGACATTTCAAAGGATGCTAAGGGAACGCGAAATTTCAAGGAAATCGCTCAAATCCCAGCCGTTTCCGAGATACGAGCCCCTAAAGATTTTGGGGGGTATTTTGCCCTAGTTTGCGTGTTTAAAGGAATTAAGGGCTGAAAATAAGCGTATCGGGTGTATTTTGAGCCGCTCTTTCGATTGGCCTGCGCAGAATTTAATAAAACTCTTTAGTTTTTGTTATATTTACCCTTCAATTTTCTAGGGGTGTCGATTAGCTAACTTTGTTATTAATAGGGCTAGAAGGGTCGAATAAATTTTATTACACTAATTTGGACCTGTAGATTATGAATCTGAGTTCAAATTTTTCCTAAGAGCACTCTTAAGCCCTTTGCACTTATATTAAGCCCATGGCCTGTTATTAAGCCCTCGGGATGAATCTGACCTCGGATTCGTATTCTACGGGTTGTAATTAGTCTAATACAATTTGTCCGGTCTTTCTACCCCTTATAGTTTCAGAGTTATAAAACATTTTTCTTAATTAAATATATTGCGTTTTGAATTCGCCCTTTAAATTAGCCCTTAGGGAAAATATGACCACAGATTTGTAATCTACAGGTCCAAATTAGTATAATAGAATTTGTTTCACCCTCCTAACCCTAATAGTTTCAGAGTTACAGTCCATTTTCTTATTTAGTGTAGTGATGCGTTTTGAATCGAAATGTTTCAATTAAAAGCTGTCAAATTTCAATTAGGCGATTTTGAAACCCTTGGCCCTAGGCCCTTGAAACTTAAATATGTTGTTCTACGACCCCGACATTTCAAAGGATGCTAAGGGAACGCGAAATTTCAAGGAAATCGCTCAAATCCCAGCCGTTTCCGAGATACGAGCCCCTAAAGATTTTGGGGGGTATTTTGCCCTAGTTTGCGTGTTTAAAGGAATTAAGGGCTGAAAATTAGCGTATCGGGTGTATTTTGAGCCGCTCTTTCGATTGGCCTGCGCAGAATTTAATAAAACTCTTTAGTTTTTGTTATATTTACCCTTCAATTTTCTAGGGGTGTCGATTAGCTAACTTTGTTATTAATAGGGCTAGAAGGGTCGAATAAATTTTATTACACTAATTTGGACCTGTAGATTATGAATCTGAGTTCAAATTTTTCCTAAGAGCACTCTTAAGCCCTTTGCACTTATATTAAGCCCATGGCCTGTTATTAAGCCCTCGGGATGAATCTGACCTCGGATTCGTATTCTACGGGTTGTAATTAGTCTAATACAATTTGTCCGGTCTTTCTACCCCTTATAGTTTCAGAGTTATAACACATTTTTCTTAATTAAATATATTGCGTTTTGAATTCGCCCTTTAAATTAGCCCTTAGGGAAAATATGACCACAGATTTGTAATCTACAGGTCCAAATTAGTATAATAGAATTTGTTTCACCCTCCTAACCCTAATAGTTTCAGAGTTACAGTCCATTTTCTTATTTAGTGTAGTGATGCGTTTTGAATCGAAATGTTTCAATTAAAAGCTGTCAAATTTCAATTAGGCGATTTTGAAACCCTTGGCCCTAGGCCCTTGAAACTTAAATATGTTGTTCTACGACCCCGACATTTCAAAGGATGCTAAGGGAACGCGAAATTTCAAGGAAATCGCTCAAATCCCAGCCGTTTCCGAGATACGAGCCCCTAAAGATTTTGGGGGGTATTTTGCCCTAGTTTGCGTGTTTAAAGGAATTAAGGGCTGAAAATTAGCGTATCGGGTGTATTTTGAGCCGCTCTTTCGATTGGCCTGCGCAGAATTTAATAAAACTCTTTAGTTTTTGTTATATTTACCCTTCAATTTTCTAGGGGTGTCGATTAGCTAACTTTGTTATTAATAGGGCTAGAAGAGTCGAATAAATTTTATTACACTAATTTGGACCTGTAGATTATGAATCTGAGTTCAAATTTTTCCTAAGAGCACTCTTAAGCCCTTTGCACTTATATTAAGCCCATAGCCTGTTATTAAGCCCTCGGGATGAATCTGACCTCGGATTCGTATTATACGGGTTGTAATTAGTCTAATACAATTTGTCCGGCCTTTCTACCCCTTATAGTTTCAGAGTTATAACACATTTTTCTTAATTAAATATGTTACGTTTTGAATTCGCCCTTTAAATTAGCCCTTAGGGAAAATATGACCACAGATTTGTAATCTACAGGTCCAAATTAGTATAATACAATTTGTTTCACCCTCCTAACCCTAATAGTTTCAGAGTTACAGTCCATTTTCTTATTTAGTGTAGTGATGCGTTTTGAATCGAAATGTTTCAATTAAAAGCTGTCAAATTTCAATTAGGCGATTTTGAAACCCTTGGCCCTAGGCCCTTGAAACTTAAATATGTTGTTCTACGACCCCGACATTTCAAAGGATGCTAAGGGAACGCGAAATTTCAAGGAAATCGCTCAAATCCCAGCCGTTTCCGAGATACGAGCCCCTAAAGATTTTGGGGGGTATTTTGCCCTAGTTTGCGTGTTTAAAGGAATTAAGGGCTGAAAATTAGCGTATCGGGTGTATTTTGAGCCGCTCTTTCGATTGGCCTGCGCAGAATTTAATAAAACTCTTTAGTTTTTGTTATATTTACCCTTCAATTTTCTAGGGGTGTCGATTAGCTAACTTTGTTATTAATAGGGCTAGAAGGGTCGAATAAATTTTATTACACTAATTTGGACCTGTAGATTATGAATCTGAGTTCAAATTTTTCCTAAGAGCACTCTTAAGCCCTTTGCACTTATATTAAGCCCATGGCCTGTTATTAAGCCCTCGGGATGAATCTGACCTCGGATTCGTATTCTACGGGTTGTAATTAGTCTAATACAATTTGTCCGGTCTTTCTACCCCTTATAGTTTCAGAGTTATAACACATTTTTCTTAATTAAATATATTGCGTTTTGAATTCGCCCTTTAAATTAGCCCTTAGGGAAAATATGACCACAGATTTGTAATCTACAGGTCCAAATTAGTATAATAGAATTTGTTTCACCCTCCTAACCCTAATAGTTTCAGAGTTACAGTCCATTTTCTTATTTAGTGTAGTGATGCGTTTTGAATCGAAATGTTTCAATTAAAAGCTGTCAAATTTCAATTAGGCGATTTTGAAACCCTTGGCCCTAGGCCCTTGAAACTTAAATATGTTGTTCTACGACCCCGACATTTCAATGGATGCTAAGGGAACGCGAAATTTCAAGGAAATCGCTCAAATCCCAGCCGTTTCCGAGATACGAGCCCCTAAAGATTTTGGGGGGTATTTTGCCCTAGTTTGCGTGTTTAAAGGAATTAAGGGCTGAAAATTAGCGTATCGGGTGTATTTTGAGCCGCTCTTTCGATTGGCCTGCGCAGAATTTAATAAAACTCTTTAGTTTTTGTTATATTTACCCTTCAATTTTCTAGGGGTGTCGATTAGCTAACTTTGTTATTAATAGGGCTAGAAGAGTCGAATAAATTTTATTACACTAATTTGGACCTGTAGATTATGAATCTGAGTTCAAATTTTTCCTAAGAGCACTCTTAAGCCCTTTGCACTTATATTAAGCCCATAGCCTGTTATTAAGCCCTCGGGATGAATCTGACCTCGGATTCGTATTATACGGGTTGTAATTAGTCTAATACAATTTGTCCGGCCTTTCTACCCCTTATAGTTTCAGAGTTATAACACATTTTTCTTAATTAAATATGTTACGTTTTGAATTCGCCCTTTAAATTAGCCCTTAGGGAAAATATGACCACAGATTTGTAATCTACAGGTCCAAATTAGTATAATACAATTTGTTTCACCCTCCTAACCCTAATAGTTTCAGAGTTACAGTCCATTTTCTTATTTAGTGTAGTGATGCGTTTTGAATCGAAATGTTTCAATTAAAAGCTGTCAAATTTCAATTAGGCGATTTTGAAACCCTTGGCCCTAGGCCCTTGAAACTTAAATATGTTGTTCTACGACCCCGACATTTCAAAGGATGCTAAGGGAACGCGAAATTTCAAGGAAATCGCTCAAATCCCAGCCGTTTCCGAGATACGAGCCCCTAAAGATTTTGGGGGGTATTTTGCCCTAGTTTGCGTGTTTAAAGGAATTAAGGGCTGAAAATTAGCGTATCGGGTGTATTTTGAGCCGCTCTTTCGATTGGCCTGCGCAGAATTTAATAAAACTCTTTAGTTTTTGTTATATTTACCCTTCAATTTTCTAGGGGTGTCGATTAGCTAACTTTGTTATTAATAGGGCTAGAAGAGTCGAATAAATTTTATTACACTAATTTGGACCTGTAGATTATGAATCTGAGTTCAAATTTTTCCTAAGAGCACTCTTAAGCCCTTTGCACTTATATTAAGCCCATGGCCTGTTATTAAGCCCTCGGGATGAATCTGACCTCGGATTCGTATTCTACGGGTTGTAATTAGTCTAATACAATTTGTCCGGTCTTTCTACCCCTTATAGTTTCAGAGTTATAACACATTTTTCTTAATTAAATATATTGCGTTTTGAATTCGCCCTTTAAATTAGCCCTTAGGGAAAATATGACCACAGATTTGTAATCTACAGGTCCAAATTAGTATAATAGAATTTGTTTCACCCTCCTAACCCTAATAGTTTCAGAGTTACAGTCCATTTTCTTATTTAGTGTAGTGATGCGTTTTGAATCGAAATGTTTCAATTAAAAGCTGTCAAATTTCAATTAGGCGATTTTGAAACCCTTGGCCCTAGGCCCTTGAAACTTAAATATGTTGTTCTACGACCCCGACATTTCAAAGGATGCTAAGGGAACGCGAAATTTCAAGGAAATCGCTCAAATCCCAGCCGTTTCCGAGATACGAGCCCCTAAAGATTTTGGGGGGTATTTTGCCCTAGTTTGCGTGTTTAAAGGAATTAAGGGCTGAAAATTAGCGTATCGGGTGTATTTTGAGCCGCTCTTTCGATTGGCCTGCGCAGAATTTAATAAAACTCTTTAGTTTTTGTTATATTTACCCTTCAATTTTCTAGGGGTGTCGATTAGCTAACTTTGTTATTAATAGGGCTAGAAGGGTCGAATAAATTTTATTACACTAATTTCGACCTGTAGATTATGAATCTGGGCTCAAATTTTTCCTAAGGGCACTCTTAAGCCCTTTGCACTTATATTAAGCCCATGGCCTGTTATTAAGCCCTCGGGATGAATCTGACCTCGGATTCGTATTATACGGGTTGTAATTAGTCTAATACAATTTGTCCGGCCTTTCTACCCCTTATAGTTTCAGAGTTATAACACATTTTTCTTAATTAAATATGTTGCGTTTTGAATTCGCCCTTTAAATTAGCCCTTAGGGAAAATATGACCACAGATTTGTAATCTACAGGTCCAAATTAGTATAATAGAATTTGTTTCACCCTCCTAACCCTAATAGTTTCAGAGTTACAGTCCATTTTCTTATTTAGTGTAGTGATGCGTTTTGAATCGAAATGTTTCAATTAAAAGCTGTCAAATTTCAATTAGGCGATTTTGAAACCCTTGGCCCTAGGCCCTTGAAACTTAAATATGTTGTTCTACGACCCCGACATTTCAAAGGATGCTAAGGGAACGCGAAATTTCAAGGAAATCGCTCAAATCCCAGCCGTTTCCGAGATACGAGCCCCTAAAGATTTTGGGGGGTATTTTGCCCTAGTTTGCGTGTTTAAAGGAATTAAGGGCTGAAAATTAGCGTATCGGGTGTATTTTGAGCCGCTCTTTCGATTGGCCTGCGCAGAATTTAATAAAACTCTTTAGTTTTTGTTATATTTACCCTTCAATTTTCTAGGGGTGTCGATTAGCTAACTTTGTTATTAATAGGGCTAGAAGGGTCGAATAAATTTTATTACACTAATTTGGACCTGTAGATTATGAATCTGAGTTCAAATTTTTCCTAAGAGCACTCTTAAGCCCTTTGCACTTATATTAAGCCCATGGCCTGTTATTAAGCCCTCGGGATGAATCTGACCTCGGATTCGTATTCTACGGGTTGTAATTAGTCTAATACAATTTGTCCGGTCTTTCTACCCCTTATAGTTTCAGAGTTATAAAACATTTTTCTTAATTAAATATATTGCGTTTTGAATTCGCCCTTTAAATTAGCCCTTAGGGAAAATATGACCACAGATTTGTAATCTACAGGTCCAAATTAGTATAATAGAATTTGTTTCACCCTCCTAACCCTAATAGTTTCAGAGTTACAGTCCATTTTCTTATTTAGTGTAGTGATGCGTTTTGAATCGAAATGTTTCAATTAAAAGCTGTCAAATTTCAATTAGGCGATTTTGAAACCCTTGGCCCTAGGCCCTTGAAACTTAAATATGTTGTTCTACGACCCCGACATTTCAAAGGATGCTAAGGGAACGCGAAATTTCAAGGAAATCGCTCAAATCCCAGCCGTTTCCGAGATACGAGCCCCTAAAGATTTTGGGGGGTATTTTGCCCTAGTTTGCGTGTTTAAAGGAATTAAGGGCTGAAAATTAGCGTATCGGGTGTATTTTGAGCCGCTCTTTCGATTGGCCTGCGCAGAATTTAATAAAACTCTTTAGTTTTTGTTATATTTACCCTTCAATTTTCTAGGGGTGTCGATTAGCTAACTTTGTTATTAATAGGGCTAGAAGGGTCGAATAAATTTTATTACACTAATTTGGACCTGTAGATTATGAATCTGAGTTCAAATTTTTCCTAAGAGCACTCTTAAGCCCTTTGCACTTATATTAAGCCCATGGCCTGTTATTAAGCCCTCGGGATGAATCTGACCTCGGATTCGTATTCTACGGGTTGTAATTAGTCTAATACAATTTGTCCGGTCTTTCTACCCCTTATAGTTTCAGAGTTATAACACATTTTTCTTAATTAAATATATTGCGTTTTGAATTCGCCCTTTAAATTAGCCCTTAGGGAAAATATGACCACAGATTTGTAATCTACAGGTCCAAATTAGTATAATAGAATTTGTTTCACCCTCCTAACCCTAATAGTTTCAGAGTTACAGTCCATTTTCTTATTTAGTGTAGTGATGCGTTTTGAATCGAAATGTTTCAATTAAAAGCTGTCAAATTTCAATTAGGCGATTTTGAAACCCTTGGCCCTAGGCCCTTGAAACTTAAATATGTTGTTCTACGACCCCGACATTTCAAAGGATGCTAAGGGAACGCGAAATTTCAAGGAAATCGCTCAAATCCCAGCCGTTTCCGAGATACGAGCCCCTAAAGATTTTGGGGGGTATTTTGCCCTAGTTTGCGTGTTTAAAGGAATTAAGGGCTGAAAATTAGCGTATCGGGTGTATTTTGAGCCGCTCTTTCGATTGGCCTGCGCAGAATTTAATAAAACTCTTTAGTTTTTGTTATATTTACCCTTCAATTTTCTAGGGGTGTCGATTAGCTAACTTTGTTATTAATAGGGCTAGAAGGGTCGAATAAATTTTATTACACTAATTTGGACCTGTAGATTATGAATCTGAGTTCAAATTTTTCCTAAGAGCACTCTTAAGCCCTTTGCACTTATATTAAGCCCATGGCCTGTTATTAAGCCCTCGGGATGAATCTGACCTCGGATTCGTATTCTACGGGTTGTAATTAGTCTAATACAATTTGTCCGGTCTTTCTACCCCTTATAGTTTCAGAGTTATAACACATTTTTCTTAATTAAATATATTGCGTTTTGAATTCGCCCTTTAAATTAGCCCTTAGGGAAAATATGACCACAGATTTGTAATCTACAGGTCCAAATTAGTATAATAGAATTTGTTTCACCCTCCTAACCCTAATAGTTTCAGAGTTACAGTCCATTTTCTTATTTAGTGTAGTGATGCGTTTTGAATCGAAATGTTTCAATTAAAAGCTGTCAAATTTCAATTAGGCGATTTTGAAACCCTTTGGCCCTAGGCCCTTGAAACTTAAATATGTTGTTCTACGACCCCGACATTTCAAAGGATGCTAAGGGAACGCGAAATTTCAAGGAAATCGCTCAAATCCCAGCCGTTTCCGAGATACGAGCCCCTAAAGATTTTGGGGGGTATTTTGCCCTAGTTTGCGTGTTTAAAGGAATTAAGGGCTGAAAATTAGCGTATCGGGTGTATTTTGAGCCGCTCTTTCGATTGGCCTGCGCAGAATTTAATAAAACTCTTTAGTTTTTGTTATATTTACCCTTCAATTTTCTAGGGGTGTCGATTAGCTAACTTTGTTATTAATAGGGCTAGAAGAGTCGAATAAATTTTATTACACTAATTTGGACCTGTAGATTATGAATCTGAGTTCAAATTTTTCCTAAGAGCACTCTTAAGCCCTTTGCACTTATATTAAGCCCATAGCCTGTTATTAAGCCCTCGGGATGAATCTGACCTCGGATTCGTATTATACGGGTTGTAATTAGTCTAATACAATTTGTCCGGCCTTTCTACCCCTTATAGTTTCAGAGTTATAACACATTTTTCTTAATTAAATATGTTACGTTTTGAATTCGCCCTTTAAATTAGCCCTTAGGGAAAATATGACCACAGATTTGTAATCTACAGGTCCAAATTAGTATAATACAATTTGTTTCACCCTCCTAACCCTAACAGTTTCAGAGTTACAGTCCATTTTCTTATTTAGTGTAGTGATGCGTTTTGAATCGAAATGTTTCAATTAAAAGCTGTCAAATTTCAATTAGGCGATTTTGAAACCCTTGGCCCTAGGCCCTTGAAACTTAAATATGTTGTTCTACGACCCCGACATTTCAAAGGATGCTAAGGGAACGCGAAATTTCAAGGAAATCGCTCAAATCCCAGCCGTTTCCGAGATACGAGCCCCTAAAGATTTTGGGGGGTATTTTGCCCTAGTTTGCGTGTTTAAAGGAATTAAGGGCTGAAAATTAGCGTATCGGGTGTATTTTGAGCCGCTCTTTCGATTGGCCTGCGCAGAATTTAATAAAACTCTTTAGTTTTTGTTATATTTACCCTTCAATTTTCTAGGGGTGTCGATTAGCTAACTTTGTTATTAATAGGGCTAGAAGGGTCGAATAAATTTTATTACACTAATTTGGACCTGTAGATTATGAATCTGAGTTCAAATTTTTCCTAAGAGCACTCTTAAGCCCTTTGCACTTATATTAAGCCCATGGCCTGTTATTAAGCCCTCGGGATGAATCTGACCTCGGATTCGTATTCTACGGGTTGTAATTAGTCTAATACAATTTGTCCGGTCTTTCTACCCCTTATAGTTTCAGAGTTATAACACATTTTTCTTAATTAAATATATTGCGTTTTGAATTCGCCCTTTAAATTAGCCCTTAGGGAAAATATGACCACAGATTTGTAATCTACAGGTCCAAATTAGTATAATAGAATTTGTTTCACCCTCCTAACCCTAATAGTTTCAGAGTTACAGTCCATTTTCTTATTTAGTGTAGTGATGCGTTTTGAATCGAAATGTTTCAATTAAAAGCTGTCAAATTTCAATTAGGCGATTTTGAAACCCTTGGCCCTAGGCCCTTGAAACTTAAATATGTTGTTCTACGACCCCGACATTTCAAAGGATGCTAAGGGAACGCGAAATTTCAAGGAAATCGCTCAAATCCCAGCCGTTTCCGAGATACGAGCCCCTAAAGATTTTGGGGGGTATTTTGCCCTAGTTTGCGTGTTTAAAGGAATTAAGGGCTGAAAATTAGCGTATCGGGTGTATTTTGAGCCGCTCTTTCGATTGGCCTGCGCAGAATTTAATAAAACTCTTTAGTTTTTGTTATATTTACCCTTCAATTTTCTAGGGGTGTCGATTAGCTAACTTTGTTATTAATAGGGCTAGAAGAGTCGAATAAATTTTATTACACTAATTTGGACCTGTAGATTATGAATCTGAGTTCAAATTTTTCCTAAGAGCACTCTTAAGCCCTTTGCACTTATATTAAGCCCATAGCCTGTTATTAAGCCCTCGGGATGAATCTGACCTCGGATTCGTATTATACGGGTTGTAATTAGTCTAATACAATTTGTCCGGCCTTTCTACCCCTTATAGTTTCAGAGTTATAACACATTTTTCTTAATTAAATATGTTACGTTTTGAATTCGCCCTTTAAATTAGCCCTTAGGGAAAATATGACCACAGATTTGTAATCTACAGGTCCAAATTAGTATAATAGAATTTGTTTCACCCTCCTAACCCTAATAGTTTCAGAGTTACAGTCCATTTTCTTATTTAGTGTAGTGATGCGTTTTGAATCGAAATGTTTCAATTAAAAGCTGTCAAATTTCAATTAGGCGATTTTGAAACCCTTGGCCCTAGGCCCTTGAAACTTAAATATGTTGTTCTACGACCCCGACATTTCAAAGGATGCTAAGGGAACGCGAAATTTCAAGGAAATCGCTCAAATCCCAGCCGTTTCCGAGATACGAGCCCCTAAAGATTTTGGGGGGTATTTTGCCCTAGTTTGCGTGTTTAAAGGAATTAAGGGCTGAAAATTAGCGTATCGGGTGTATTTTGAGCCGCTCTTTCGATTGGCCTGCGCAGAATTTAATAAAACTCTTTAGTTTTTGTTATATTTACCCTTCAATTTTCTAGGGGTGTCGATTAGCTAACTTTGTTATTAATAGGGCTAGAAGAGTCGAATAAATTTTATTACACTAATTTGGACCTGTAGATTATGAATCTGAGTTCAAATTTTTCCTAAGAGCACTCTTAAGCCCTTTGCACTTATATTAAGCCCATGGCCTGTTATTAAGCCCTCGGGATGAATCTGACCTCGGATTCGTATTCTACGGGTTGTAATTAGTCTAATACAATTTGTCCGGTCTTTCTACCCCTTATAGTTTCAGAGTTATAACACATTTTTCTTAATTAAATATATTGCGTTTTGAATTCGCCCTTTAAATTAGCCCTTAGGGAAAATATGACCACAGATTTGTAATCTACAGGTCCAAATTAGTATAATAGAATTTGTTTCACCCTCCTAACCCTAATAGTTTCAGAGTTACAGTCCATTTTCTTATTTAGTGTAGTGATGCGTTTTGAATCGAAATGTTTCAATTAAAAGCTGTCAAATTTCAATTAGGCGATTTTGAAACCCTTGGCCCTAGGCCCTTGAAACTTAAATATGTTGTTCTACGACCCCGACATTTCAAAGGATGCTAAGGGAACGCGAAATTTCAAGGAAATCGCTCAAATCCCAGCCGTTTCCGAGATACGAGCCCCTAAAGATTTTGGGGGGTATTTTGCCCTAGTTTGCGTGTTTAAAGGAATTAAGGGCTGAAAATTAGCGTATCGGGTGTATTTTGAGCCGCTCTTTCGATTGGCCTGCGCAGAATTTAATAAAACTCTTTAGTTTTTGTTATATTTACCCTTCAATTTTCTAGGGGTGTCGATTAGCTAACTTTGTTATTAATAGGGCTAGAAGGGTCGAATAAATTTTATTACACTAATTTGGACCTGTAGATTATGAATCTGGGCTCAAATTTTTCCTAAGGGCACTCTTAAGCCCTTTGCACTTATATTAAGCCCATGGCCTGTTATTAAGCCCTCGGGATGAATCTGACCTCGGATTCGTATTATACGGGTTGTAATTAGTCTAATACAATTTGTCCGGCCTTTCTACCCCTTATAGTTTCAGAGTTATAACACATTTTTCTTAATTAAATATGTTGCGTTTTGAATTCGCCCTTTAAATTAGCCCTTAGGGAAAATATGACCACAGATTCGTAATCTACGGGTCCAAATTAGTATAATAGAATTTGTTTCACCCTCCTAACCCTAATAGTTTCAGAGTTACAGTCCATTTTCTTATTTAGTGTAGTGATGCGTTTTGAATCGAAATGTTTCAATTAAAAGCTGTCAAATTTCAATTAGGCGATTTTGAAACCCTTGGCCCTAGGCCCTTGAAACTTAAATATGTTGTTCTACGACCCCGACATTTCAAGGGATGCTAAGGGAACGCGAAATTTCAAGGAAATCGCTCAAATCCCAGCCGTTTCCGAGATACGAGCCCCTAAAGATTTTGGGGGGTATTTTGCCCTAATTTGCGTGTTTGAAGGAATTAAGGGCTGAAAAATAGCGTATCGGGTGTATTTTGAGCCGCTCTTTCGATAGGCCTGAGCAGAATTGAATAAAACTCTTTAGTTTTTATTATATTTACCTTTCAATTTTCTAGGGGTGTCGATTAGCTAACTTTGTTATTAATAGGGCTAGAAGGGTCGAATAAATTTTATTACACTAATTTGACCTGTAGATTATGAATCTGAGTTCAAATTTTTCCTAAGAGCACTCTTAAGCCCTTTGCACTTATATTAAGCCCATGGCCTGTTATTAAGCCCTCGGGATGAATCTGACCTCGGATTCGTATTATACGGGTTGTAATTAGTCTAATACAATTTGTCCGGCCTTTCTACCCCTTATAGTTTCAGAGTTATAACACATTTTTCTTAATTAAATATGTTGCGTTTTGAATTCGCCCTTTAAATTAGCCCTTAGGGAAAATATGACCACAGATTTGTAATCTACAGGTCCAAATTAGTATAATAGAATTTGTTTCACCCTCCTAACCCTAATAGTTTCAGAGTTACAGTCCATTTTCTTATTTAGTGTAGTGATGCGTTTTGAATCGAAATGTTTCAATTAAAAGCTGTCAAATTTCAATTAGGCGATTTTGAAACCCTTGGCCCTAGGCCCTTGAAACTTAAATATGTTGTTCTACGACCCCGACATTTCAAAGGATGCTAAGGGAACGCGAAATTTCAAGGAAATCGCTCAAATCTCAGCCGTTTCCGAGATACGAGCCCCTAAAGATTTTGGGGGGTATTTTGCCCTAGTTTGCGTGTTTGAAGGAATTAAGGGCTGAAAAATAGCGTATCGGGTGTATTTTGAGCCGCTCTTTCGATTGGCCTGCGCAGAATTGAAAAAATTTCTTTAGTTTTTGTTATATTTACCCTTCAATTTTCTAGGGGTGTCGATTAGCTAACTTTGTTATTAATAGGGCTAGAAGGGTCGAATAAATTTTATTACACTAATTTGGACCTGTAGATTATGAATCTGAGTTCAAATTTTTCCTAAGAGCACTCTTAAGCCCTTTGCACTTATATTAAGCCCATGGCCTGTTATTAAGCCCTTGGGATGCTAAGGGAACGCGAAATTTCAAAGTAATTGCTGAAATCCCAGCCGTTTCCGAGATACGAGCCCTCAAATTTTTCCGGAGGGTGCTGCCCATAAATCATCTATTAGAAGGGCTAGAGGGGTGGTAAATAGCGTATCTAGTATATTTGAACCCGCCCTTTCGATTGGCCTGCGCAGAATTGTTGAAAACCCTTCAGTTTATAACATTCTTAGCCCTAAAGTTTATGGCGAAGGGCATACGTTAACTCCGTTATTAAAAGAGCTAGAAGGGTGGGACAAATTTTATTAGGCTAATTTAAACCTGTAGAACACGAATCCGAAGTCATATTTTTCCTAAAGGGTTTATAAGCCCTTGGCCCTTCAAGAAAGGGCAGACTTTTATCGAATGGTTTTTTTCTTATCTAGGAAGGTGGATAATAAAAGGGATAGCAATTTCTCAAAAAAAAAACACTTTAAATTTAAAAGAAAACACTGTCCTTTTATTGCATTGCATAGTACAAATAATATAACCATATTTTATTAAAGTATATACATAAAAGTAGTTATAATACATTTTATTTTCTGTATCCTACTCCTGGTTAGTCCTGTAAACAAGCAATAAATTAATTTATTTTGATTTACAAGTATGAAAAGACTACAGTAAAATTTTTGAAAGATGTCCGATCAAGGTCATCTGTATCATGAACGATTTAACGAATTGCAATAAGGATGGATATAACACGCTTGTCTTTCAAAAATTCATATTGTTTCGACTAAGTTAGGACACGATGCTCGTTGTTGATAATACTTTCGCTGTAAGTTTATATATTAATTCAGATACATTACCTTCATTCATAGCCGTACGAATAATGTTATTTCCTGTCAGTGTCACTGACACTGACATTGTGTCAGTATCTTAATTTTCATAATTCAGATACATTACCTTGATTTATAGCCGTACGAATAATGTTATTTTCTGTCAGTGTCACTGACACTGACATTGTGTCAGTATCTTAATTTTCACATATTTGGTTTTACATTTGCTAATAAACTTACCAGTTGATTTATTTTTGAATTTTTAATGCTGTTATTGTAACATATATTTTTATATCAATAAAATAACAGTAGTATCGTATGTACCCTCATGAAAACTAAGCAAACGACACTACTGAATTTGTCAGAATGGGCGGAGCAAAAATCTGAATTCATACAATTCGTAGATAACCTTGATCGGACATATTTCAAAAATTTTACTGTACATAAATAATTAATTACTATGTCCTGGAGTCCTAAGAAGGTTTGGAAAGAAGTCCCGGAGTAGTCCTGAGCAGCCTTGATGAGTACCGTCGGCAGAAGATCAGCCCCGTCTTTGTTGCTTCTGAAAAAAGAAAAACAATGTTTAGTTATACACAGCATATATTCATCTAATTTTTACATATATTTCGCAATAGAATTTTCTACATAAATATCACCCTTACTATCATCCCTCAATTGAAAGTTACGTAACACATATAAACCAAAAATAATTTATCGTTGTTCATTATTTTATTTTTTGTAATATAATTACTTATTATTATCTAATGCCTAGTTATTACATGGATTAATTTATTCAGTTTTATTGTTGCTTTCGTGATGCAAAGACGTATGTGTGGTGTGCTCGTGTACTGTGCCTTCGAGGACGACTACCTGGTGCTTGGAGAGAACTTCAGGACACCTGCAGGACATGTATATGTACGTTGAGTATTATTTGTTTGATATTTTATTTTTTCTCATTATATTACATTTTATTGAATATGGTAGCTATTAGTGGATATAGCAAATATTATTTCTGAAAACTATATGGGGTATAGATTATATTTAAATAATTGTTCTTGTTTTATTTGAAATATATCACACAATTTAATTATTACCTATATAATGTATTCCTCACATTATATTTTAAACTAGTTTAAAGTTATTTGAACATTACATAACTCACATTTTATAAATGAAAAACAGAAACATATTTAAATTTTCTAACTACATTTCTTCGCTTTTCTATTCAGTTTTATTTAATATTTCATTACATAAAATTTACTACAATTTCGTTGTATGTTCATAGATGCGGCATCTACATAATGCGCTCATTCATGACGAGTTGGAGGTTTCCCGAGACCTGACGAAGAAATTCCAAGAGAAACTACGCCCTTGCCATCTCCCACAATCCGCCAAGAAGTATTTGCATCCGTTGTTTTATATTTATAAATAAAATATGTATAAATAAAACAAAACCTAATAATAAGAAATAATAAATTTTCAATGAGTATAAAACTCATTGAAAATTCATTTATTCATGAGCACATGTTCGATATAATAAGAAATGTATAATAAAAATAATATGGTATAATATAAATCATGCACCATACAATCCATATATGTTTATATTCATATTTATTCTTATGCAATGTGTATTACCCTACACATATATACGATACAATTACAAATAGACAGTACAGATCATACATATCTTCAAATAGAAAAATAAATTTTGACATACTTGTGTAAAAATGTTCCAAGATTCCAAATTTGTATAGTAGAATAATGTCCAACTCTCAGTTTTTGAGGTATGTCACTCTAAAACATAAACAACCATAATGAACATTTATTTTTCACACATTATTAGTTTGTGTAAATGGTTCCATCATGGATTTTATTTTTGGTACACCTATACATATAGACATGTCCCAGGATCCCAAATTTACATATACTACAACATTGGGCAATCCTTAGTTTTTGAGTTATGCCACCCTAAACAGCCATAATTATCAACCGAATTATTCATTTTTCACACATTACTACTATGTAAAAATCTGATGTGACCAACACAATACCTCCCGCCATTTACTTATGTATATAATTTTTATATTACTTTATAAATTTATCCATACAATATATAGAAAAAGTATTAAAGCAAACTTGTACAAAGTGGAATAATCTTTAATTTTTATAATAACAAATTGAGAAAAAAATACATTTAAAGGTATTTTTTGAAGAAAAACTATCTTGAGCTTCAAGTAAACTGCCATTTCCAGTTATCCGATTGCCACCAAAATCTAATCAGTTCTTTCCATATTAGAATAAGGTAGAAATACATGGTTCTCTGAATGATAATAATTGATTTAGAGCGTAAACACACACACACACACACACACACACACACACATACACATACACAATGACAAAAGTTCCAGATCCCATAACTTCAATACCACGATTCCAAAAATTATATTTTTTTCGTATTCCTCAAGTTTACATCCAGAAGAACAAGTGATTAGATTTTGGTTATAATTGGTGAACCGGAAGTAGCCTCATTTAAAGATTTAACAGTTAAATTTGGTTTATTGACATTTAACGTTATTATAACGTAAAGAAAATATTATTCTCTATACGATTTGATTACATTTTATACTTCATATTCAATAGATACAGAGTTAAAGAATTTTAAAGAAATTAAATTTTATAATTCATCCAGCTATGCTAAACATGGAAACTACTAATATATTCATATAATTCAAATTGACAGATGTCAGTATGTTGGGGAAACACGGAAAGATACGGTAAGAAAATAACTCTAGTGTTACAAGTTTCTAAAAAGATACAAGAAAGACGATTACATTGGTTTGAACACGTCATGAGGAGAAATGAAGAATTATATTTGAACAAGAATGAGTAGTTTATTAATAGGAGGTTGAAGGAACAGAGGAAGACCAAAGATAAGATGGACGGACTGTATTGCGGAAGACTTGAGAGAAAATGAACTGAATGAGAACGACACGCAAAAATAGAGACCCCTAACGAATGGGAAAAGCTAAAGAGGAAGAAGATGTCAGTGCCAAGTGCAATTTAAATAGTTTGTTTATGAAATAATTCTACTGGAAATTTAGAATCTTTTGCAAGAAAAATTATGTATGGAATTTATACATTATACACAGGATTGACAGAAGGTATTGTTCTGGCCACAACAGATTTTTTGGTATGCCATTCTAAATAGCTATAATGATCAACCGAAATGTTCTTTTTTTATACATTGTTGCGACGCATTATTATAATTATTATTACTACATATACAAGTGATTGTATATCATGTACATTATATTTTGAATAAATACATTGTTAAAAATAATTATTGTATCATTTATTACATAATTTTCATCTCAAAAATATAGGCAGATCTATATATATCGATCATAAATGCATCAAACTACTTTGTATGTATTGTAAATCATGTACATTATATTCTGAATAAATACATTGTTAAAAATTAATTATTGTTCCATTTGTTACATAATTTTCAGCTCAAAAATCTATGATTTTCTACATAACGATCATATTATTTTGTGTGTATTCAAATTCGTAGTATATAAGTATTAGCATTAAGTGCAATGTATTATAGAAACTAAAAATAAACAATATTGAAAATTACATAATCTCTTATTTGAAACTCCGTTTTATACGCTCCAATTAAAATCCTCATTTTAATTACAGCACCTCGAACGCTACGTAACACCTAGAGCAGCAGAATCAAATTTCAGACCCATGACACACAGCTGATTACGTAAGCATGGAGCCTCGACAAAATTTCTAGCTAGCAAAATCCGGACCAGCAAGGCTTCTGGTCGACAAAATTCAAAAATCGTGTAAAATCGACGATTTAAGGCCGGAACGGCCGAAAAGTAGCACTTTACTGCCGCTGCAAGCAATTTTCAGCTTTCTGGCAGAAATTCAGCCGATCCCAAGGCATTTACCCACCAAAATTTAAAAACTTCTCCCTCGAAAGGCTTCTGGCCGACAAAATTAAAAAATGGTGTAGAATCGAAGATTTACAGCTTGTAGCAAGCGAAAAATAACATTTTTCTCATTGTTCAAGCATTTTCGAGCTGCCAGAGGTATATACAGCCGATCAGTAGACTACTAGTAACAAAAATTTAAAATCGAAACGCCATAGCAAGGCTAGTATTCATCAAAACATAAATCTTAGACTCGGAATGCTATAGCAAAGCATTTATTCATAAAAAAAAAATTCCAGCCGATCAAAAGCCTATAGCAAGGCTTTTGTACGCCGAATCATCGATCCTACCCCTTCTATCAAGAATTTCTAGCTATATACTGGCTGTTTGATGGATTTACAGCCATTCAGCGTGAGAGGTGGTATTGAATCGGACACTCTGCTTCGTGAATTTGGCTATAAGGGCTATATACAGGTTTCTAGCTTTTTTTTGGCTGCTGGCTAGCTGGCCACCAGATCCGTAGCCCAGACCGCAGGCTGGACTACGGATGGTGGGGTTCTGCTGGTGGGCTCGCTGGTGGACCACTTGGTTACGGCTCTAGTGAATCGCTAGGATGCTGGGCTGCTCGTACCTCGCTGGAATTTGGTGGCTTGTATTATGTAATATATTTAATGGAATTTATTTTTTGAATGGTATTACGATTATTAATTTGTTATTTATAATGATATACATTATTTTGATTGTCATGATTTATGTAATGCCGTTTATTTATTTAGAGCACTTTCAAAGTTCGTTTTGTACACTAATTAAGTTATTTTTGATGCTAGAAAACCGGAAAAAAAATTATTGTATCATTTTCGTCGTGTACAATACGAATTTGAAGTTAGATTTGCTCTAGGATTTATGATGTTTTATGGTGATTTTCTTATAGGGTATTGCAGGAAAAAATAGTGTAAATTTCAAAGTTTGTTTATTATATTTTTGTAAGACATGTACATATGAAACATATTACAATAAAGTATTGATACAATTACATAGTATGTGTGTTATTACAATGTGTTTGTCGTAGTTTTGGGTGAGAAGAAAAGTATCTTGTTACATATTTTCTAAGTTATAAATGATAGAAAATTTTAATTAGTATTTGCGATAAAGGAATAACATAACCTTTATAACACGAAATATGTAACATTTTAAGGGTTACCCATCTTATATGTGTCTGTGGCAGTATCAGCTTGATTTCATGATATTTTCATACGTAATATAATAAGTGATTATCATCGATGATATTTTCCAGTAAAATATGCTGCTTCGATTTTACGAGCAATATCTTCGATTATTAATTATATCACGAACTTATATTTAATGAGAGAATACAATGTATTTTTGTAACACATTGTGTGTGCTGCTAACCTAACTTTTGATATACATATTCATATTGTATTGAAACATGGTACTTACGAGTTTTGAGTTTTATTTAATATTTTGAAGTTTGAGTTATTGTTATTACTAATTTTTATACTCAAAATTAAATGTCAATGTCGTAAATAAAGAAAACAAATCCCTTAATAACGACCGGTGATAATTTCTTTCTTTTTATATTTCGCTAAGAGCGGTATTAGAATCATGCTAAAAATCGCATATCCAGATTTTAATGATTAAGTAAGTTTTAAGGACCCTAGAATCCGATCTTTTTACGATGTGTGTGTGTGTGTTTGGGATGTGTGTGAGGTTGTTGTATGTACGATTTCTCAAATTCTATAAAGACTGAAGACCTTCTAAATATTATTTTTTGAAAATTTATGTTATACAAATATTAAAAACCAAAATTCTCTATCCGACATAATTAAAAATATTATTATACCTTCTATAAATTTAAAGATCGAATCTGGGGACCCGGGTTCGATCCCGACCGACGCCAAAAATTACATCGAATTTTAATGGCACAAAATTGACCCCTGTGGTGCACTCTCCACGCCAGCTATGGGTGTCCGTGAGGTGACGCCTGGTAAGCGCCCACACGGTACAAATATTCCATCATTACCGATATCTGTACAAAGCAGATTGGCACACCCAGCAATGGGTAATATGCCGTGATGAAATATTTATATATTTTATTTATTTAAAATAATTTCTTGTAGTAAATCTCACAGCCTGCTCACAGTCATCAAACATCTTCATGGTAACTACTTGAGAAATTAAAATGTCTGTAATTGACAGATAAATGGCACTAATGTCAGTGTCAAAAATTCAGAGATAGTACTGAAAGATTTTTCTAACACTGATATTTAATATTTTTTATTGTATTATTAATTATATATTTAAAATTATAGGTATATTACATGAACCCTTCAGAAATACCGCCAATCCCGTTAATGAATTGGAAAAACCTCGAACATTTAGAAGAAATGGAGAAAACTTGCTCATAGAATGAATTCAAAATTGTAGAAAATACGTAAATATAAAGATTAGATGTAATTAGAATTGTTTGTGTGTACAATACTTATATATACCATGGAAAGGGTGCGAGAGGTATTGTGATGGCCACAGCAGATTTTTTTATTATCGCTATGAGCTGCGATAGATATGTAGCTAGGGAGATTCTGAATGTTGATTGGCGGAAAACATGTCACGTGACTAATGAATTATATTCTCAAATATATCATTTTTTCTTAGTGTTTACTATAATAATGAACTTAGTATATAATTTGACAGCAATCAGATTTTTATATTTTCGTTTATTAATAAATATAGTATAAAGTAAAATATGTTGACAAGTTGTGGTTGCCATATGCACATTCTGGGTGTAGAAAAAAATTCATTACCTTTATAAATAAAGATGAATTTATCTAGGTTCTTGACATACACAAATGACCTAAAAATAAATGATAAATGGTCAGGTATTATGTCTATACTTAACAAATTGTTAGGTACATTAAAAAAAACATTTATTTATGAGTTATTAATTTAAAAAAATATTCAATATTTCTTTATTATTTTACAAACATAATAATGAACTATAAGGGGACAGCTGTTGGTAATGGTTGGAAGGCGGCCATCTTCTCTAAGACATCCTTCAAGATATCGACATCAGGTTTCAGGAAGTTGCGTGTGAAATCTTCAAGATGAAAATGACTTGAAAATGGCGTTCAGCTTGTCTTCGTTTCTTTGTAAAATGTTCTGTAAAAATTATAATAATTTAAAGACGAATTACATAACGACAGGAGAACATATATTTTATATTTGTCACAGAGTGGCAGAAAAATTTCTTAGTCCAATATAATGCATTTCTTAAATAAATAAATAAATATATCATCACGGCATATTACCAAATGCTGGGTGTCTCAATCTGCTTTGTACACAGATTTTGGTAACGATGTTGACATATTAGGGGCACTCATTGCTGGCGTGGAGAGTGCACCACAGGAGTCAATTTTGTACCATTTAAAATTCGAAATATTTGGCGTCTTTTGCAAGAAACTGTTGGTATGGAATTTGTACAAAATACATAGAACTGACGGAAGGTAATGTGCTGGTCACAACCTCCTAGAACTAGTAAAACGTGATCTTACGGGGAATACAAATATAATTTGCTATATAACACATGTTTGTATGTCCTCGCTAAGAAAGGTATTAGATTCATGCTAAAAATCGCATATCCAGATTTTAATGATTAAGCACGTTTTAAGGTCCCTACATTCCGATTTTAATATTTTTACGATGATGTGTGTGTGTGTGTGAGAGAGAGAGAGAGGAGGTTGGAAAGGCGATTTCTCAAAAACTGTAATACTTAATATCTGTTTAACTATGTATTTCTCAATCGGACATTTCTGGGAAGAGCTGAAATGGTTTTGGTAATAATTGAACAACCGGAAGTAGCAGATTCTTAAAAATATTCTTCTAAATATTATTTTTTGAAACTTTTTGTTCTTGCTTGTATTAAAGAAGAGTAAATTCTCTATCTGATACACATAAATATTTTATTATATCTTTTATAGATTTAGAGATAAACAAATATAAGGTATATAATAATCTATTGTAATAAATCTCACAGCCCAAATAATGTCATGGACACCAAATGAAAAATTAAAATCATTGTAACAGAGATAAATGTCAGTGTCAAAAATCTAGATATTACTGAATTTTTTTTCTGCGAAGTACATACATTATTTCTTGTTGTATTAATAATTAAATATTTAAAATTATAGGTATATTACATAACCCTTCAAAAATACTGTCAATCCAGGCAATGAATTGGAAACATTTCGAAAAATTAGTAGAGTAGGACAAAAAATTTCACAGAATGAATTTAAAATTAAAAATTCTAAATAATGAATAGATGTAAGTAGAATTTTTGGTGTAGAGTGTAGGTATACAAGAAATGTTAAATACATTAGGGCGCGAGCAGTCATGTGACTTTCTTGGCCTTAACAAGCAGATATGTGGGCCCGTGTTAGAATGATAGCGAGTAATTATATACATAGATGTCAAATATCATAATTTTTCATTCTAAATTGAGTGATTTTTCAATTCCATGTGGTTTATTTTCCTCGGCAAGTGAATTCCACACTCCTGGTAACAAATTAACTACGTGAATTTAGAAAATCTTGAAGTTTTTGATGAAAAATTTTGACATTTGGCATCTATGTACATAATTACTAATTGTCATTCCGACACGGGCCCCCATATCTGCTTGTCAAGGCTAACAATGTTACATGACTGCTCGCGCTCTATATAGTTATGTAACCAAAAATGGAAGTGGCAAGAGGTATTGTGCTGGCTATAACAGATTTTTTTGGGTGCGGTCTACCTGACCGTCCGGGAATAATTTTATTATATATATATATATATATATATATATATATATATATATATATTTTATTATTATAAAAATATATGTTACAGTAAAAGCATTCAAAATTCAAAACTAAGTCAACTGGTATGTTTATTAGCAAATGTAAAACCAAATATGTGAAAAATAATATGCTTATAGGTCGTGCCAAGTAGAAATGACCTGCGCGTAAAACGCATTTACGCATTCTCCGCCCTTCTTACTTAAAGGGCCAATCGCATGCACTGTACTTAAACGGGTTTGTCTCAGTAGCGTCCGAATAATATTATTAAAGATTTAAATTTATTGGCCCGTATTACGATCACGGTTTTAACTAAAACGCTGTTTTAAAAAATGTCAAATTCAAATATCAACATTTAATTTTGCACGTATGTTTGAACATTTTTTTAAAAATATTTGTTTGAATACAAACTATGGTCTCCTTTTAAATCATATTTTGATAAATTCAATATTATTTATTATTGTTATTAAATAATGATATCTGACACAGCGTTTTAGTTAAAACCGTGATCGTAGTACAGGCCATTGTGTATAGTTAAGTTGACTAGAAAACATGGTACTAAATAGTAAAAGTAGGTTGTTAGTGTACAAGGTAATCAAATTTATGGAGAATATTAAATGATCTTCATTTATTTTTAGGTATTTTGTACATATTTTAGTTTTTAAGCTTAATTTAAATATTCTAAATACTATTGTTGCCTAATTATTTCTACGCCACTGACACAACACAGTGTTCACATCCATTGTCAGTTGAACGCTTGTGTCTTCATTGGTTTTGCATTTATGTCATTACAGTACTTACACGAGCGACTACTGGGCAGTCCCTAGAATTCTTTTTGGGTAGGCGGCGCACGGAAAAGGTGCATGTATCACTATGAAATGGATAGTCAGAGACCACTCCGCTCTAAAAATAGTGGTACACAGTATATGCGCAAGAAATGATTGACAGGTCATTTCTATTTGGCACGACCTATAGTAATAGAAAGTTAAAGAAACAGAGGAAGAACAAAGATAAGATAGAAGGACTGTATTGCGGACGAGTTGAGAGAAAATGAACTGAATGAGAACGACACGCAAAACAGAAATGAGTGGAAGAAGAAAATAAAAAATAGCGACCCCTAACGAATGGGACAAGCTAAAGAAGAAGAAGAAGTCACTGTCAGGTGCAATTTTCATAGTTTGTTTATGAAATCATTTAACTGGAAATTTAGAATCTTTTGCAAGAACATTTATGTATGGAATTTATACATAATACACAAGATTAGGTATTGTGCTAACCACATCAGATTCTTTTTAAAAAAATATAGAATGTTACAAAAATAACTTTCACATCTTGCCTGATACCATGGCTTATGCATTATTTTCTCTTACTGCAAGCATATCGTTGAATTCATAATTTTACGTAGATTCCAAATATATAGGATATCCCATTTGAAATATGAAATTAATGTCACTTCCGGTCTACCAGGTATCCTGATTTGTGAGCCCCTAAGCCTAGTTTACAAATATTTAAAGAGAATTAGAAAATAAGTATAAATAAAAAAGTTATTTTGAGTGGCCTGTTTTTCAGTGTCACTCTGTATACTTCCGGAAATATATAATTCCTCAGTTCTACTTATTACAAGTAAGTAAGTATACAAATTCATTTTTTACGAGCAATAATGTATGTACGAATGATCTGATAAATGTAAAAATGATGGTTTGCATATTTTTCCATACGAATTTTGTTGCAAATAAAGATGAATTTTTCTCGAAGAATATTAATATTTAAAATTTGTACTGCATATTAAACTTATATTTATGTATATATGTAAATATGTAAGTTTTCATTAGGTACAGTATTTATTGTACGATGTATTTTATATAAATTTTCCATATGAATAAACTAGGTACTTACTGAAAAATATAAAGTATACTGATTAGATTTCCCATGTTCACTGGCTACGAACAATATTATAATTAATGAAAATGATTATGAAATGCTTTTCGAACCATTCGTATTACTAAAAGTACCATTTTTCTATCTACCAAAGGACAAATACAAATATAATGTGAAAACGATTCATGATTCATTTGTTTTTCTATTACACCTATACTACACATGAGTAATATGAAATATCAAATATAACTAAAACATATACATATAAGAGAATACAAGACTACATTTTCTTCTAGAAATTTTTCCTCAGGCCAGACCAAACGTCTTGTAGCGAACTAGGAGTGCTCTGCAACAATGGGATCATCTCCAACGCTAAAGACCTGAATTCACTTCGGCAGTTGTATGTGTTCTGTAAGAATAAATGATGTACGAAATGTAAAACATTGAACAAAAATATGTACTTGGAAATAGAAATAAATATGTACGAGTTCAATTTCAAAACATATACATATAGGATGTTTCTCGGATGCGGGACACCTGGATTATTTTCTTTATTATTGGAAATAAAAGAAAATCATTTAAAATAAAAGTAGTATATCGAGAGGGCATTCACTTATTGAAGAAGAAAAAATCTGTTGTGGCCAGCACAATACCTCTCGCCACTTCCTTTTTTGGTTACATAAGTATAGGGCGCGAACAGTCATGTTACATTGTTGGCCTTGACAAGCAAATGTGGAGGCCTGTTTCAGAATGATAATTAGTAATTATGTACATGGATGTCAATTGTCAATTTTTCATTCAGAATTTCAAGATTTTCTAAATACACGTAGTTAATTTGTCACCAGGAGTGTGGAATCTACTTGTCGAGGAAAATAAACCACATGGAATTGGAAAATCACTAAATTTAGAATGAGAAATTATGATACTTGACATCTATATACATAATTACTAGCTATCATTCTGACATGTGCCCCCATATCTGCTTGTCAAGGCCAACAAAATCACATGACTGCTCGCGCCCTATTGTATTTAATATTTCTTGTATACCTACACTCTATACCAAAAATTCTACTTACATATATCTATTCCTTATATTTAGATTTTTAATTTTAAATTCATTTTATGAAGAAATTTTGTCCTCTTCTAATTTTTCGAAATGTTTCCAATTCATTGTCAGGATTGACGCGCTGTCAGGCCAGCACATTACCTTCCGTCATTCATATGTATTATGTACAAATTCCATTCATAAATTTTCTTTATATTTAGATTTTTCAATTTTAAATTCATTCTATGAAGAAATTTTGTTCTACTCTTGTAATTTTTTGAGATGTTTCAAATTTAATGTCGGAATTGACAGTATTTCTAAAGGGTAAGATGTAATATACATATACGTAATTTTAAGAAAAAAACTTCAGTACCTTTGGATTTTTGACACTGGCATTTATCTGTTAATTACAAACATTTTAATTTTTGTTTCCATGACATTATTTGCGTTGTGAGATTATTTTCATATATTCTTTTATCTCTAAATCAAAAAAAGATATAAAATATTTAAATATATCAGATATAGAATTTAATCATTTTAATATTTGCAAAAACAAAAATCTTCAAAAAATAATATTTAGAAGAATTTTTTTAAGTATATGCTACTTCCGGTTGTCCAATTGTTACCAAAACCTTTTCAGCTCTTCCCATTAATGGCCGATTGAGAAATACGTAGTTAAATAGATAAATAAAATAAAATAAATAAATATTTCATCACGGCATATTACCCATTGCTGGGTGTGCCAATCTGCTTCATACACAGATATCGGTAATGATGGAATATTTGTACCGTGCGGGCGCTTACCAGGCGTCACCTCACGGGCACTCATTGCTGGCGTGGAGAGTGCGCCACAGGGGTCAATTTTGTGCCATTAAAATGCGATGTAATAAATAGATATTAAGTCTTATTGTTTTTGACACACAGACATTATCGTGAAAATGTTAAAATCAGATTGTAGGGACCTTAAAACGTGCTTATTCATTAAACTTTGGATATGAGATTTTTAGCATGAATCCAATACCTCTGTAGCGACATCAAATTATCCTAATCGTCTTAGGCTATTGTTATTTTTTTTCCCGAGGTTACTTGGCGACAAAAGGAAAATAAACATTCATTCATATTTTGTAATTCATTTAGCGAGGTAAACATTGAATATCTATATGGTTAATATAATCATCAGTAGTAGTTATACTTAGAAGTGGGTTCTAAATTTAAAATACTGTAAAATTACAAAAAAAAATCTCACCGTGAAATATGAAGTTCCTAAGTACGTTTCCAGGTCCAGAAGGTGCATTAGATATCGTCTCCATGCACCAGAACGTCATCCTCGAGGTATCACTACACGAGCACACCATACACACGTCCATACATTCCATCTACATCATTATAAATGGCTAAATTAGGCAGTGTAAGTGACTGGTATTAGGTAATAACAATTAATGTTCCCCCTCAAAGATATATAAAATAAAATATAAAATAATGAGCAACGATTAATTATAATTGATGGCTATGTATTAGATAACATTTTAATTTCTTTATACCCATTTCACGGCAATTAGGGTTTCCAAGTTTTTTTGAGAGTGCGCCACAAGGGTCAATTTTGTGCCATTAAAATTACATCGCATTTTACTTACTATTTGAAAGTTTTGGCAACACTGCGAGAACGAGTTCGTAAGAAACGGCCGGAGTTGAGGAAAAACAAGTCGTGGATTTTGCACCAGGACATCGTACCTGCCCATAACGCGCTGTCTGTGAAGCGTTATTTAGCCGCTAGAGGCACTCCCGTGCTCGAACACGCGCCGTACTCGCCTGATTTAGCACCCTGTGACTTTTTTCTGTTTCCGAAGATCAAGTCTGCCTTAAAAGGAACCCGGTTCGAGTCGATGGAAGAGGTGAAGCGAAAATCGGCGGAGCTCCTAAACGCTCTTACAAAAGAAGACTTCCAACATTGCTTTGACCAATGAAAAAAAAATGGAACGGTGTGTGGCGAGGGGAGGGGAGTACATTGAAGGGAAGCATTCGATTATAAAATAATTTTTAAAATAAAACTCTTTTTCATAAGCAGTCTCGTTATTTAATATCCAGACCTCGTATTAAGATTTCATTATGATATTAGGGTAATTAACGAATATCTTCATCTTAATATTACTGATACATGATGAATCAGTTTTTTTTTTTTAAAAAAAAGCTGTAGTCTTAGAAACCTCTATTGTGGTGGACATGGGTATTTTATATAGAACAGAAAACTTATTAACTACATAAATTGTTATTAAGTTACCTTCAAATGACAGATAAATATCTATTTAAATTTTATTCTTCACAACCTACCTGATTTTTTAATTCTCAATTATTCTGGCGTGACCCTAGTTTACCTAGCTTTGGATATGATCCTTCTGTTCTGTAAAACATACTTGAAAAATGTGGTAAAATGAATTTATTAAAAATTATTATACAAATCTACAATATTATAATTACAGGCAAGTTACAATCTTGTATTTTATTCATAATCTTTACAAAATTGTTAATGTAACATGCAAAATATTGTACTTAAGTACTATTTTAATCACAAAATGTTGTTCTAGGTATATGTTTGTCTGAAAATTTTCAGGAATGTTCGCTGAAAATTTGTAGCAGGTTAACACAAAAGAATAACAATTTTTGAGTGCAGAGGAGTATATTTTTAATTTTTACAGCTGTGAGTAACCTCCTTACATCCCCGATTTGTCTCTGTGTGTTTTCTTTTTATGATACGGGAAACAAAAAGTTGCCAATCCGATGGCGCAAGAGTATAGATGTTCGGGGAAAAACAGGGTAGTGCATCAGTAGACGCACCATAGCGGTTTTTAATTTTATGATGTTCAAATATTGTTTCCCCTAATTATAGAGCACCCCTCTTAACTTTCTTATTATAAATAATAGAACAAAATGGCTCATATAAAAGTTTTTTTTAAACAGGGACCCGGAACGGAACAGAAACGAAATTCTTAATCACATTTCAGCCCTAAATCTTTTTTTATCATCTAAAAGATCTACTCGAAAAAGTACAGTAAAATTATTGGAAGATATCCGATCAAGGTTATCTACGAATTGTATGAATTTAGATTTTTGCTCCGCCCATTCTGACAATTTCAGTAGTGTCGTTTGCTTAGTTTTTATGAGGGTACATACAGATACTACTATTATTTTATTATTATAAAAATATATGTTACAATAAAAGCATTCAAAATTCAAAAATAAGTCAACTGGTAAATTTATTAACAAATGTAAAACCAAATATGTGAAAATAAGATACTGACACGTCACAAAAAGTGAAACATTAAAGTCCTAGGACTATAAAATGATATTTAAAGTTTAGGAAAATTTTACCTTCATATTGAATCATTTATTTATGAGGCATTAAATTGTTTTTCACCTCAGCAGCTTCATCCAAAGTATGCCGAGGAATGTATTTTTCATCAATTATAGTTAACGAAACCAGAAAAGTTCAATTTTAATCTGTCAATCTGTCAAAATTTTGCAAAGATTTTCGAACAATTGCGATTTAGCCTACTTATACAAAACTCATACTGTTAGGAACTGATGCATATTTCTTTTCATTTTTCATATTACGAGGGGCATTCAAATATAAACGAGCCTTTTACTTCTGAGGGCCTAGTAAGTGTGTCAGAGTTTGGCAAAGCATCGGAAAAGGTAGGGGGGGAACCCCTCCAGATGACTCAAGCACTCAAGGCCCAGCTGACCGCCCGACCGATTTCGTTAGTTGTCCTCACAATGAGCGAAAGAGAGGTTCATCCGTCGATTGCGCAACTCATAATTATAAAGTTTTTAACGAAGGAAGGCGTTAAACCAGGTGAAATTCGGAACCGACTGCGTGCACAGTTCTGGGAGAATACACTTTCATGGCCACGAGTGCAAGCCTGGTGTGCAGAGTTCAAAGAAGGGCGTGAAAAAGTAGAAAATGTGAGTCACCGAAGACGCCAAAACTCGCTTGCCAGCCAGGAAGGTGATGTCAACTGTATTTTGGGATTCTCAAGGAGTTTTACTCGTTAATTTTCTTCACGATCGTCGCACAATAAACGCTGCCCACTACTGTGAGCTTCTTGACCAGGTACGAGCTGCATATCGGTCAAAAAGGCGCTGTCAACCCATCCGAGACGTCCTGCTCCTGCATGACCCCACACTGCAGTCCTAACAATCCAAAAATTGGTTGAAATGCACTGGACTACACTTGACCACCCTCCCTACAGTCCTGAGCATTCACCATGCGATTTTCACATGTTTGGACCTCTCAAGGAAGCACTTGGAGGAGAGCGTTTTGCGAACGGTCAAGAAGTTAAACAGTTTTTGCGCAATTTGTTGGATACCCGCCCGAAGTCATTCTTCGAAACGGGCATAAAAAAATTACCTGTTCGGTGGGAAAAATGCATAACTAAGGAGAGGAACTATATACAAAAATAATTATAAAGTGTGATTTCTGCCTAAATGTAAAATAAATTTTCTTTTGCAAAAGGCTCGTTTATATTTGAATGACCGTCGTAGAAACCAGTATGACAAAATTATGTATGCAGCTCAGACAAAAGTGTCTTTAAGCTGCTCATAAGTAATTACTGCCTCAGCCGTAAACAACTTGCTCATACCTTAAAGATTCACTTTTCGTCCTAGAACGTAAAATACTATTATAGGAGCTGAATTGAAACGAAACGAAAAATCTTTTCGTTCCGGGTCAATGATATATACTATTTGATGGCAGATGTAAATATTTTTTTTATAAAATCAGGTTTGAGACTATTAACTTTAATTTTTTTAAATAGCAATCTATAATTATTTTACTAAAATATAAACTTTTTATTAATGTATTTGAAAAAATGCAAGAAAAATACGACAATTAAGGAATAATTTTTATTCAAATATTCTACGCGGCTATGTGAAAATAAACAAAATGTAACAGTATTAACAGTTAAATTAATGTCAACAAAGTATCCATTTCTTTATTACTTGTTTAACGGATTTGGCAAACAAAAAAAAACTTACGGCTTGAAATGTTTACAAAGAATATGATTGTAATAATTGGTGAATCAACTGAAATCAAAAGAAGAACAAAGAGAATTTACTTTGTTGACATCACTTTAACTGTTTACCATTGTGACATTTTATTTATTTTCCCATAGCCACCTAGAATATTTGAATAAAAATTATTTCTCAATTATCGCATTTTTCTTGATTTTTTTCAAATACTTTATAAAAAGTAATACGCCGTTGAAAAGACAAAAAATGGCGGTTTATATTTTAGTAAAATAATTATAGGTTGATGTTTAAAAATAAAAGTTGATAGTCGTACCTTGTAATCCTGACATTGTAATCTTTGTAATTCTGCCATCAAATAGTATATTTAAAACAATAAAACTTGTATATGAGCCATTTTTTCTAAAACTTATAATAAAAAAATTAAGGGGGGTCTTCCCAGACTCATCTTCAACCTAAGAAGATAGCGCGGCGTCTAGTAACCAATTTACACCACATTTACACAACTAAAAGACGGAATATTTAAAATGTCATTTATTAAATTAATTAAAAATATAGTTAAACGTAAAGATTTTCACGTCTATTCAGAAACAAAAATTTACAGTGTTTATCTGAAACACTGTTTAATTTTGACATTTCATTCATTTTTCTATTCAGAGACTACTTTTTAGACACTGTTTAAATTTTTGTTTCTAAATAGGTGTGAAAATAAGTATCCATAGCTACAGGAAAATTGAAATCGGAAACGTAATTTAAATAAAATGTCTCATTCGGAGTAAAAGTGTATTTGTGTGCCTCACGTGCAATTGCCCGACTCGCTTCGCTCGTCGTTCAAACTTCCACGCTCGCCACACAAAGTATCACTTTTACTCCTAATAACACAATATACTATTATATATAGTGTACAGTAAAATTTTTGAAAGATGTCCGATCAAGGTAATCTACGAATTGTATGAATTCAGATTTTTGCTCCGCCCATTCTGACAAATTCAGTAATGTCGTTTGCTTAGTTTTTATGAGGATACTACCGTTATTTTATTATTATAAAAATATATGTTACAATAAAAGCATTCAAAATTCAAAAATAAATCAACTGGTAAGTTTATTAGCAAATGTAAAACTAAATATGTGAAAAATAAGATACCGACACAATGTCAGTGTTAGTGATACTGACAGAAAATAACGTTATTCGTACGGCTATGAATCAAGGTAATGTATCTGAATTAATAAATAAACTTACGTTACAGCGAAAGTATTATCAACAACGAACACAATTTTAAAGTGGAATGTCCTAACTTAGTCGAAGCAATATGAATTTTTGAACGACAAACGTGTTATATCCATCCTTATCGCACACGCTTATAAACTGCAGAGGAGAGAGATAAATGTATGCCAATTTGTTAATTCGTTCATGATACAAATAACCTTGATCGGACATCTTTAAATAATTTTACTGTATGTTGGTTATTTTCTTAAAATTGAAATCGCTATGGTACGTGTTGAAATTTCGATGAACCAGCCTGTATATAAAAATATCCTGTTTAACTTCGAAATATTTTAATTCAATAATGCTTTTTTGAAATTCTTTTGTGTTAATGTCAAGAATATCTTTGTCTTCTATAGCAGTGTGCTCGTGCTGTCAAAATTCTGGAATGTTCTACTGTAATTTGTGTTTGGGGAATGATATTTTAAATGCAATTTGGTGTTTGAGATTTTTATGTTACATTCAGTCTTAACAAATCACTAATCAATCATTCGAATATCGTTCTAAAGCTTGTATAAATATTTATTGTCGTTTATTGCTTTGAAATTTGAAAAATAGCTGCGTCTTCTGCGATTATATACAAAGGCAAGCTTATAATTGACGATTTTTAACAAGTGTCTTATAAATGTCATTTAAACTTAATATGTAATCTTAAAAATGTTTCTGTAATGCGCTCAGATATTAAATTTATGAAACAATTTCACCCAAATTCACGTGAAAAGTATTGCTAGGGTACCTTATTATTGCATTAATTGCGACAGATAAAATCTTATACTACATAAATAAATTATTAGATACAGAAACATTTTTCATTTTTGGTTTTTACTTAATCTTAATCTTATGAAACAAACTAATTAAATACTACCCTAAGCAATACTATACTGTGCGTACAAAATCTAAATTAAGAGATTCGAATAATACGAAATATTTTTTTTTAATTGTCAAAATAGGGCAAAAAATGTTGAACGTATTCCAGTGCCGGCTCGTGAAAAATACCAGGAGGTGTCCTGATGTTAACAGTTCATTACTTTTAGGTAATGTTATTTTTGGACGATCGTTTTTTTGTTTTAATCTAACCTAACTTGATAGATAAATCGTTAAACATTTGCTAATATTTGTTTTATAAATCAATCAGTATTTTTTTTTTTGAATAGATAAATAAACTATAAACCTCTGACTAAGTTTAAAATTAGGTTTTTTTTTGAAAACTAAAGCCTGATTTATAGACTGCATAGAATAGAATGAAATAGAACAGAATAGAATAGCACAGAGAATAGAAATATAAACCAATGTAAATGCTTGGAACCATTTATACTTGCACAGAATAGAATAGAATAGGTAATAACCAAATTTTATTTCTTATTCTATTCCATTCCTATTCCATTCGGCTTGCTCCGTTAATATTCGTGTGACTTCGTTTCTTATAGCACATCCCCTAACCTAAAAACTTACTGTGAACAACAGTTTTTCTGCAGAAATAGAAATAGCAGGGAGTAAAAACGAAATGAGAACTAAAACGAAATAACGAATAAACCGAATTTTTTATACAGACGGAAACGAAAACGCAATATATTTTTTTCGTTCATTGAAAACAAAATAATTAATATCGGTTACCGGTTTTAACCGTTATTTTATTTAATATTTAATTTTATTTACAGCACATATTTTACACGCAAATATTATTGAATTTTTAGATATTTGAGTTGCAAACAAGCAGACTTTCAAAATAACTCTCCCGTAGCTAACCCTGTTACGTGTTAGGTTAAACGGTATAACCGTAGTTTCATCTATTGAACACTGACTAAGATAATTTTCATTTGCACACACTGGCGGTATTCGTTATGTTAAGAACTTATATAAGAGAACTAACATAAAGGAAGATTTGCTTGAAAATGTACTATTAGGTTTTTGTTTTATTCTTTATTGTAAAAAAATCAGGTCACCATAAGTTTTCTTCTTATTTTTAAATATGTATTATCTTTCCTTTATATGTATGTTTTATTTTCATGTTTAATAAAAAAAAACTTATTATATTTCTATATTTTCATCAATTGTTACTCATTAATAGTTATAACCGGTATTTAACTACTGTGAACGAAAACGAAACTATTTAGGTGGGAACATTATGAACGGAAACGAAATTTTTCGGTTTCGTTCGGATAAGAACTGAACGAAATATTTTTCCTTTTTAGTCTCTGAGAAATAGTATATTTTTTAGCAAAATCAAACAATAATATTATTTACTCGGTTGTAAATGAAATTAGTGAAAGAAAAAATAACTAATAAATTAGTTAATTTAGTGTAGAAGTGATACAAAAATGACGTCATTCTATTCCGAACTATTTAGTTTAATGCAATATATAAATGGTCTTAAAAATTACTATTCCTATTCTGTACAATCTATAAACCAGGCTTAACATTGTTGCACGAACCGACACTCATAAATCAACATTTTTTTTTTCTTAATTGAGCAGTTAACTCCATATACACTAGCCAAAGTTTCCAAAATTAGTGTCCGAAAACTTTTGTACTCTGTTCCACTTAACCAATTCAGTAGATGGCGCTCATATCAGCGCCAGTTTTAACCCTCGCTGGACCCTGCGGGATAACTCCTTTACCCCAGGGGCAATATTTCTGTAATTATTTCATAAATAAAATATTTACGGCATTGCCGTTCTATGTATGCCTTCAGCAAACATTAGCATATGCCAAAACAGCGTATTTTTTAACTTAGAATTTTAGAAATAGATTTTTTATACATTTTTTTTTAGGTAACATGATCGGAAGTCTAAGATTGCATGCCATATGGAATAGCTATTTGTGTATTAAGAGCGCAAAATAGGACTCCGGCGTCGCGCGGCAATCTCTCGAAATCGACAATGTCCATTTGAGCTCGAAACATACACAAGATTTTTTCTACAGTCATCACAGTGGGGTCGTCCACCATAACACAAAATAATAAAATGTACACTTTGTACTTACACTACTACTCAATTAATAAGGATTAATATAAAGAAAAAACGTCTTTTATATTTAATTTTAATTTATCGTTATTTCCCATTCTTTTTGACCTATTATTGCTTCAATCTAATCTAAACATTTTATACTTTCGCTTTTGTAAATGAATGCCCTATTTTATTTTCACAATAGTGCGGCATTTTTTTGGTTATATAATATACCGACAGAGTAGTTATATGTCAGACTGATTTGTAAAGGTGGTAAATGTGTCACTACAGTGCCATTAGTTCCTGACTAAACGTTTCCATTAAGAATCTAGACAAGTGACATTTCTCAACATTGTATAGCTAGAAATTTGGACAGCGAGCATTTTTTCTACTTTGTCGCGCTAGAGCGGCAAAATGATATTTTGCGTTGACAAAAGAGAGCGCAAATGGTTACTTTCTACGTATACTGTAGAAAAAACTATTTGCAATATACACAGGAAAGAATTAAAAAAATATTTTTGTTGAGACTGAAAAGTTGCAAATTTTTTTTTTTGTTTTGTTCAGAATTGGTATTGTTATTTCATTTTTATTGTTTGTATTTTTTGTAAATAAAAAAATTATAAAAATTGTTTTTTTTTATATTCATTTTAACTGAAACTTACATAATGGTGAAAATGATTAGGCAGAAGACTCACGTCATCAACTTGAAAAGAACTTATAAAAAGAAATATAACTTGTAGAAATTATTAGTTATTTATTTTTTAAAAAAGAAGAAAACATATACTAGTATTAAAGAAACGTATATATTAATGAATTTACAATTATTTCTAAGTCAATCCTTATTCCTTTTACAGAATATAAAATTATTTGACACAACATAATCATAATTTTATATTCATAAAAGGAATAACGATTGACTTAGAAATAATTGTAAATATCATTATTATATACAATACTTAATACTAGTACTTTTTTACTTCTTCTTTTAAAAATAAATAACACCAAAAAATTTCTGCAAGTTATATTTCACTTTATAAGGTTTTCTTTTAGGTTGGTGACGTGAGTCTTCTGCCTAATCATTTTCACTATATAAAACGAGTAAGGTACCAAACATTTAGAGAAAAATCCGGGGTACTGAATTACCCCGCAAGGTCTATAACGCGTATACCAATTAGGGGATCCGAATCCGGATAGTTTCGGTTTCGAATCCAAAATGACAGGACATGTCACATGTTATGTACACTGACACTAGCCTGAAATGGGGTAGTTACCATATGTTAAAATTTAATGAAATTCTTATTTGTTTACAATATATTACTCATAATAAGATATATACTGTAATAAAATTCGCCATTTATTATGTGAATATTTCAAAAAAGTTATTTAAAATATTACATGGTTCAAATCGACCTCTTTTCTGTGACGTCACGCTTACGTTTCACAGCGATGGATGTGACATGTCAAGGTGACAGTTGATGGTAATACTGACGCCGTGGACATAACCTTGTTTCTATTTATCAACTGTAATACAAAACGTCGTTACAAACTTGCTCAAACAAAAATAAATAAGAAAAATACGTGCTAACTTGACAGCAATCTAACCTAACAAACAAGTTCCCCTTACCCCGCAAGACATACGTCGCAAAATATCGTTGTCATACTTCGAGCAGCACGTCGGAACTAAGTTGCAACGGAAGCGGCAAGGGTAACGTCACAGTGGCATATATATGTCCGGTATTTTCAGTATTTTTTTTCTCATTTAAAAACAAAAATATGGAAAATTTAAATTTAAAAATACTTGCTTACAATACTGAATTGGTAAGGAGGAACAGAATATTGTGTCGTGTATTTTTTCATAAATAGTATAATTTTATTCAAAATCTCGCCCCTATTTTGACAATTTTTCCCCATATCAGACTTTGGTATGGTTCATCGCGTACATCAAACTATGCTTAAAACTCTGAACAAACTTATATCCTTTCTGTGTCAATAATTTCTTTATTTCTTCAATCATTTCATTATCATCTGTCTTATGGACGTTTATTATTCCAATGTTGACTCGTCTAAAAGGGACAGTTTCCAAGACAGCGAGTTCAGTGCCATCTGTGTCCAAAGACAGGAAATCTATATTGGTGCAGTTTATTGCTAGAAGAAGGGAAAAAAGAGGGAAGCATTTGACGCGGGTGTTGAACCAATCGTCGTCGATTAGACTGTTGGCGTGGACAGAGTTGATTTTAACGCCATCTCGTTCGTCTTGGTGGTAGGTTACCTGTTAGATGAAAGAAGGATTTTGTATGAGCCTATAGACGTTTGTATTGTTACGTGGCTCCAACGAGCTATAAGGGTACGTTTATGTTGGAGCTGTGATAAACGATAAGAGCGGCGATACTAGCGAAGCAATGCGAATGAATGTATAGATTTAAATGTAAGTGTTTATAATGAAGCAATGACAAGAGCTAGGAACTGAGCAGCGATAAGAGCGTCGAGAAAGAAATGATTGTATTTCCACGCTCTCATCGATGCAAGCGCAAGAGATGGAAGTCGAAAAATTAATTAGCGAAGTATTTGTGAAATCGCATTTGTGGGACCAAACAAATAAAAATCACCACAATAGATATTTGCTAGATAAATTATGAGGTGAAGTGGCGAGTAATTTAAACACTACAAGTAGAAATGTTTATTTGTATTAAACACATCTAAGTACTATAGCAACAAATAATATTCAGATTATAGATAATTTTAATTCACAATCAGCAAACCAGCCATAATCCATCCATTCTTATCAAAATTTGTAGATATTCTTCATTAGTAGGTTACGTTTCAACTTATTCAATTCTATGTATAGTTCATCCAGGGATCATGTTCCGAAGACTCGTTATCGTTTTATTATGGGTTCACAATAGCTAAAACCGCAATGCCAAAATATTTCGGTCCGTACAGTCGACCAGTTCAGTATTTGCAATGCTGATATATATTTTACGCCCAGTATTCGACTGTAGACCAAGACTGCAGTTTTCAGATTTTCTAAACCGATTACCAGGGCTGTATTTGCTAATATTTAAAATTTTAATGCGTTAATCTTTTGAACTTAGAATTTCCCTAATTTTCTTATAGCTTATTATAAGGACTGTGAACTTGTCTCCAAAGGATTATAAAACCGTTATTTGTGGCTATGTAGGTATATAAATAGGTGGTGAGTTTAATTATTTTCACTTGTCATTTGTACCTCCTAACTAGTGTACGAAGGCTGAAAGTGTTTTTTGTTTTGTTAAATTAAATTCAACAGTCAACAACGTTAACAATGTTTCGCCCGTGGGAAGAAAACGAAGAATTAGAAAGTGCTAGTAAACGTGTATTACCATCGCCTAATATATTTAAACCTTTTTTGCACGAACATGGACAACAAATCGTGTTGAATGTTTACAATGGACTTTTGGAGGGATATGAAGAATCAGTTGCTCTTAAGAAAACTTGCCAACTAACAAAGGTATGTGATAAAACTGTTAAAAAAATTATCAGAAACATCTTTTGCAGACTATCATGAAAATATGTCGGCTGAACTCTTCGAACGTTGGTTTAAAAATAATTTACTTCTTAATATTGCACCAAATTCAGTAATAGTCATGGATAATGCCACCTACCATTCGCGACAAGAGAATAAAATTCCGACGACAGCAACAAGAAAGGCTGAAATAATAGATTTTTTAGTAAAGAAAAATATGCCAATACCAGAAAGGGCAACAAAAAATGATTTACTTAAAATTATAAAAGAGCAGAATTTTGATAAGTCTTACGTTATAGACAATATGGCACAACAGGCAGGGCATAAAATATTACGTTTACCACCTTATTATTGCATATTCAATCCGATTGAGTTAATTTGTAGCCAACTAAAAAACAATGTTAGATCAAAAAATGTATCACCACAATTAAATTCTAGTGTAGTTCAATTAGTCAGGGAAGAAGTTGAAAATATTGGCCAGCAACAATGGAGTAACTGTATTCAACATATCATAAAAGAAGAAAATAAATTTATATCACTTTACAAAGACGTGAATCCATTAATTATATCTTTAAGGGATTCAGATATGTCCGATAACAATTCTGAAGACGAGGACGAGTGCACGATGTCCGAATAAATATTCATATATTTTTTTAAATGACATGTGGTTATAGGCCTCTTGGGGAAATCGCCACTATAAACAAAGATTAACGGTCCGCAATTAGTACCTTCTGGGTGGTCACGGAAATCTGATTATACAATATATTTTTTAAAACAGTTAAATATTAAACAATTTTTTTTTACTGTTTTGAAAAGTAAAATGTGTGAAATGAAATATTTCAAACCCCTACTCAAATTTTTCATTACAGCCCTGGCACATGCCAGGCTATTGGGACCCTCTATTGTACTGCCGTAATAAAACGATAACGAGTCTTCGGAACATGATCCCTGGATGAACTATACTTGTTTTCATCTGTATGTTTAAAAAATAAATGTTCCATAATAAATACAAGAGTATTGAGTTTTACCTAAATGTAACCACTAGTCGCTCCTCTTGAAGAATTGGCCTAGCATGACAGTTGCACCATATTTTTGTAATTTCGTTTGAAACTTTTGCCAAAATATAATCAAACGTTTTTATCGTCATTCGCATATATTCAAAAAAAATTGTGGATATTTCCTCAAGTCATTATATATAAATGATGAAATTCCCCAAATTCATATCGTTTGGTATTAATCGGATGTGCAGCATATTGACGTTTTTACGCAGAAATTTTCCAACATACCACTTAGTAGCATTTTAAAATATTAGTAATTCTTCTTCTTCCGAATAACTGATTTTTAGAAATAGTTCTCCTTAGTAGTTGACAGATAGAACTATACTATCATCACAGCTCCACTATAAACACATAACGGAAAGACAGATTTGATTCGCTTTTATCGCCGCCCTTATCGTCGCTCTTATAGCTTTTATCACAGCTCCAACAAATTCACACCCTTAAGAAACTATAGTGGCGGATGAGCGCTGCTATAGGTGTTGCCAAATAGAAATGACCTGCGCGTAAAACGCATTTACGCATTCTCCGCACTTCTTACTTAAAGGGCCAATCACATATATTGTACTTAAGCGGGTTTGTCTCAGTGGCGTCCGAATAATATATATGAAGCATGAAGCTATATCATACAAAACCATTCCCTTGCAGGACTTGAACCCAGGATACCAACATGCCCATCACCAAAGGTTTTTCTAATTAAGGTCAAAAAAAAACCTAACTCGAAGTAGACTTATGAACAAAGAAACGTATGTCAATTTAAAAATATTTAATTAAATATCAGTTTGTCACAAGATATTGTCAAAAATGCTGTCTACAGAAATTTAAGCTTCTCTTGAAACTTATTTTAGAAATGAAAACAAATTAGAAAACGACGAAGAGCAATATACTGTATCATTCTTTATTATACTTTCTCCTCAAAATTACATTTTAAAATCAATTTTGATAACGACTTTTGAATTGAATAATGATCAGACATACGTTTCTCTGTTCATAGCTTACCCAGAGTTAGGTTTTTTATTGAACACACTGTAAAATAATCTTTATATTATCGGTATTTTGTACATATTTTAAGCTTAATTTAAATATTCTAAATACTGTTTCGTTATTTCTACGCCACTGGCACAACACAATGTTTACATCCATTGTCAGTTGAACGCTTATATACTTCATCGGTTTTGTATTTATGTCGTTACAGTACTTAGACGAGTGACTAGTGGGCAGTCCCTAGAATTCTTTTTGGGTAAGCGGCGCACGGAAAAAGTATATGTATCATTATGAAATGAGTAGTGAGAGACTACTCCGCTCTAAAAATAGTGTAACGCAGTATATGCGCAAGATATGATTGACAGGTCATTTCTATTTGGCACGACCTATAACTGTACACATCGACCTTCTAAATTACGACTCCAACCCCAAATGTACGAGGGTAAGGTGAAAAGTTCTCGGCCTGACCCAGAGATAGCGTTCCAATCAGCAAAAAATTGTTTCCTGCCTGGGTGCACGTGTCATTAGTTCGTATGACAAGTTTCAACTTCTATCAAGTAGTTTGTTTACAATTTTGTGAGAATTAACAAAAGAACTTATTTCTGCGCCCTATTAACAACTGCGCCCGGGGCAAGTGACCCGCTCGCCCCACCCTAGTTACAGCCCTGGACACGCCAAGGGAGTATTAAGTATTCAGTATTAAAATAAAGTATTCAACGATATCGAAACAAGATGCCTCATCTTATGATCCTAGTGGTTGAATTTGCTTAAATAAATAAAAAAATATATTTATAAACTTACCTCTTTGGGATAGTTAGTGGGGCTAATACAGGCATGTAAACTCTGGCTTCGTCCTCTTCCATGTTTCCTTAAGTTGAAGTAGTCCCTAGGGTCCGGCTGTACCAGAAGACCGGACCAGCTGAGATTGCGTTCCAGCCATTCGGTGTCTGAAGGCCGGTTGTGTCTGTAGGCAGCGGTTTCCACAAAAACCCCTTCTTTCTGAAACAAAAACAATATAAATCTTGCTTTACGGTTACAACTTCCATTGAAATTACTATTATATCGTGATAGAAACTTATTTGTAATTATCTAACTAATTCATCGATATTAACTCATAATATCTTTAATATAATTTGTAATTAATACATAAATAAAAATAAAAAATTAAAAGTTTAGCTTGAAAAAAAATCTGATGTGGCCAGCACATAACCTCTCGCCGTATATTTTACCTGGCTGTATGCATAAAGCAAAGATTATTTTTATAAATACAAATAATATATTCATATAAATCTATAACGTATAAACTTCTTTATTATTCAATAATAGCATGTCTCAACATGAAGATATTTTACCATAAATTATGTTACAATAAATTACAAAGTAGAGTTTACCATATATAAATATTAGGCTGGTAACAGCAATTTTCAATTCGAACAACGTTGTTTACTTTCTCTTCATATTCTTCTAGTAAAAACATTAATTTTGGGCGGTCTAAAATGTATATATCTGGATTGTGCATCTATTCTTATATATCTTCTTTTACATTTTATTTTTTCATACTTGTTATTTCTAAATAACCTTAATTCCCTTTAATAAAGTGACGGATAGATTGCACTCCGATTTTGTCAATATTTACAACTTACTTGAGAAGAATTTGATATCTTTTTCGCAATTCAAAGTTACTCTAGTCTACAGTACTGGTGTACATTGTCCCATAATGTTTGAAACAAATTTAAGTCCTTCAACCTAGACTTGTCATCTCCATAATAGTCACAGATCAAGAACTAAGGGATTCTCCAAGTACATTTTTAATTCATTACTCATTATTTCTGACACTGACATTTATCTGTCAGTTACAAATAATTTAAATTATCAACTATTTTTCATGGCATTCTTTCGGCTGTCAAATTTATTACAATAGATTATTTTATATATTATACTTCTTTTATCTCTAAATCTATGGAATATATAATAAAATATTTAAATGTATCAGATAGAGAATTTAATTTTCTTTAATATTACCACGAAAAATTTTCAAAAAATATTATTTAGAAGATTTTTTTTCAAGAATCTTCTACTTCCGGTTGTCCAATTATTATCAAAACCTTTTCAGATCTTCCCATGAATGTCCGATTGGGAAATACGTTGTTAAACAAATTTTAAGTCTTATAGTTTTTGAGTAACCGTCCTTCCAACATCCTACATACATACACACATACATCCAGACACACACACACACACACACAGACATCATCGTAAAAATGTTAAAATCGGATTGTAGGGACCTTAAAACGTGCTTATTCAATAAAATCTGGATATGCGATTTTTAGCATGAATCCAATACCTCTCTTAGCGAGAGGTAAAAAAGACATGCTAACCACTCAGCTACAATGACAGTTGTAATTATTTTTATCTTACATAAGAAAATATTGAAACAAATATTTATTGACATTATTCATAATTTTCTTTGGTTTATGCAATGATAATAAAGTAATTCGTATTAAATGACGTACAGGAGGTAATGTACTATTATCATATTAAATAGCATGGCTTAATTTTCAGCCGGACATTTTTTATTTACAAAAAACTGTGTTCCCATGTTAAACGCCTATGTCAAGGTTTATATAAATTAAATAATTTCGTTTAAATTATTTTAAAAAAATTAATTTTATTACCAACAAGATTACATGTGTTGAGATAAGAGAATACAGAAAAGAATGAACAACTTATCTTAGTTACAGGGGTTTTTATTACAAAGCATGTCATAATGGAAAAGTACTGCAAGAAGTGCTGACATGTAATAATTATTGTAGAATAGGAATACAACAGTACATAATTTATATATATATATATATTCATTTGTATATTAAATCAATCCGACGTTCTTTCATATTAGCAAATCTCCCCACCACTCAACCTAGGCCGAGAAATTCTCATCCTCACGTACATATTTATTCCAGTACTTTTGTTTTGCTATTTTGTGCTTTCGTCCGTTTATTCGTATTATTTTTTGGTGTTCCGATTTCAACAATGATAAACACAGATTGCAATAACCATTCATAATAACAGTAAAAAATATTTAAATTTATATGCTTTGTATATAATTCCGTAATAGGTAATGTATACCATAATTTGTGACCGAAGGAGTATCTAAAATGCTTTTGTGGTTCGTTTATTCATATGTTGTTTAGTAAAAATAGAAACAAAGTATTAATTTAAAATTAAATGATTCAGCTGGAATAACTAAGTGCATATTACAAATTGTGTGGAAATCTATTATAAAGTATTCAATGCATAAATTTGTATATAGGTTACAGTGACAAAGTCAAATTAATATTCATTATAAAAAATATGTTGTGGCCAGCACAGTATTTTCCGTCAATCCTGTGTATTATGTATAAATTCCATACATAAATTTTCTTGCAAAAGATCTAAATTTCCAGTAAAATTATTTCATAAAAAAACTACACAAATTGGACTTGACACTAACATCTTATTTTTCCTTAGCTTTCCCCATTCGTTAGGGATCGCTATTTTTTATTATCTTACATACATACATAAAATCACGCGTGTCGCACAAACCCGAAAACAAAAATCTGATGTGGACACCACACGACTTCCTTGTACGATTATTAAACTATACATATTTTTTAAATAAATAAATTACAAAATATTAATTTTAACTTCAACAATGAATATGACTAATTTCACAATAAAAATATAATATTTGTTATTGTACGAATCATAAAATTGCACGTATTTAACGTAATTTGACATGAACTTTTTTTTTATTTTTTTCTCCTAATCCATATTATTACAAAAACATAAAAGTATATAATTTTTAAATTTACATATCTCGCTTATACAAAGGGCTAATTTAATAATACTTGATGTACTAAACGCAAAAATTAATTCTCTAAAACTTTTATTTGAAGCATTTATTTCTAAAATCAAAATAAAATCATTTTATTCAAGAAAAACTGTTAACAACTTCAAGTAATGTACCATTTCCGGTTAGCCTATTTTAACCAAAATCTATTATGTTATTTCGATTGACATAAAAGTCTTGTATACTAAATTTAAAAAGTTTTGGATTATATTTTAAAACAGTTTTTCATTAAAATCTACTATAGGCTTCATGTAAAGTGCCTCTTCTGGAAATTGTGTAATAACCAGAAAGGGAGGTGCACAACTAGATGTTATAGCAGTCCTAAATACAAAATTTCAACTTTCTACGGCTTACCGTTTTTGAGTTATGCGAGATACGTACGTACGTACAGACGTCACGACGAAATTAGTCAAAATGGATTCAGGGATGATCAAAATGGATATTTCCTTCACTTACGTACAAGGAAGTAATAAGAACAACATCAATATCATATAACAAATCCTTACTCTTAAACATATTAAAGTGACCGATTTTCGGTAGCGAAATACCGCATCCGGGTCACAATAATAGTTAGGAAACAATCATTCATCGCCTCACATTCCTATCTAAGCAGACTTCTTTCGCCTCGGCCACAGTCATTTCTTCCGCAATACAGTCCTTCCATCTTAACTTTGGTCTTCCTCTGTTTCTTCAACCTTCTATTACTAAGCTATTCATTCTTCATCCAATATATTCTTCATTTCTCCTCATGGCATTCTCAAACCAATGTAATCATCTCGCTTGTATCTTTCTAGAAACTTGTAACACTAGTTATTTCCTTACCTATCTTTCCGTGTCTTCCCAAAATCTACTTCAACATCCTCATTTCCACCACATTAATTTACTTTTTATTGATACTGACATCTGTCAATTTGAATTATATGAATAGTAGTTTCCATGTTTAGCATAGCTGGCTGATTTATAAAACTTAATTTCTTTAAAATTCTTTAACTCTATACCTGTTGAATATGAAGTATAAAATGGAATCAAATCCTATAGAGAATAATATATTATTTAAGTTATAATAACGTTAAATGTCAATAAATCAAATTTAACTGTTAAATCTTCAAATGAGATTATTTCCGGTTTTTTATAAAACTTTAACCTCTTGTATTTTGGTAACTAGAAGAGATAAGACCTACGTTCACATAACATTTTTTGCTTAAAATAACCTCAGGAATAAGCTGTTAAAGTTTGTAACATTAGTCCTGAATCACCCTGTATATCAGACTGTTCTTGTTGGCTTCTCTGACGTGCTTATATAGCGCGGCGTCATTTCTCTCCAATGTTCTCCATTTTTCCATCGAATACAAAGGATTACTCCGCCGGATGTAATGAACCAGTCTAAACGTGTATGGGTTTTTCCGCCGCCGAGGAATATTCCACCAGTGGCGGCGCTCGCATATTCTTAAGTCACGGGCACACGTTACAATACGGACGTACGAAACAGGAATATGACATACATCATCGTAAAAACAGTAAATTCGTATTGTAGGGTCTCTAAAACGTGTTTATTCATCAAAAACTCACCATCGAATTTTTTGACCAAAGACAATTACCTTCCTTACCTATAGGAGGTGACGGAACGTAAAAAACAAGAACCGAGACGTATCCACGGGGGCGCAAAAATTCAATGGCTTCTAGCGGCAAATTATGTTAATACACCACTGCGTCCATCGTCCGTCCCCACAATGCTTCATTCATATAACCTCATGCTTCCCCCTTTCTATTCCTACTACGTCAATGAGGTATATAAATAAAATTTCTAGTTCTAGTTTTATTTCTATTATTACAGGTATTCAGAATGGTCGTTTCTCAGGAAGACGTAGAAGTTGTGATATCCGGTATTGGGGGATATTTTCCGCAATCGAAAAATGTCGAAGAACTACAAAAGATGCTACTTGAACATACGGATGGAATAGAAACTGCAAAATGGGAAGGTAAATTAATAAAATACACTGCATACGAGTACTTTATTTTTGCACAAATTTTTAATAAATTTCAATTAAAAAGATACAACCTTTTAGTTTTATTTCTGTTTATTTATTTAAAATACGACGTTTCGGCAATATTAACTATTGCCTTCTTCAGGAATTAACAACAAATCAACAAATATACAGGGTGTTTATTAAACATAGGGCAAAAATTGAAGGGATTATTCCCTGGACCATTCTAAGATGATTTTGTCCTTTGATGATTTTTGAAAAGCCGCTTTGTTTCGAAGATACAGGGCGAAAAAAAATTCGACAAAACCAATTTTGATATTTTTCAAATTATTAATCTAGTAACAGCAGGCAAGTTATGTGTCAAATTTGTTGAGACGTTTGGCTGTTTGACGTGTATTTTCTGTCTATAATACTTAAACTTTTGTTAGTGAAGTCCTCTTATCATGAATAGCTATACCAGGAAGACTTACCGACGGGGTGTATCGCAACTTTTTGGAACATACTCTACCTCAGTTTCTGGAGGATGTACCATTGGCAATAAGAAATGCAATGTGGTTTATGCACGATGGTGCACCAGCGCATTTTAGTGTGGTTGCTCGTGATTTTTTAACAATAACATACGGAGTTCGCTGGATTGGTCGAGGTGGACCTCACTTATGGCCTGCTCGATCCCCGGACTTGAATCACCTGGATTTTTTCCTATGGGGCTATCTAAAATCATTAGTATATGCTACTCCATTGGCAAATTTGGAAGATTTAAGACATCGGATAATTTCTGGCTGTAACTCCATAAGAAACAACCCTGGTGTTTTTGAAAGAGTTCGGCAATCAATGAGAAGAAGATTGGATTCTTGCATCGTAGCTGGAGGTAGTCATTTTCAACAGTACTTGTAGATTAAGAAACTTTACATGTAATTTTTGGTATTAAATGTTGTTATTGTCGAAAAAAATTTTCGCCCTGTATCTTCGAAACAAAGCAGCTTTTCAAAAATCATCAAAGGACAAAATCATCTTAGAATGGTCCAGGGAATAATCCCTTCAATTTTTGCCCTATGTGTAATAAACACATTTGAAAATCTCAATGGCTTCTCTAATTAACCTGTTGTTTAGGTGTGTTGGTCTCGCCAGAATTTTTGTATCTTTAATTTCTTTAAAATTCTTTAACTCTGTATCTATTGAATATGAAGTATAAAATGTAATCAAATCGTATAGAGAATAATATATTCTTTAAGTTATAATAACGTTAAATGTCAATAAATCAAATTTAACTGTTAAATCTTCAAATGAGGGTACTTCCGGTTCATCAATTATAACCAAAATCTAATCACTTGTTCTTTTGGATGTAAACTTGAGGAATGCGAAAAAATATAATTTTTGGAATCGTGGTACTGAAGTTATGGGATCCGAAACTTTTGTCACACACACACACACACACACACACACACACACACACACACACAGACAGACACACACACACACACACACACACACACACACACATACATACATACATACGAGGTGTGTTCAAAAACTATCGCGAATTTTGAATTTTACGGGTTACGTATATTCGAATTTCGATCTTTTTGTGGCTTTATGTTGGTACTCATGTCTCTCACTTATGTCGACAAGCTCGGCCATTTTGAATGTTCACTTACTTGTTGACAGCTGCTTTGCTTGCACGTGTTTTGGATCGTCTTCGATTTTTACCTATTGTGCTTATTCGTTAAAAACTGACTATGAATTTTTTGACCAAGACAATATCTTTCTTATCTAAAGGCGACGGAACGTAGAAAAAAATAATTCATTTAAAATTTGTCATTGTCATAAAATGTTTTTATCAAAGAAGTTATTTCATTTCTACTTTCTAACTTCTTTGATAAAAACATTTTATGACAATGACAAATTTTAAATGAATTATTTTTTTCTACGTTCCGTCGCCTTTACATAAGAAAGATATTGTCTTGGTCAAAAAATTCATAGTCAGTTTTTAACGAATAAGCACATTAGGTAAAAATCGAAGACGATCCAAAACACGTGCAAGCAAAGCAGCTGTCAACAAGTAAGTGAACATTCAAAATGGCCGAGCTTGTCGACATAAGTGAGAGACATGAGTACCAACATAAAGCCACAAAAAGATCGAAATTCGAATATACGTAACCCGCGAAAATTCAAAATTCGCGATAGTTTTTGAACACACCTCGTACATACATACAGACAGACATCATCTTAAAAATAGTAAAATCGTATTATACGGACCCTAAAACATGCTTATTCACTAAACTCATCATTGAATTTTTTGACCAAAGACAATAACTTCCTTACCTAAAGGTGACGGAAGGTAATAAGAGCACAGCTAACTCACTCCACTTTTTTAACAACATTCTAACTAATCGTACATCATACAGCAAAATATGCGATAAAGTGAAATATTTTGTTTTCTAGAATAATATTTTATTCCAGGTACCATGGATGTTTGCGACCGAACCGGTAATGTCTCCGAAATTTATCACTTCGACGCTAGTTTCTTCGGCACCCATCGCAAACAAGCATCTTATTTGAACCCAATGAATCGGATGGTCCTTCAGAATGCTCTGGAGGCCATCTTGGACGCTGGCATGACTCCTGTAGCTTTTCGTGGACGTCGTGTATTCGTCGCCGCCGCTACCTGCATAAGTGAGAACGACGCGTTGATGTTCGAGAATGTGGAAAACGGTTTCGGAGTCACGGGACAATGTAGATCTATGGTAGCAAATAGAATTAGCTATTGGTTGAATACAACAGGGCCGAGTTATGCTTGTGATGCGACTTGGCTAGGCGGAATGCAGGTAAGAATTTTTTAACTCGTATCCCGGATTCCCTGTCAGTTTACAATATGCCCCGGTTTTTCACTTTCTTTTTCTAAGTATTTTAATTTTTAATATTAATACAGTAATTCAGTCAACCAGCGCTAAAATTTCATTTTATGAAGTTTGTATGTCTTACATTTTATGTTGGAAAGTAAATTCTGCAGACATTGAAGGACAGTGGCGGCTTGTCAGGGTAGGCAGGTGAGGCAGTGCCTCACCAGAAAAGAAATAAAGCTGCATGTAAAGTAGTATGTAAATTAATTTTAACTTATTCCGTTAATGCTTGTCTTAATAAATATCAAAAGAATAATTTAAGCCACGACCATAACTAATATGTAATGCAGTTCACCTAATTTACACTCTATAAAGTGCTTCTCAAAATGAATAGTATAACTGCCTAATGTTTTTGATAAAGCATTCATTCCGGTAAGAAATACGTGCGCTAGACAAAGAGCTGTTTGAGGCACTGCTTCAAATGCTAAATGCAATGAGTGCGTAAAGGATAAAAGATAGTCGCTTTACCTTCCACGCGGCCCTATAGAGGCCGTTACCATACATGAATACAATCAACGCCACGTACTGATAAATTTTGTAAGTAGGTTCACGACATTACTGCATATTTTTGCAAGCAAGATTAAATAATATTAGCTACAAATTGCATTCAACAATAAACAAACATAACATAACCTGTCTTGTCTAGCATTTTTATTATAATAGGCTCTGGTTTGCGACTGATACGTATTGTAGTAAATATTTAATTCTTTTATTTTTTTCGTTGTTTTTATAGTTTACCCACGTAGTTTTTTTTGTAATTTGAATCTAAGTTGAAAACAAAAAACAAATAATGGCTTCGACTTCAACTTTAAAAGAATTGAGTTACACTATAAGGAATTCTGAAGATATTGTTAATTTTTTAATTAACAAAAATCCATTTAATCAACTGTCTTATGAAAATAAACTATTTGTCAAAGAATTTCCTAAAATAATGTTCTGTGATCTGACAATTTATTTTTGTACATGAGAGGGGAAAAATATGCATTTGCACATCCCTTGGAAAAATGTAACTTTCAATTATAAGGCATTTGACCTTGAATGAAAAAAAAAAATTTCTGGGTACTTTGCCTCACCGAAGTTTTAGCGCACGAGCCGCCACTGAGTCGTACAAATTAATGTATCGTAAAAATAAACTCACATTAAAAAGAAAAACCTATAAAATGATTGTTGAATTAAAATGTTTGTTGATGATATATTTACAAAATTTTCTAACAAACATTTTAAATCATCGGTCAATACAAAACTATATTTTCAATAATTCTTTAATACTATATTCGTTTAATTTATATGAATGAATTAAATTGAACCTTTACTTTTATAATCCATGAATTAAAACGATTGTTTATTTCTGTAATACTTGAATTAATATGACTGTTGATAATTTAAAACAATCACTTTAATTAGCAACTATTTGCAATTCGATCATTCTTTCTGCGAAACACAAAACGATAAACATACTATGGGAAAAGTATTTAAACAATAATTTAAAAACATTTCATTTCATTGCAGTTATGCGTAAAAGTGGTACATATTTCAGGCCGAAAGAAGTTTACACCCTTGGACGAATAAAACCCTCCGCTACGCGTCCAGCTTCAAATTTCGTCCGCAGGCGTAAACTTTTTCTTTTGACCCTATGTACGTAAATAACTACAGTAAAACCCCGGTTAACCGAACTCGGGTCAACCGAAACCCGGGTTAACCGAAACAATTCCATGTATAATTATCAGTTCCACGAATGATTATGTAGCCCCACTTACTGTCCGGCTCCATCGGGCTTCTTCCCCCCTTCAATCCACAGCCGGGCTGTAGCGACGGGGAGCTCCCACGGGGCTCGCAAATGAATAGTAGAGTGGAACGTAGGTTTTTTTTGTGTGTGTCTTTACGTATTTTTGTGAGATGGCATCTAAGCGGAAGCGTGTTGTGATTTCTATTGCGGATAAATTAGCTGCTATCAAAGAAGTTGAAAACATATGTACGAGGGTCATTCAATAAGTAAAGAGACAAATGGCTATAGCTCAAAAACGGTTTATTTCAATCTTTCAAAATTAAGGCTATTTTTCAACATAATCACCCCCCACAGTTATGCACTTGTCCTATCTTTCCCTTGGCGAAGAATTCTTTCGATTTACCCCGAAGCCACTTTTGCATCGCTTCCTTAACTTCCTCATTGTTAGCAAATCTTTTTCACGTAGGGCGTCTTTGAGTGGTCCAAACAGGTAAAAATCAGATGGGGCGAGGTCGGGACTGTAGGCAGGATGAGTAAGACCTCCCAACCCAATTCTTGAAGCTTATCACGGGTCAGCTGGGCTGTATGAGGGCGGGCGTTATCGTGCTGAAGAATGACTCCTTTGGACAAGAGTCCACGGCGTTTGCTCCTGATAGCTGCTCTAACTTTGTGTTCTAGCATCTCAGAGTAGTATTGGCTATTGATAGTTCGCTGATCTTCAAGGAAATCGCAATAGACTGGACCCTGTGAGTCCCAAAAGATGGTCAGCATCACTTTACCGGCGGAGGTTGAACCTTGAATTTTTTGCGAACTGGAGAGCTAGTGTGTTTCCACTCCATACTCTGCCTTTTAGTCTCAGGGTCGTAGTGATGGTTCCAGACCTCGTCGCAGGTCACTATTCTTTTAAAAAAAGCGTCTCCTTCAATCAAACTTCGTTGCTTTAAGTCTTGACTAATGGAAAGCCTTGATTCTTTATGAGCGTCAGTAAGCTGTCTGGGAACCCATCTGGCACACGTTTTTCTGTAATTTAAATTGTTCTGAATGACATTGTGAACAGTTCCAACACTTACTTGAACTTCCTCAGCTATCATTTCAACAGTAATTCTTCGGTTATCACGAATAAGTCCGTCAATTCTCGATTCCAACGAGGGACCAGAAACTTCCACTGGACGTCTACATCGGGGTTCATCACCTACACTTGTTCGGCCACTTTTCAACCGATCAACCCACTTGTAAAAATTCGCACGATTCATACAACTTTTACCGTACTGTATTAACATTCTAGAAAAAATTTCACTTGGTTTTACACCTTCTGCGACTAAAAATCTAATGACTGAGCGCTGCTCTTCTAAGGTGCAATCTTCTAGTGGACTTGCCATGGTGAACTGAAAATTTTGAGGTTATGTTGACATAAAATGATGAAACAGCTGATCAGAGCATATCCCAAGGTTGCCAACTAACACCCCTGAAAAGATTGTACACATACATTGTTTTAAAATTATAGAATTTGTCTCTTTACTTATTGAATGACCCTCGTATATATTGTATGGATAATTTTATAAAGTAATATAAAAATTATATACATAGGTAAATGGCGGGAGGTACTGTGTTGGTCACACAAAATTTTGTTATAGGTTCTTCAACATGGATACGATGCTATCCGTACCGGAAATTGCGAAGCTGCTGTTGTCTGTACTGCCAACCTTGCCATGAACATTAGCACAACATATCTCTTCAAAAACTTGGGCGTTACCTCTCGCGATGGTGTTACTAACACTTTTGGGGAAAACGCTCAAGGGTAAGACCTTTTCCATTTATTAAAAATATCTTTTAGCTGTGTATCACCCTAATATACCAAATTCTAAATTTACATTCTCTAAAGGACGTAATCGTTTCAGAAAGATATTAAGGTAGTTGTCACTCGAGTGTACCTATTCAAAAACTTGTTCTATGTTCAAAATACAAATTAAGCTAATGCAGTTTATATTTGCAATAACTTATATTTTCTAACATTATATTATATACACAGATTGCATCAAAAGCTAATATCAAACACTGTAAAAGATGAATTTTCTTTATTTTTCCGCAGAATTTTTTTTTTTAACTGTACCACTCGCACTAACACATACACAAGTGTTGTATTTCAGTGTTGAAGAATAACTGTGGCATCGTCGCACCTAGACATTTATTGCTACATTCGGGTATAAAAGTAATAAGTTATTTTAAGATATAATACTAATTCAAAACTACAAATGGAAACTGCAAAACAAATTAATATATTTCTTTCTTAAAATTACAAAAGTAGTATTATACTGTTTAAAGTTTTCATGCTTTTCACGTAAAATACCAATTTAAAAAATATTTCTTTCGAATGTACGTCTGAAATTCCTTTAACCAAAGATCACCTCTTATTCGCTAATACCAAGCGGGTGTTAACTTAACTGATACTCCATCTGAAACGCTTGTACATGGTTGTCAAGTATAATTCTACCTATTTATCGTATCTTCAGATTATAATTTTCTAGAGGCAATAAAATTAAATAATTTTCTATTTTTTACATAAAATCCGTTAATTAATTTACTATAACATACTAGTTTTTCGATTAAATGTCATTATGGATATAAAAGTTATAATTTAAAATGTTGTGTTTATTTTGCCATTTCCTATTCTTCATGTGTTAAAAAGGCCAAATTTAATTACAAATATCTCAGGTACCGCGTGGTCAATTGTTTTAAAACTTGAAGAGCAGGTAGATGAGATGTACTTAAAATTTCAATTAATTCTGATATAATGGAACTACCTTAATAATTACAATTTAGTATCTGCTGGAGCACATTACGCCCTGAAGCTGACTGGCACTAATAAAATGCATGTTTGGTGTTCCCATATAAAATATCAAATAAAGGGTTTTCCAATAAGAGGTGTTATTTTGATATTCAAAGAAAAATGCCATTTTTTAATATAAATGATCGGATGTTTATTTCATTATAAAGAGGAAGGTATGCCGTTAATAGTGGAAAATAACATCAGGCAAATGACCACCACGACCACGCTGACAGGACAATATCCTTTTCATGAAATTTTCCATAACCAAATCGCAAAGTGGCTGTCCTATGTCCTCGATAGCCTCACGAATTCCATCTTTGAGGTCTTGAGTCGACGCTGAGCAGTTGGCGTAGACCTTCTCTTTCACGTGGCCCCAAAGAAACAAGTCGCAAGGTGTTAAATCACAAGATCTCGGTGGCCAATTGTGATCACCTCTTCGAGAGATAACACGGTCCGGAAACTTTTCCCGTAAAAGATCAATGGTTTCGTTGCTTGTGTGGCACGTAGCGCCGTCTTGTTGAAAGTAAACCTTGTCCAGATCAATACCATCCAATTCCGGCCATAAAAAATCGTTAATCATCTCTCGATAGCGCAATCCATTCACCGTAACTGTTGCTCCAGCCTCATTTTCGAAAAAGTAAGGTCCAATGACTCCGCCGGACCATAAACCGCACCAAACAGTCACACGTTGAGGATAGAGAGGCTTTTCAACAATAACTCTTGGGTTTTCTGAGCCCCAGATGCGACAATTTTGTTTGTTGACGAAGCCACCGAGGTGGAAATGGGCCTCATCACTCAAGATGATTTTTCGATGGAATTCCGGATCATTTTCATGCATTTCAACGACCCAATCAGCAAAGACACGACGTTGTTGATGATCGGCCGGCTTGAGTTCTTGTGTTAACTGGACTTTAAGACCCAAATCTTTATGCAAAATACGGTGTAATGACGTTTGTGGAATGCCTAATTCCAAAGAACGACGAGGAATGGACAAACCTGGGTTTTCTTCAACACTTTCGGCTACAGCAGCAATATTCTCGGCTGTTCTTGAGCGACGTGCACGGGTTTTATTCTTCACATCACTAACTTGTCCCAACAGCTCGAATTTTTCCACCAATTTCTGTATTGCGGTCCGACAAGGTGCTTCACGACGACCCAAAAATTGTCGAGTTTTATGAACCGTCTCTGCCAAATTTTCACCATTTTTATAGTGAATTTTAATAATTTCAATGCGTTGTTGAAGCGTGTATCGTTCCATTTTTAATAATGGCGTAGTTTCTACTTGTCAAATGTCAAAAAATGACAGCTTCAAAAGCGACAACTACCGAAATAGCGGGCTATTCAAAATAACACCTCTTATTGGAAAACCCTTTATCATTATTGTGCCATTCGAAGTTATTACAAGAAGTAGTCCTAAATTCTACATGCCAAAAGGCGCGCATAGTACATAGCCTAAATAATTTTCTTTTCTTCAGCTATGCTCGAAGTGATGCCATTTGTGTATTTCTTCTTCAACGCGCAGATAAAGCAAGACGAAGATACTGTACTCTTGTTAATGTTGATTCTTTCTTCAATGGATATCGACCGGGACAATTCATCAAGATAGATATTGATTCAACCAGAAGATTCCTTCAAAATTTTTACCAAAATTGTGGCATTGACCCAACTCAAGTTAGTTTTGTTGAAACTTACGGTTCTGCTTTGAAAGAATTGGACAAAATTGAACTTAATCTAATTGATGACATATTTAATAATGGCAATAGGGAGAGTCCGTTATTGATAGGTGCAGTGAAAACTAATATTGGACATACAGAAGCGTCAGATGTATTTATAAGTATAATAAAAACAATAATTGCCATGGAATGTGGTACAATTCCTGCGAATTTACACACTGAAAATCCAAGAACTGATGTACCTGCTCTCACAGAGGGAAGATTAAAAATAGTTACAGAAAATACACCTTGGAATGGTACATACGCAGCTGTTAATTCTTTCGGCATCGCCAGTGCTTTTGGTCATGTTCTATTGAAAAGAAATCCAATAGAAAAAAATACTCAAGCAATAGAAACACCGATCAAACTCCCACTTTTACATATAATGTCCACCGGATCCATAGAAGGTATAAAAGACATTCTTGAACACATCAAAACCTTTGAAGACAATATCGATTACACAAATCTGATCAACGGAACATTTGCTACTCCTATTCGGGGTTATTTATACCGCGGATACATCGTGAAAAACACTGATAATACTTTTAAGAGTGAATCGTCGTACTACATTGGTGTTACAAAGCCAGTTTGGTTTATATATTCCGGGATGGGAAGCCAATGGTTAGGAATGGGAAAAGTGCTGTTAGATTTGCCAATTTTTGCAAGAGCTGTGGAGAAATGCGCAAATACTTTGAAACCATTCAATGTGGATTTGATGAACATTATTACAAGCGATGATAAAACGTTGTTTGATAATATTTTGAACAGCTTTGTTGGGATCGCCGCAATACAAGTAAATACGAGGTCTGGCTATTAAATAACGAGACTGCTTTAATTTTAAAAATTATTTTATAATCGAATGCTCCCCTTCAATGTACTCCCCTCCCCTCGCCACACACCGTTCCATTCGTTTTTACTTCCTTGTACGTAAGTATTGTAATCGCGAAAAATTTCGGTTTTCAGATTTCAACGGAAATATCCATTTTGATCATTCCTGAATCCATTTTGACTAATTTCGTCGTGACGTCTGTACGTACGTATCTCGCATAACTCAAAAACGGTAAGCAGTAGAAAGTTGAAATTTTGTATTTAGGACTGCTATAACATCTAGTTGTGCACCTCCCTTTCTGGTTATTACACAATTTCCAGAAATGGCACTTTACATGAAGCCTATAATAGATTTTAATGAAAAACTGTTTTAAAATATAATCCAAAACTTTTCAAATTTGGTATACAAGACTTTTATGTCAATCGAAATAACATAATAGATTTTGTTTAAAATAGGCTAACCGGAAGTGGTACATTACTTGAAGTTGTTAACAGTTTTTCTTGATTAAAATGATTTTATTTTGATTTTAGAAATAAATGCTGCAAATAAAAGTTTTAGAGAATTAATTTCTGCGTCTAGCACATCAAGTATTAGTAAATTAGCCCTTTGTATAAGCGAGATATGTAAATTTAAAAATTATATACTTTTTTGTTTTTGTAATAAAGCTTGCTATGGATTAGGACAAAAAAAATAACAAAAACTGTTCATGTCAAATTACGTTAAATACGTGCAATTTTATGATTCGTACAATAACAAATATTATATTTTTATTGTGAAATTAGTCATATTCATTGTTGTAATATTTCGTTGTTGTAATCAAAACTCTCTTTAAAAACTCCCTTTATGGTCGCTATATATCTTACTGTTTTGAAGTTAAAATTAATATTTTGTAATTTATTTATTAAAAAAATATGTCTAGTTTAATAATCGTACAAGGAAGTCGTGTGGTGTCCACATCTGATTTTTTCCATTGGTCAAAGCAATGTTGGAAGTCTTCTTTTGTAAGAGCGTTTAGGAACACCGCCGATTTTCGCTTCACCTCTTCCATCGACTCGAACCGGGTTCCTTTTAAGGCAGACTTGATCTTCGGAAACAGAAAAAAGTCACAGGGTGCTAAATCAAGCGAGTACGGCGCGTGTTCGAGCACTGGAGTGCCTCTAGCTGCTAAATAACGTTTCACAGACAGCGCGTTATGGGCAGGTGCGTTGTCCTGGTGCAAAATCCACGACTTATTTTTCCACAACTCCCGCCGTTTCTTACGAACTCGTTCTCGCAGTGTTGCCAAAACTTTAAAATAGTAAGTTTGGTTTACAGTTTAACCCTCGAGAACCCATTCAGTCATCACGATGCCGTTGATGTCGAAAAAACGATTAGCATGGCTTTAAATCGTCGGTGCTCTCTCGGCCTTCAGAAAACCGTTTATACCATTGGGAAACACGCGCACGAGATAGAGAATTCTCACCATAGGCCTCTTTCAACAACTTATAGCACTCAGTCGGAGTTTTTTTTTAATTTAACGAGAAATTTCACTTTGATCCCTTGCTCGTGTTTTTCGTCACACATTGTTATCGGCACGAAAAAAAAACACGTTCGATTCTAACCTCTATAGAAAAAATACTACTGCAGCGTCAAAAACGTGTTTTCGTACCGGAATAGTAGACACTTCCCGCTATCCAACGCTGCATTCGTTTCCCCCCCTTCCCCTCTAGGACGCCTTCTGCGCGCGCAGTCTCGTTATTTAATAGCCAGACCTCGTAAGTAAAGATACAAGCCTTTAAAGTTTCAAAGTTCATTTTATCGGCCACAATCTTAAATTTTATTATTTCTCAAATTCTTTTTTTTCTTCTAGATTGGTCTTACAGACGTTCTGTTCTCTCTGGGCATAACTCCCGATGGTATATTAGGCCACAGCGTCGGTGAATTGGGTTGCGCTTATGCGGACGGTTGTTTAACCGCGAAACAGATGATTTTAAGCGCTTATTATCGTGGTAGAGCTTCACTAGAAGCAGAATTGATCCCAGGATTGATGGCTGCAGTAGGTGTGAGTGCTAGAGAAGCCGCGAAGTTTGTATATCCATCTATTGATATCGCTTGCCATAATGGACCTGATAGTTGTACTCTTAGTGGACCCGAAGAAGAAATAAAGAAAATGGTTAAACAACTACAGGTAAGAAAATTATTTGTATTTACTAAAAAAAAAATCTGTTGTGGCTAGCACAATACCATCCGTCAATCCTGTGTATTGTGTATTATGTACAAATTCCATAAATTTTCTTGCAAAAGATTCTAAATTTCCAGTAATATTACTTCATGCAAATGGCATTTCACACTGACATCTTCTTCTTCTTTAGCTTTTCCCATTCGTTAGAGGTCGCTATTTTTTTATTTTCTTCTTTATTTATTCATTTATTTCTATTTTGCGGGTCATCCTCGTTAAAAAATTTCATTAAAAATTTTTTTTTTTTGGTATTTTATGATTCCTTTTCTCGGCAACTGAATTCCACACCCCTGATAATAAATAAACCACATGAAATAAGAAAATCATGAATTTTTGAATGAAAAATTATGACATTTGTCAGTTATGGACGTAATTAATAGCTGTCATTTTGACACGGGTCCACATATCTGCTTGCCAAAGTCACGTCACTGCACGCGTCCTACACATAAATTTTCTTGCAAAAGATCCTATATTTCCAGTTAAATTATTTCATAAACAAACTATGCGAATTACACTTGCCACTAACATCTTCTTCTTCTTTAGTATTTCCCATTCGTTAGGGGGTCGCTATTTTTTATTCCACTAATTTTTGTTTTGCGTGTCGTCCTCATTCAGTTCCTTTTCTCTTCTTTCATCTTATATTATTTGGTCTTCCTATGTTTCTTCCATCTTCTGTTATAAGCTATTCATTCTTTCAATATACTCATCTCTCCTCATGACATGTTCAAACCAATGTAATCGTCTCTATTATATCTAAAAACTTCTAACACTAGAATTACTTCCCTTATTTTTTCATTCAATTACTTGCTTTTTATTGATACTGACATCTGTCAATTTGAATTACCTGAATATATTAGCAGTTTCCATGCTTAAGTTAGCACAGCTGGCTGATTTATGAAATTTATTATCTTTGTAAGTCTTTAACTCTATGTCTGTTGCATATGAAATATAAAATGCAATCAAATTGTATAGAGAATAATATATTCTTTAAGTTATAATAAAATTTAACTGAGTTTTTCAAGAAAAACTGTTAAAATCTTCAAATGAGAATACTTCCGGTTGATCAATTATAACCAAAATCTAATCAAGTCTGCATATGGTTGTAAGGAAGAGGAATATGCAAAAATTGTAATTTTTGGAATTCTAGTATTGGAGATATCGTGTACGAAACCGCGGTCACATATATATATATATATATATATATATATATCACACACACACACACATACACACACACACACATACACACACACACACACATATACACACACATATACACACACATATATATACACACACACACACACACACACACACACACACACACACACACACACACACACACACAAACATCATCGTAAAAATAGTAAAATCGTATTGTAAAGTCCCTAAAACGTGCTTATTCAATGAAAACTCACTGCCGATTTTATTGACCAAAGACCTAAAGGTGACCTCTAGGTAAGGAAGGTATTGTCTTTGTTAAAAAAATTCAATGATGAGTTTTTACTGAATAAGCACGTTTTAGGGTCCATATAATACGATTTTACCATTTTTACGACGATGTCTGTATGTATGTGTGTCTGTGTGTGTGTGTGACAAAAGTTCGTTCCGGATTCCATAACTTCAATACCACGGTTCCAAAAATTATAATTTTTTCGTATTCCTCAAGTTTACATCCAGAAGAACAACTGATTAGATTTTGGTTATAATTGGTCAACCGGAAGTAGTCTCATTTGAAGATTTAACAGTTAAATTTGATTTATTGACTTTTAACGTTATTATAACTTAAAGAATATATTATTCTCTATACGATTTGATTACAATTTATACTTCATATTCAATAGATACAGAGTTAAAGAATTTTAAAGGAATTAAATTTTATAATTCAGCCAGCTATGCCAAACTTGGGAACTTGTAATATATTCATATAATTCAAATAGAGAGATGTCAGTATCAATAAAAAGTAAATTAATGTGGCAGATATGAGGATGTGGAAGTAGATATTGTGGAATACATGGAAAGATACGGTAAGAAAATAACTCTAGTGTTACAAGATTTTAGAAAGATACAAGAAAGACGATTACATTGGTTTGAACATGTCATGACGAGAAATGAAGAATTATATTTGAACAAGAATGAATAGTTTAGTAATAGGACGTTAAAGAAACAGAGGAAGACCAAAGATAAGATGGAAGGACTGTATTGCGGAAGATTTGAGAGAAAAGGAACTGAATGAGAACGACATGCAAAAATAGCGACCCCTAACGAATGGGAAAAGCTAAAGTAGAAGAAGATGCCAGTGTCAAGTGCAATTTGAACAGTTTGTTTATGAAATAATTTTACTGGAAATTTAGAATCTTTTGTAAGAAAAATTATGGAATTTATACATTATACACGAGAATGACGGAAGGTATTGTGCTGGCCACAACAGATTTTTTTTCATTAGATTCGTTTGAGTGTTTCAATTATTCTTTCTCTTTTTTAGGATAAAGGCATGTTCGCACGTTTAGTAAACGTAGCAGGCATCGCTTATCACAGCCGTTATATCAAGCCAGCTGCACCCATACTATTAAAATATTTGCACTCTCTTATCACCGCCCCTAAAAAGCGTTCTTCCAAATGGTTGAGCTCTTCTATTCCAGAAGCCAGATGGCAGACCGATCTCGCCCAAACTGTCTCAGCAGAATACCTCACCAACAATTTATTAAGCTCTGTTCATTTCGAAGAAACATTGAAACACGTTCCAAGAGGAAGCATTTTGATAGAAATCGCTCCACATGGATTGTTACAAGCCATTTTAAAACGTAGCCTTGATAAGGATAGCATTAATGTTGCCCTGACAAGACGCGGACATGAAAATAATTTAGAATTTTTGTTTACCGCGATCGGAAAGTTGTATTTATCTGGGGTTCAAATGGATTTAAGCTCTTTATATGAAGATATCCATCCCAGAAATGTTATAGCCCCAAGAGGGACCCCAAGTATTGCATCTTTAGTAAGATGGAATAACAATGAAGAATGGCACTCAGGTGTCGATGAGTCTAAAGACAACAGCGGTTTTGAACAAATCTTCTCCATCGATTTCCATAGCGATTGGTGCAGAGACATAATCAATCATAGAATACACAACTCTCCAGTAATACCAGCAACTGCATACCTACCTCTGGTTCGAGATATTGTAAGTAATATTAAGAAAGTCGACGCGATAGAAATCTCCAACTTTTCCGTCGAACGAAATAGACTATTGGGAAGAAACGAATACATGCCTTCTATAAGGATAATGGTACAAAGAGTTACAGGGATGTTTGAAGTTTCTGATAGATATGGATCGATAGCTGCAGGACAAGTAACTGTGCCAGAAGGACCGCAATTGCAAGAATTGGTAAATAAGATGAGTGAAGAAAACAGAAATGAAAAATTACTGGGAGAGGAATTATTTCAACTAAATGGGGATGAAATTTATAGAGATTTGACTGTGAAAGGATTAGAGTTGAATGGAATATATCGGGCTATTACAAATTTACGCGTCTATAGATATGGTAAGTAAATATAAAATTTTTACCTCTCGGTAAAAGAGGTATTGGATTCATGCTAAAAATCGCATATCCAGATTTTAATGTTTAAGCACGTTACAAGGTCCCTAAAATACGATTTTAATATTTTTACGATGATGTGTGTGTGTGTGTGTGTGTGTGTGTGTGTGTGTGTGTGTGTGTGTGTATGTATGTATGTGGGACGTTGGAAGAACGGTTACTCAAAAACTATAAGACTTTATATTTGTTTAACTACGTATTTCCCAATCGGACATTCATGGGAAGATCTGAACAGGTTTTGGTAACAATTGGACAACCGAAAGTAGGAGATTCTTGAAAAAAAATCTTCTAAATATTATTTTTTGAAAATTTTTCTTGGTAATATTAAAGAAAATCGTACGACACTAGCATGGTTACCATGGTAATATTTCTTGGAAATTTTTTATTACAGTAAAATGTCCGATCAAGGGCACCTGTATCACGAACGAATTAACAAATAGGCATACATTTATCTCTTTCTTTTGCAAAGGCTGTAAGAGTGTGTGATAAGGATGGATATAACACGCTTGTCTTTCAAAAATTCATATTGTTTCGACTAAGTTAGGACATTCCATTTATAAACGATGCTCGTTGTTGATAATACTTTCGCTGTAACGTAAGTTTATTTATTAATTCAGATACATTACCTGGATTCATAGCCGTACGTATAACGTTATATTCTGTCAGAGTCACTGACACTGACATTGTGTCAGTATCTTATTTTTAACATATTTGGTTTTACATTTGCTTATAAACTTACTAGTTGACTTATTTTTGAATTTTGAATGCTTTTCCTGTAATATATATTTTTATAATAATAAAATAACAGTAGTATCTTACGTACCCTCATAAAAACTAAGCAAACGACACTACTGAATTTGTCATGATGGGCGGAGCAAAAATCTGAATTCATACAATTCGTAGACAACCTTGTTCGGACATCTTTCAAAATTTTTACTGTACTTGGCTTACCTAAGCAAAATTAATAAGTGGAATTTTTTTGTCAAAAATGTCAGTATGACATTTTAAATTAATTTTACTTTCTGTGTTGGTGTCGTTACGATTTTCTTGCCGAATCTGCCCTCGAGCATTAATTCATATCCGGGAATTTTTTTATCGTGCATTCCGGAAAGAATTAATGCTCTGGGGAGATTATAAGTGAAAATTAAATTCTCTATCTGACACATTTAATTTTTTTATTATATCTCGTATAGGTTTTTAGATATAGTATATGGTAATAATATAGAATAATCTGTTGTAATAAATCTTGTTGCCTAAAAAACAGTTAAGATATTTAAATGTTTGTAATTGACAGATAAATGCAGAGTAGGTCAAAATTTCTCATAGAACGAAAGAAGAGAAACAATTTCAATTATTTGTGTGTACAAGAAATGTTAAATTCGTTACTTATAGGTCCAGAGCAGTCATGTAACTTTGTTGGCCTTGGCAAGCAGATATGAGGATCCGTGTTAGTAGTTATTTACATAGATGTCACAATTGTCATAATTTTTCCTTCAAAATTTCAAAATATTCTGATGTTTATTTGTCATCCATAGCATGGGATATACCTGGCTAGGAAAATAATCTACATGGATTTGGAAAATCATAATGTTTTGAATGTAAAATTATGATAATTGACACTTATATACATTATTACTAGCTGTCATTTTGACACGGGTCCCCATATCTGCTTTCTAAGGCTAACAAAGTCACTTAACTGCTCGCGCCCTATGCAACATAAAATGAAAATGGCGAGAGGTATTGTACTGGCCACAACAGATTTTTTAACAATGATTTTTGGATGTAACAATCTGCCTTAATTCGCCGTTTTCAGTAATGTACAGGTGACACAAAAAACCGGGAACTTTTTAACAATCCAATAAAACCAAGAGTGATGGAAGAAAAACATTTTATTCACAGTAATTGAAACCTTAAAATTTGCCATTTAAGAAACATTAATGGAATTTATTATTTTTACTTCCTTGTACGTAAGTAAAGGAAGTATTGTAATCGCGAAAAATTTCGGTTTTCAGATTTCAGCGGAAATATCCATTTTGATCATCCCTGAATCCATTTTGACTAATTTCGTCATGACGTCTGTACGTACGTATCTCGCATAACTCAAAAACGGTAAGCCGTAGAAAATTGAAATTTTGTATTTAGGACTCCTATAACATCTAGTTGTGCACCTCCCTTTCTGGTTATTACACAATTTCCAGAAGTGGTACTTTACATGAAGCCTATAATAGATTTTAATGAAAAACTGTTTTAAAATATAATCCAAAACTTTTCAAATTTGGTATACAAGACTTTTATGTCAATCGAAATAACATAATAGATTTTGGTTAAAATAGGCTAACCGGAAGTGGTACATTACTTGAAGTTGTTAACAGTTTTTCGTAAATAAAATTATTTTATTTTAGAAATAAATGCTTCAAATAAAAGTTTTAGACAATTTCTGCGTCTAGCACATCAAGTACTATTAAATTAGCCCTTTGTATAAGCGAGATATGTAAATTTAAAAATTACATACTTTTTTGTTTTTGTAATATAGCTTGCTATGGATTAGGACAAAAACATAAAAAAAATGTTCATGTCAAATTACGTTAAATACGTGCAAACTTATGATTCGTACAATAACAAATATTATATTTTTATTGTGAAATTAGTCATATTCATTGTTGTAATCAAAACTCTCTTTAAAAACTCCCTTTATGGTCGCTATATATCTTACTGTTTTGAATTTAAAATTAATATTTTGTAATTTATTTATTAAAAAAATATGTATAGTTTAATAATCGTACAAGGAAGTCGTGTGGTGTCCACATCAGATTTTTTAAAAATTACGTCCTTTAGATGCCGTCCTCCTGTACGCCGTGGACTCCGTAAGACAGGCTCGCGTACAACATTAATGTTCTGTGGAGTACGAGCACTTCTTGGTTTCTTCTTTAGGGCAGATCCAGTCTCTTCAAAGTTATTAATCCAACTTTTTATCGCGTGTTTCGATGGGACGGCACCATGACGTCCTAAGTTGTAAAAACGTCGGAACTCCCTCTGCGCAGCTTCCAAACTATTACTGTTTTTATACAACAGTTTTATGGCTAACGCACGCTGTTGCCCGTTCCACTGATCCATGGCTACTAAAATGGCAAACTGTTTACTTGCTCAAGGTCACTGTCCCGCAGTGCTGCCACCTGCTCATGGCTGCCACTACGCATTTCAAAAATTCCCGTTAATCTGTGCCACCCTGTAACAATAATAATAATAATAATAATAACGCACTCCCGTATTTTCATAATCCTTATCAATCTTTCTCCTTTCAGGCCTCGAAGCCACCATTTTGTGGAAGAACAACTTTGCTGCTTTTGCCACTTCTATTTTTCACGCTCATATTCTCCACCCTAGCACTCCTGTCGACTTTTTAATGCCAAGTTACATTCGCCATATGTTCTTCAACTTCGAGAACATTCCAGAAGAAGGTACACCGATCCCTGTACGGTACATAGGACCTCTAGATTCAATTTGGAGTCCAATAATGCTATTGGAAAACATTAAATGTTCTCCAAATTTGGGTGTTGCTAGACCCACTTTGGGGGCGACTGCATCGAGGTTCATCACGGAAGAGATGTATGAACGTATAGAAGTTGTCGTAGATGCGTGTTTGCAGACTGTAAGAAAAGGGTTAGAAGATGGCGCGGAATTCAGTGTGGTAAGTGTTTTAAATGCAGGCTGCGGCAGAACCAATTGAGCAGTTTGGGGGGGCAGGTGTTCGGGCGGTGGCGGGGGTAGGCAGCTGGACTAGATCTTCTTTTGTTCTGTCGGCATCTCCATTTTAGTACCCAACATGGTTTGGACCGGAGTACATCGTGCGTTTTATGAAAACAACCGATATGTGATTGCGAGGCAAAGAGCTTTTCGGCGACGGTTCAACATTCCGCGCAATAATGCTGTTCCTACTGCGAACACAATTCGATCCTGGATTCGGCAGTTGGAGGAAACTGGTATCACACTAAGAATAGGTACACATGGCCGACGAAGATCCATCAGAACACCAGAAAATGTGGAGCTAGTGTCGAACAATCGCCAAGACGTTATGCTCGAAGGCGCGCTATTGCATTGGGGGTTTCAGACCGCAGTTTGAGGAGGATTCTGCATTTAGATTTGTATTTCCATCCCTTCAACCTAACCCAACAGACTACGCCAACCGCCAAAATCTGTATGAGGAAATTCTTGCAATGATCCCTCCTGAGGCAGCATTCTTCAGCAGCGACGAGGCACATTTTCACCTAAGCGGGATTGTGAATAAACAATATATTCGTTACTGGGCTGAAAACAACCCCCAAATTGTTCACGAAAGACCGCTACATTCTCCTAAACTAACGGTGTGGTGTGCCGTATCACAATTTGGCGTTATAGGCCCGTACTTTTTTGAAGAGAGAGGCGTGGCCGTGAATTCCGGGCGTTATGTTTCAATGTTGCAAAATTTTCTGCAACCCCGATTGGAAGTAGTTGTTGAAGAAGAGGGATTAGGGGACTTTTGGTTCCACACAGCCCGAAATTCTCTAAACGCTTTAAGAAAAATGTTTCCTGGACGTCTAGTGTCTTTGAGAGGTGACGTGGGGTGGCCTGCGCGGTCGCTAGATTTAAGCATTCTTTGGGGATATCTTAAGGAAAAAGTGTTTAAACGTCGCCCCCAAAACCTGCTAGAGCTAAGGGAGCAGATTGTTGAAGAAGTAAACGCGATACCCCGCGAAATGTGTCAACGGGCTGTTCAAAACTTCAGAAATCAGCTCCAGCAATGTATTGCAGCTAACGGCCGCCATCTTAAAGACATTATTTTTAAAAATTAATGAGTATAAAATGGTAAGCCCTACTGGTTTCAAAAATAAAAACATTATTTTCATATATATCCTAATTTCTTTTTTATAACTGTTCAAAACTGCTCAATTGGTTCTGCCGCACCCTGTATTTTATTTAAAATCAAATCATTTATCTGCAATTCTGCAAAAGATTCTTTATGGACTTGATATGTAATATAAAATAAATAGTACTCAAATATTCAATTTAATGGTGATATTAAAATCATGTTTTACAGATTGTTTGCAACAATATTACAACTAAACCAATTCGCAACATCTTAAGACAAATTAGTCAACAAAATAATACACCACGTTTACAAATTCACGATATCAACAATTTTACTGATAAACTGCCAACGGCTCAACTATTAATTGCATCTTCTTTAGAAACTGCCTCACAATATCTTCAAAACAACCCCAATACCTACATTCTTCTTTGTTCTGATGATAATATACAAAATACGAATCTAATTCAAATATTATCATCCAATAATAATGATATTCGTCTTTTGAAACAAATAAATAATGAAATACCAGTAATAGTTCACATAAATGAAGGAATAATCAACGATGACAATACTGGTAACGCAGCCTTAGATTGGGTGCGAGATCTGCGCACAAAATTAGAAAAGTCTAGCAGCCGCGTTTATGTAATTTGTAAATATTTACCGACAGATGATTTAGACAGTTTTATAAGAACTATTCAACAGTTAAAAGGAGGACATAAAACAAGATTTTTATTTGTTTTGGATGAAAATGCACCAAAAGTCACTCCAAATGAATCATTTTACAGACGCATTTTCCAACAAGATGTAATAGTTTCTGTTTATGTTTCCGGAACTTGGGGGAGCCGATATTCCACTAATATTCGTATTACTGATAAAGATTTTAGTGAGGAGAATCAACAAAATAATAATCAAAATGTTAATATCAATATAAATAACGTAGATGTTAAATATATTGGCGTACATTCTGCAAATGTTATTCCAGTTGAAACAAATGAAGGTACAACACCCAAATTAGGTTTAGTTGATTATTGTGGCACAAAACGAAATACCAACACCCGAATAATGGGTATATGCAATGCCAGTCTTACTCCAGATCCTATTTTCCAATGGAATTTGCCCGCAAAATGGTCATTTGTAGATGGTGCTACTGCGCCTGCATCGTATGCGCTTGCGTATTACGCTTTAGTTGAATTAACATCTTTGGAAGGCGGCGAAACAGTTTTAATTCACAACGCTTGCTCTGCATTGGGTCAAGCTATGATTCACGTAGCTTATAGTTTAAAAGGCATAATCTTAGCCACAGTTGCAAACGATAAACAAAAAGGTTTACTCTTACAACATATGAAAATGCTCAATGATGATACTGTTTTCTATTACACCAATTGCAACTTTGAACAAAAGGTCATGGATATTACAAAAGGCCAAGGAGTTGACGTATTAATAAATTGTACTAAAGGAGAACGTCTTAAGGCCAGCGCAAGGTGTATTGGACGTTTAGGAAGAGCTATTTTGTTGCAAGATGAAATAGACCCAAATTCGTCAGTCTGTACAGAAACATTAGGTTTATCTACGTTCTTCAGATGTGTAGGAATGTATGGAATGCTTCCAGCTAGACTTTGCAATTGGGATGAAGATAAAAAACGTCGCATACATCAACTAATACAACAGGGATTGGATAATTCTGTAGTTATACCAATAAGAAGAAACATTTTTAAAAATAATCAATCAATAGAAAGTGCTGTTAGATATGTATCTGGACCTCAAGTTACTGGTTGCGCCATTTTGCCAGTACACCAAAAAAATCTTCAACATTCTCAGACATCAGTTTATCAGTGTGATTCAAATAAACCATATGTTCTATACGGCCTTAACAGCGACGTAGAACACATCATTTTAGCTTCAATTTGGTTGACCAAGCACAATACCAGAAAATTGATTCTTGTCGCCATTCCCAAAAACACTTCAGATAAATTATTTATAGAACGACATCTTCAAAATTTGAACATTACAGTTCATATTACAGACAATTTACCAGCAACAAGAAAACTGAAAAACGTTGCTGCTATAATATGCCTTCCAAACTCTAAAAATATTTCTTCAAATTCCATACCACGAAATACAAGAATTGTTCACTTCCTTGGTTTAAATTCTCCTCCATCTCCAAATCCTTCTAGAAGCACAATCCGTTATGCAAAATCTCGTTTTGAAGACGTCCTCCCTTTTTTAAGCTACGCTCTCTCTGAAACTGTAGACCTGGTAACCCACGACAACGTTGAAAATCAAACTGTGGAAGAGAACTTTACCTTCAAAGATTTCTTCTGGCTGTTGAGAGAATCGGTACCGTCTCTTCTAACTGTGAAGACAGAAACAGTGGACACAGTCACTGTGGAGAAAATTGCTAGTGCTTGTACGGGAGAAATCAGGGAGGTGCCGCCGTTGTTTCTGGTGCCTGGGTTATTAGGAACAAGTTGTAGGTATCTTCAGCAGACGATTATGAAGATTATGTGTCCTGTTTATGTCATAAACGCTCAACAAAGGAGTCAGAGGGTTGAAGATATTGCCAGTACGGCTGTTGAGGTAAGATAAAAGATGTCCCAACTAGAGCGCCGGATTTAATTTTAAAGAAAAACACATTTGTTTTTTGAATTAAACAAACATTTTTATTTCAACATAAAGAAAAATCTGTTGTGGCCATCATAATACCTCTCGCGCCCTTTCCAATGTGGTATATATAAGTATTGTATTTAACATTTCTTGTACACACAAACACACAAAAAAATCCAATTACACCAAATCTTTATATTTACCAATTTTCTATAATTTTAAATTCATTTCATGAGCAAGTTTTCTCCATTTCTTCTAAATGTTCGAGGTTTTTCCAATTCATTAACGGGATTCGCGGTATTTCTGAAGGGTTCATATAATATACCTATAATTTTAAATATATAATTAATAATACAATAAGAAATATTAAATATCGTTCCCAGAAAAAAACTTTAGTACCATCTCTGAATTTTTGACACTGACATTAGTGGCATTTGCCTATCAATTACAGACATTTTCATTTCTCAAGTAGTTACCATGGAGATGTTTGGGCTGTAAGCAGGCGGTGAGATTTATTACAACAGATTATTTTATAGATTATATATCTATATCTTTAAATCTATAGAAGGTATAATAAAAAAATTAAATGTGTCGGATAGAGAATTTTGTTTTTTAATATTTGTAATAACATAAATTTTCAAAAAATAATATTTAGAAAATTTTTGTTAAAATACAACTACTTCCGGTTATCCAATTATTACCAGAATCTATTCAACTCTTCCCATTACTGTTAGATTGAGGAATCCGTAGTTACACAGGTCTTTAGTCTTTTAGAATTTGAGATATCGTGCCTCCAACAACCTCACACACACACACATCCACACACACACACACACACACACACACACACAGACATCATCGTAAAAATGTTAAAATCGGATTCTAGGGACCTTAAAACGTGCTTATTCATTAAAATCTGGATATGCGATTTTTAGCATGATTCCAATACCTCTCTTAGCGAGAGGTAAAAATAGTTCCGATAACAACATCAGGCAAATGGCCACCACGAAACCTCTGGCACAGGGTTATTCTTTTGTTGAAATTTTGAATAACGTTTTCACATAAATGTGGCTGTATTTCACCAATAACGCGCCGTATTTCCTCTTTAAGATGTTCAACTGTCTCAGTCTTATTCGCATACACCTTTTCCTTCACATAGCCCCAAAGAAAAAACTCCATCGGTGTTAGATCGCACGATCTTGGTAGCCAATGTTGATCGCCAAATCGAGAAATGACATGGCCTGGAAACTTGGTCTGCAATAACACCATTGTTTCACGTGCTGTGTGGCAGGTCGCATCGTCTTGTTGGAAAAACATGTCCTCCACATCAATTACATCCAATTCGGGCCACAAAAACTCCGTTAACATTTCGCGATACCGCACACCATTAACAGTTAGCGCATTTCCAGCCGCATTTTCAAAGAAATACGGCCCAATCACTCCGCCAGCCCAAAATGCACACCAAACAGTTACTCGCGGTGGATGCATTGGTTGTTTGAGTATCACACGAGGATTTTCAGCACCCCAAATCCGAAAGTTTTGCTTATTGACGTATCCGTCGAGTTGAAAATGTGCTTCATTTGAAAAAATGATTTTCTTCGAAAAATTCGCACTAATTTGGTGTTCCAACACCCAATCAGCAATCCACGGCGCTGCGCATGGTTCCTTCGCTTGATTTCTTGCACCAATGTTTAATTCTTGACCACGATGCCGAATGGAAGTTCCTGGATTCTCGGCCACAGATTCCCTTACTGTGGCTATATTTTCGAGTGACCGACAAGGACGACGACGAACAATGATCTTCTCATCCATCAGCGTCAATTTGGTCTCAAATTTTGTAATTAAACGCCTCACGAAAACTTGACGTAATTGGCGAACTGTTTTCGCAAAACTTTCACCATTTTTGTAATGCGTTTTTACAATAATTAAACGTTGTTCGTTTGAATACTCCTCCATATTCTTAAATCGCGTGGTCTGTACCATAGATTAAGGAAAATATATAGTAGAAGATTGGGTATCTCCCTTATAAACCGTGATAACAAGTTTTAGTGCCGTCTATGAAAAGGTCATAGAACTAAGTTTGACAGCCGAGAAAGTCGCGGGAAATATGAATTCATTTTGAATTATTCGAAACTTTAAATTTTATTTCTTGATAATGTAATTAATAAAAAATCTATCGAAAATAGATAATTTATTAAAGACATTATCAAGAAATGTGAAATATATGTTGAACTATAAAAAAAATACAGTACTTAATATGTTAATGTCTTTATTTTAAAATATATACATTACATTATTTAAATCAAATAATAAATAAATAACTACAAATCTCAAACTACACGGCGACAACTATTAAAATATAAGAACATACTACTCAAGGAATCAAAAATTTGAATTATTATTATTACAAGAGGTAATATTATTTCAAAAAATCTGATGTGGCCAGCACATAACCTCTCGCCGTATATTTTACCTGGCTGTATGCATAAAGCAAAGAATATTTTTATAAATACAAATAATATATTCATATAAATCTATGACGTATAAACTTCTTTATTATTCAATAATAGCATGTCTCAACATGAAGATATTTTACCATAAATTATGTTACAATAAATTACAAAGTAGAGTTTACCATATATAAATATTAGGCTGGTAACTGCAATTTTCAATTCTAACAACGTTGTTTACTTTCTCTTCATATTCTTCTAGTAAAAACATTAATTTTGAGCGGTCTAAAATGTATATATGGATTGTGCATCTATTCTTACATATCTTCTTTTACATTTTATTTTTTCATACATGTTATATCTAAATAACACTAATTCCCTTTAATAAAGTGACGGATAGATTGCACTCCGATTATTCTTATATCGATGTGTAATTTTGTCAATATTTACAACTTACTTGAGAAGAATTTGATAGCTTTTTCGCAATTCAAAGTTACTCTAGTCTATAGTACTGGTGTACATTGTCCCATAATGTTTGAAACAAATTTAAGTCCTTCAACCTAGACTTGTCATCTCCATAATAGTCACAGATCAAGAACTAAGGGATTCTCCAAGTACATTTTTCCTTCATTACTCATTATTTCTGACACTGACATTTATCTGTCAGTTACAAATAATTTAAATTATCAACTATTTTTCATGGCATTCTTTCGGCTGTCAAATTTATTACAACAGATTATTTTATATATTATACTTCTTTTATCTCTAAATCTATGGAATATATAATAAAATATTTAAATGTATCAGATAGAGAATTTAATTTTCTTTAATATTACCACGAAAAATTTTCAAAAAATAATATTTAGAAGATTTTTTTTCAAGAATCTTCTACTTCCGGTTGTCCAATTGTTACCAAAACCTTTTCAGATCTTCCCATGAATGTCCGATTGGGAAATACGTTGTTAAACAAATTTTAAGTCTTATAGTTTTTGAGTAACCGTCCTTCCAACATCCCACACACACACATACACACACACACACACACACATCCACACACACACACACACACAGACATCATCGTAAAAATGTTAAAATCGGATTGTAGAGACCTTAAAACGTGCTTATTCAATAAAATCTGGATATGCGATTTTTAGCATGAATGCAATACCTCTCTTAGCGAGAGGTAAAAAGGGATGTTACTTTAAATGTCTGCCAGAAATGCACTGCTTCATTGACCTCGTTACCGATGTTCGTCCACTTTTTAACAAATCTACCCTCCTCTATACTCATTTTTTCTTAAAACTGACCCATACTATTTCAACATTCTTTGATGAATCTTATGAAGCTTCACGTCCTTTCGCCTAATAATGTAATATTTTACTGCTCTTCTACAGTGTAAATATCTAAGAGCACCACTATGATGTAAATTCTCCTGGGCCACTTACATAAACCATTTCTTCTACTGGGCACTGTCACCTTCTGCAAGAATGTGTCTTCACTATGCAGGAGTTACAAATATTTCATGTGATTTTTTTCTGAAATATTATTAATTTGTTGTTATATTTTATATCATCCCAGTATAATAATGCTAGTATGAAAACTAATATACTTACCGAAAATATATTGAACGATAAAGTAATATATTGCAATAAAAATACAAATTCACAAATAACAGTTTTAAATGTAAAAGAATTTCGAACGATGCAATAGAGAATTGTGGGAAATTTACAGCAGTTCTCAAACATATGTTACCCTTTTTATAGTATTTTGACATTAAAGTTTGAGAATCCCTGTAAAATCTGTACTACTAAAGCCATCTATGAAAGGGTCAGGAAGTATTTCCAAACGCTACTAGATTGAAAACTTGTTATCACGTTTCTGTATGCAGTTTCACCCCCCTGGTCTGTACGTAACAACTGTCAAAAAAAAATTAACCGTACATCTCGTATTAACAAAATGGCGGCAAATTTAAATCCGGCGTTCTGGTTGAGACACCCGCTATATTCTGTTGTTAACTTTTATTTTGAAACCTTTTTTTAGTTCACTACTTACACACAGGATTTTTTTTAAATTATTGTAAAATCTTTCAGCGTATTTGTGAAGTGTATCCGAAAGGTCCTTACAACATAGCTGGCGTATCTACCGGCGGTGTTGTCGCTTTAGAAGTAGCCAGACTATTGGACGAAAAAGTAGGCAGCAACAATGTGCAACTTTATTTGTTAGACGGCGTACCCGCTACTTTTCAATACTTAATAAATGAAGCACAAACATCCAATGAAGGATTTGATTCTGTGCTTATAGAATATTTATTGGAAATCAACCAGCCCGAGGTACAATAATATAAAATAATTAAAAAATAATTATGACAGCATTGTTTATTGTAGATTTTAAACGAAATTCTGAATAAGAACAAAACTTGGCAGTCCAGATTAAGTGCAGCACTTAATTTGTTGAAAATAACACATTTTGAATATCAACAAATGACTCATACAATAAATATTCTGCGCGAAAGGCTGGAATTAATTCAGAAATATTCTGTTACCGAAGAATTGTTGAATATACCAACAAAATTACTTAGGCCATTTGTATCTGCCAAAGATTTCAGCAATACTTTATTCAAAGTAGGCGCATGTTTATACCAATAATAAATAAATGTTTAAATGTAATGCATGTTTTTATAGATTTGCAAACAGTTTAGATTAGAAGTTTTCAAGGGAAATCATTTTACTATGCTCCAGTCGCAGTCTGTTGCTGATTTTATTAATGATAATATTATTACACCTCCAATTTATTGTTAATTTGTGTTGTTGTATTGTTAAATGTTTAATAAATGATGCAGATTGTTTGATTCCATTTACTATCTCGAATTTATAATCCTAGTAGTGTCGCTTTGTAGTTTATAATAATAACTTTATTAACTAACTATACCCTTTAGTACAAAATTACAGGAAAAAATCTATTGTGGCCAGAACAATACCTTCCGTCAATCCTGTGTATAATGTATAAATTTCATACATAATTTTTCTTGCAAAAGATTCTAAATTACCAGTAAAATTATTTCATAAACAATCTATTCAAATTGCACTTGACACTGACATCTTCTTCCTCTTTAGCTTTTCTCATTCGTTAGGGGTCGCTATTTTTGCGTGTCGTTCTCATTCAGTCTTCCGCAATACAGTCCTTCCATCTTATCTTTGGTCTTCCTCTGTTTCTTCAACTTCCTATTACTAAACTACTCATTCTTGTTCAAATATAATTCTTCATTTCTCTTCATGACATGTTCAAACCAATATAATCGTCTTTATTGTATCTTTCTAGAAACTATTAACACTAGAGTTATTTTCTTACCGTATCTTTCCGTGTCTTCCCCAATATCTACTTCAACATCCTCATCTCTGCCACATTAATTTATTTTTATTGATACTGACATCTGTCAATTTAAATTATATGAATATATTACTAGTTTCCATGTTTAGCATAGCTGGCTGAATTATAAAATTTAATTTCTTTAAAATTCTTTAACTCTGTATCTATTGAATATGAAGTTTAAAAATCTGATGTGGCCAGCACAATACCTTCCGTCAATCCTGTGTATTATGTACAAATTCCATACATAAATTTTCTTGCGAAAGATTCTAAATTTTTGATATTATGTGATTCTCTTTCTCGGCAACTTAATTCCATACTCCTGATAACAAACAAACCACATGAAATAAGAAAATTATGAAATTTTGAATGAAAAATTATAACACTTGTCAGTTATGGACATAATTAGTTGCTGTCATTTTGAAACAGGTCCCCATATCTGCTTGCCAAAGTCAGCAAAATCATGTTACTGCACGCGGCCCCATACATAAATTTTCTTGCAAAAGATCCTATATTTCCAGTAAAGTTATTTCATAAACAAACTATGCAAATTGCACTAGACACTGACATCTTCTTCTTTAGTTTTTCCCATTCGTTAGGGGGTCGCTATTTTTTATTTTCTTCTTCCACTCATTTTTGTTTTCCGTGTCGTCCTCATTCAGTTCCTTTTCTCTCAAGTCTTCTGCAATACAGTCTTTTCATCTTATATTTGGTCTTCCTATGTTTTTTCCACCTTCTATTAATATATTCATCTCTCCTCATGACATGTTCAAACCAATGTAATCGTCTCTCTTATATCTAGAAACTTCAAACACTAGAGTTATTTCCCTTTTTCTTTCATTGATTTACATTTTATTGATACTGACATCTGTCAATTTGAATTACCTGAATATATTAGCAGTTTCCATGGTTGTTAGCATAGCTAGCTGAATTATGAAATTTATTTGAAATTTATTATCTTTATTCTTCTTTAACTCTATATCTGTTGAATAATAAATGCAATCAAATCGTATAGATAATAATATTTTCTTTAAGTTATAATAACATTTAACTGAGTTTTCCAAGAAAAACTGTTAAAATCTTCAAATGAGGGTACTTCCGGTTGACCAATTATAACCAAAATCTAAACAAGTCTGCATATGGTTGTAAGGAAGAGGATTACGCAAGAATTGTAATTTTTGGAATTCTAGTATTGGAGATATCGTGCACGAAACGGCGGTCGCACACACACACACATACACACACATATACACACACACGCACACACGAACACACACACACACACACACACACACACACATACAGACATCATCGTAAAAATTGTGAAATCGTATTGTAAAGACCCTAAAACGTGCTTATTCAATGAAAACTCACCACCGAATTTTTTGACCAAAGACAATACCTTCCTTACCTAGAGGTGACGGAAGGTAAAAATGTAATCAAATCGTATAGAGAATAATATATTCTTTAAGTTATAATAACGTTAAATGTCAATAAATCAAATTTAACTGTTAAATCTTCAAATGAGGCTACTTCCGGTTCACCAATTATAACCAAAATCTAATCAGTTGTTCTTCTGGACGTAAACTTGAGGAATACGAAAAAAATATAATTTTTGGAATCGTGGTATTGAAGTTATGGGATCCGGAACTTTTGTCACACACACAAAGACACACACACACACACACACACACACACACACACACACACACACACACACGCAGACACACACATACATACAGACATCATCGTAAAAATGGTAAAATCGTATTATAGGGACCCTAAAACATGTTTATTCACTAAAAACTCATCATTGAATTTTTTGACCAAAGACAATACATCGGTGTTGTAAGAGAATAAATGCTGTTAGAATGAGATTTCGAGTAATTGTTACATTAATTTAGAATGTCATTTAATTTTAAATACAATTTGTATTCTTTGTATATAATTTAGGGCAAATATATATCCGTAATAGGTAATATTTACCATAATTTCGGATCGAAAGAATATCTAATACGATTTGTACTAAGAATGAAAATAAAATATTAATTTAAAATTACATTATTCAGCTAGCATAAAAAAGTGCGTATTACAAATTGTGTGGATATTTTCACAGGAACTTTACTTAAATCTATTCTGAAGCATTCAATGCAAACATGTTGCAATGACAAAGTCAAATTACTATTCATTGCAAAATAGGATAATGTGTTATTTATTAGGAGTAAACTTCCACAAAGTATCACTACTTTTTTACAACGATCGAAGCGAGTCGGACACTGACACTTTTCTCCGAATGACACATATTTTTTCTTACTTTACAATAATTAAAACATTTCGTAAAGCAGTAGCGGCTTGTCAGGGTAGGCAGGTGAGGCACTGCCTCACCAGATAAGAAATAAAGCTGCCTGTAAAATAGTATATAAATTAAATTTTAACTTATTCCGTTAATGCTTGTCTTTATAAATATTAAAAGAATAATTTAAGCCACCACCATAACTAATATGTAATGCAGTTCACCTAATTTACACCCTATAAAGTGTTTCTCGAAATGAATAGTATAACTGCCTAATGCTTTTGATAACGCATTCATTCCGGTAAGAAATACGTGCGCTAGACAAAGAGCTGTTTGAGGCACTGCTTCAAATGCTAAGTGCAATGAGTGCGTAAAGAATAAAAAATAGTCGCTTTATCTTCCACGCGGCCCTATAGAGACTGTTACCATACATGAATACAATCAACGCTACGTACTGATAAATTTTGTAAGTAGGTTCACGACATTACTGCATATTTTTGCAAGCAAGATTAAATAGTATTAGCTGTAAATTACATTTTTATCTAAATACTATTGTATGTATTTTGTATTTTTCGTTGTACACTGTTGTCCTGTAACTCTTGTATTGTTGGTTGGGAGCTCCTCTTAACTCTGTATAATCCGTCGCATTTTGTAGTGGTTGTCGTTGTTGTTGGAGCCGTGAAGCGAAGACAGGATTCAATTAATCGTCTTAGCATAATCTCATCTGCAGCTTACGTCGCGAGGAACGGCCGGTATTCGCAATTTAAATTAAACAGGGGCTCTTAGAATGCCAAGAAGTTCGCTGTTGCTAACTACGAGTACAACGAGAGACTGAGGCAATATTTGATTTATGGATATCTCGTCGCTCTAAACTTTTTACTAAATGAGGTCTAATCTAGTTGTCACATAATAAACACGTAATAGTTGTTTTAGGCCTTTACGTAAAGACAATCGGGTTAATTTGACGCGTGCAAATTTATACAGAGTGTAACAGAACTCGTCGAGAACAAAAATATTTATTAACTTTTTTTCGAAATATCAATTATTTTTTTAGCTATCCCCCCTCATAAATTAATGAGTCGTTTAGGTATTTTCATAATAATTTGATCCAGTGGCAATAACAATGAAACAATTGCCTGCACTTCTAACCCAGTGGCGTGCCACCCAAAAAGTGAATCTTACATATGTAATAAGTAAATACAAAATATATATGGTCCTATTTAAAATAACAAAGTTGGTCCCCACAGTTTGAAAACCACTGGTTGAAAAAATAATAATTTTATGCTCATTAAAATTGTCTTGTAAAATAAAAATTGTTTGGTAATTTAACTGACCTGTGGCCGATAAAATGAACTTTGAAACTTTAAAGGCTTGTATCTTTACTTACGAGGTCTGGCTATTAAATAACGAGACTGCGCGCGCAGAAGGCGTCCTAGAGGGGAAGGGGGGGAAACGAATGCAGTGTTGGATAGCGGGAAGTGTCTACTATTCCGGTACGAAAACACGTTTTTGACGCTGCAGTAGTATTTTTTCTATAGAGGTTAGAATCGAACGTGTTTTTTTTTTCGTGCCGATAACAATGTGTGACGAAAAACACGAGCAAGGGATCAAAGTGAAATTTCTCGTTAAATTAAAAAAAACTCCGACTGAGTGCTATAAGTTGTTGAAAGAGGCCTATCTTGTGCTAAAGTTATGCTAATCGTCTTTTTCGTCATCAACGATATCATGTTGACTGAATGGGTTCCCGAGGGTCAAACTGTAAACTAAACTTACTATTTGAAAGTTTTGGCAACACTGCGAGAACGAGTTCGTAAGAAACGGCCGGAGTTGTGGAAAAACAAGTCGTGGATTTTGCACCTGCCCATAACGCGCTGTCTGTGAAGCGTTATTCAACCGCTAGAGGCACTCCAGTGCTCGAACACGCGCCGTACTCGCTTGATATAGCACCCTGTGACTTTTTTCTGTTTCCGAAGATCAAGTCTGCCTTAAAAAGAACCCGGTTCGAGTCGATGGAAGAGGTGAAGCGAAAATCGGCGGAGCTCCTAAACGCTCTTACGAAAGAAGACTTCCAACATTGCTTTGACCAATGGAAAAAAGGAACAGAACGGTGTGTGGCGAGGGGAGGGGAGTACATTGAAGGGGAGCATTCGATTATAAAATAATTTTTAAAATAAAACTCTTTTTCATAAGCAGTCTCGTTATTTAAGGTAGTTCACCAGTAAATCGAGTTTCTATAGATGTTTAAAAAAAAATTAACTATGTGTTAAGAACGACCGAATACATGCACAGTTAATTTTTTATAAACTTCTGACATACAGAAAATGAGCTATTCGCCTCGAAAGTCAGACATTTTAACACGTGAAGCATAGGACCTATGCTACCAAAACCAACGTTTTGATTAATAGTATCATTTTGCTTCTATAGATTTTAATAAAAAAAAATCTGTTGTGGCCAGCACAATACCTCTCGCCACTTCCTTTTTTTTGGTTACATAAGTATAGGGCGCGAACAGTAATGTTACATTTTTGGGCTTCACAAGCAGATGTGTGGGCCCGTTTCACAATGATAATTAGTAATTATGTACATAGATGTCAAATGTTAGAATTTTTCATTAAAAATTTTAAGATTTTCTAAATTTACGGCAATTTATCACCAGGAGTTTAAAATTTACTTGTATGCCTTAGATATTTAACATTTAATTCTGCTCCACATGGAATTGGAAAATCACTAAATTTAGAATGAGAAATTTATACATAATTACTAGCTATCATTCTGACATGGGCCTCCATATCTGCTTGTCAAGGCCAACAAAATCATATGACTGCTCGCTCCCTATTGTATTTAACATTTCTTGTATACTCTACACCAAAAATTCTACTTACGCATATATCTATTCCTTATATATTTAGATTGTTTAATTTTAAATTCATTTTTGATGAAGAAATTTTGTCCTCTTCTAATTTTTCGAAATGTTTCCAATTCTATTAATACATTAAGAAATAATATAATGTATGTACTTCCCAGAAAAACTCTTCAGTAATGTCTTCGGATTTCTGACACTGACATTTATCTGTCAGTTACAAAAAAAAAAAATTTTCAACTATTTTCCATGGCCATTCTTTCAGCTGTAAAATTTATTATAACAGATTATTTTACATATTATATTTCTTTTATCTCTAAATCTATAGAATATATTATAAAATATTTAAATGTATCAGAAAGAAAATTTATTTTTCTTTAATATTATCAAGAAAAAATTTCAAAAAATATTATTTAGAAGATTTTTTTTCAAGAATCTTCTACTTCCGGTTGTTCAATTGTTACCAAAACCTTTTCAGATCTTCCCATGAATGTCCGATTGGGAAATACGTAGTTAAACAAATTTAAAGTCTTATAGTTTTTGAGTAATCGTCCTTCCAACATCCTACATACATACACACACACATACATCCACACACACACACACACACACACACACAGACATCATCGTAAAAATGTTAAAATCGGATTGTAGGGACCTTAAAACGTGCTTATTCAATAAAATCTGGATATGCGATTTTTAGCATGAATCCAATACCTCTCTTAGCGAGAGGTAAAAACTAATATGTAGTTGTTTAATATGTTTCGAATGTTAATTCAAACGATGAAAGCGATCTGACGTACAGTTTCAGAGTAATCGTAGTGTAAAATAATGTACTCGACGACAGAAAAACTCGAGGGAGAGAGGCAGCGGCAACACTGTATGTTTACGTCACGGGGAAGGGCAAAACTAATAAAATATATACATTTGCATTTAATGTATGTTTTATTCATTTATATTTGTGAAATACTGTATAACAACGTTAAAACTGCTAAATTAATTTTGTGACAGTCTCAAAATGACATAAATCACCGGTTTTAGAACTAGAGTTTTGGGCAGATTTTGAAACAAAATTTGAGTTGTTTCCCGGTCTTGTATTAATAAAGTAGGCAACGATCCAGCAGATATCAAATTTAAATGTCATTTTTAGAATGTCAAAAAATCAATTTAGCTATTATAACGTTGTTATATGGTTTTTCAATGATATAAATGAATAAAAAATATAAAAAATGCAAATGTAAGTAATATGTTTTATCCACATATAATTTGTTATATTATTTTTAATTCGTCAAAATTGTCAGCGGGAAGAAGTCTCGTCAAAACGGCGAATTTGTAACTACGGCTGGATTCAGCGGCTCTCTGATAGAGCTGTTCCCCCCTCCTCTTCCGATTAAAGCGCGACGTTGTCAGCTTTCCGTTAACAACGTTTCGTAGCGGTGTGTGTACATACTTATGACATACGGCGCAAGAAAGTAAAGTCACCTACCAAAAGATTTCTTTAGAGGGGTTATCGTAGAATGCGCAGTATACGTTCAGCACAATCAAATTTTTGGCCTGGACGGTAGCTGGTGAACTACCTTAATAGCCAGATCTCGTATTGCGCAATACCATTCATACGTTGAAGATACACCTACGCCAAACCTTGAGCACACTACATCAAAGCAATCCGCTGCAACAGGATGCAAGACTATATCCACCAACTGTTCTCGTATGTCATAGTCTACGTCACGTGGTCGGTCACGTAACCTCCAGGGCAGGGTGCAGCTGTCCGGCCACTGTAATTGTTTAATTATTGAGGTCGCCATACAAACATGACATGAGGATGATTACGTGATACAGAATACTCGAACATACAGACGTGAGGTTAATACACACGTTGTACGCCCGTACGGTAATGAAGTATTATTGAGGAGATGAATGGATGATGTAAGAGAATAGGTGGAGAGAATACATGAATAAGGATTTGTGGATTGAATTACCACGGATCGTGCTTGAATTGGGCTATGAGATGGGTATATTGTTTCCTAAGATTCCGGAAGGAATATGGTTCAAACGTTCTAAAAGTTCTCGCACAAATATCAATATTTTTTTACCTTCCGTCACATTTAGGTAAGGAAGGTATTGTCTGTTCAAAAAATCAATGATGAGTTTTTAGTGAATAAGCACGTTTTAGAGTCCATATAATACGATTTTACCATTTTTACGATGCTGTCTGTATGTATGTATGAGTGTCTGTGTGTGTGTGTGCCAAAGTTTCGGATCATATAACATCAATACCACGATTCAAAAAATTATAATTTTTTCGTATTCCTCAAGTAAACATCCAAAAGAACAACTGATTAGATTTTGGTTATAATTGGTCAACCGGAAGTACCCTCATTTGAAGATTTTAACAGTTAAATAGCATATTTATTGAAATTTAGCGGTATTATAACTTAAAGAATATATTATTCTCTATACGATTTGATTGCATCGAGGGGTAAGTCACTCTTACAATCGGTGTACAAATCGCCTACAATCACATAACAGTCATTTACAATCTTTGTACAATCCATACAGTCAGTTTACAGTCAACCGTACAATCTTACAATCACCATACAGTCCTAACAGTCAGTATACAGTCGCTACAGTCACGCTAACAATCTCTGCAGTCACACTTACAGTCTCGGTAGTCACATTTACAATCACTACAATCGTACTTATACAATCATCGCAAGTCAGTCTCACCCGGTCTCATCGCAGATCATTTTGTTGATTTTAGTAATACTAAAATCAATACACTGGTGATTTGTGTTTGTGATGTATTCAATATAAAGTGAAGTGCATAGTATCAGAGGCTTGGATAAAGCTGTGTTCTTTATTTTAATTATGTATTTACTTATGTTAACATTGTCTTCTTGAAAAAATAAAAATAAGTGTTAAGAAGTTACGAACATTGAAACAAGGATTGATACTGATTTTTATTTTGAGTTTGGTGGCGATTTAAATTGGGCATATCGTGTATTAAGAAAGCTTGGGTATGTATTTTACTAAATCAGATGATAGCTGGATAAAAGTGACCATAAAAGAAGGATCATCTTCATCTCCAATTAAGGAAACCACGGATACCTCATTGGATCCACTTCTATCTCATTCTGATATTGAATCTGGTGAAGATTTAGGTAAATATTATGTCAATTTGTTATGTTCAGACCCGGGATAAAATGCACGATTCCCAGCAAAGTTTGTTATAATTATTTTAAAAGTTATTAATTAGGTATCATTTTTTATGCAGAATCACACAATAATGAAGAGAGAAGTGAAAACTCGAAAGAATATAATAAGCTATCAATGAATATTGAAGGTTTGTAATTAAAAGACTATGCCAAGAATGTTCCTGAGGGCATTATAAAGGAAAACGATCCTTTCGTAAAAAATGATTTGTTTGATTGAAAAACAAAAAAATATATATATATTTCATCACGGCATATTACCCATTGCTGGGTGTGCCAATCTGCTGTGTACACAGATATCGGTAATGATGGAATATTTGTACCGTGTGGGCGCTTACCAGGCGACACCTCACGGGCACTCATTGTTGGCGTGGAGAGTGCGCCACAGGGGTCAATTCTGTGCCATTAAAATTCGATGTAATTTTTGGCGTCGGTCGGGATCGAACCCGGGTCCTCAGATTCGCGACCAGACACTCAGGCACACGGCCACGAGACCCCATAAAACATAATTTTAAAAAATCACACTATGTTGGTTTTTATCTACTAAAGATCAAGATTAAGTACTGATCGCATCCACAGATTGAAAAGAAGCAATACAAATATATCTGCTTCAACAAAAAATAATTTAAATATGAAAAACATTAAAAAACAGCAAGATTTAGAAAAAAAAATTGCTAGTTCAAAAGATAGTGACTCTGATATTTCTCTGGGAAGTGAAACATTGACTAAAGATTTCGTGAGTACAGATACAGAGCGAGATGGTTTAAATTTTGAAATGGAAAAATATTTCGCTGTTTATTATTTTGAAACCTGGTATATTGGACGAATTATTAAAATAGAAAAAACTAAGCTTACAATAAAATTTTTGAAAAATAATTTAGATGATGAAAATTGATAATATCCAGACAGTTTCCAAAAAGTATGTATTTTATGGACCTGTATGTTTAATTGGCAATGCGCCATTTAAATTAAAAAAAAGTGATTTATTTATTAAATATAAGAAAGTATAAAAAACTTAAACAAAATTTAAATTAATTTATTTATTTATTATTTTCGATTATTTTATTATATGTATTGATATATATCCAGTATGGGTGGTATATAATTATTGTTTTTTATTTGAATTATGAATAAAAATAAATAAAATTTAATATTTACTTGTTTCAATTGTAGCTTACAATACAGTCCTTACAGTCACATATAAAATTGTATAAAATCAAACAATCACTTACAGTCGTGTGATTGCACAGTCAGGTGTACAAAATATGCGTAGTGATTTACCCCTCGGATTGCATTTTATACTTCATATTCAATAGATATAGAGTTAAAGAATTATACAAATATTAAATTTCATAAATCAGCCATCTATGTTAACCATGGACACTGCTAATATATTCAGATAATTCAAATTGACAGAGGTCAGTATAAATAAAAAGTAAATTAATGTGGCAGAGATGAGGATGTTGAAGTAGATATTGGGGAAGACACGGAAAAATACGGTAAGGTACAGTAAAATTTTTGAAAGATGTCCGATCAAGATTGTCTACGAATTGTATGAATTCAGATTTTTGCTCCGCCCATCATGACAAATTCAGTAGTGTCGTTTGCTTAGTTTTTATGAGGGTACGTAATATACTACTGTTATTTTATTATTATAAATATATATATTACAGGAAAAGCATTCAAAATTCAAAAATAAGTCAATTAGTAAGTTTATAAGCAAATGTAAAACCAAATATGTTAAAAATAAGATACTGACACAATGTCAGTGTCAGTGACTGACAGAATATAACGTTATACGTACGGCTATGAATCCAGGTAATGTATCTGAATTAATAAATAAACTTACGTTACAGCGAAAGTATTATCAACAACGAGCATCGTTTATAAATGGAATGTCCTAACTTAGTCGAAACAATATGAATTTATGAAAGACAAGCGTGTTATATCCATCCTTATCACACACTCTTACAGCCTTTGCAAAAGAAAGAGATAAATGTATGCCTATTTGTTAATTCGTTCGTGATACAGATGCCCTTGATCGGACATCTTTCAAAAATTTTACTGTAATAACTCTAGTGTTACAAGTGTGTAGTAAGATACAAGAGAGACGATTATATTGGTTTGAAGATGTCATGAGGAGAAATGAAGAATATATTGGAAGAAGAATGAATAGCTTAGTAATAGAAGGTTGAAGAAACAAAGGAAGACCAAAGAAAAGATGGAAAGACTGTATTGTGGAAGACTTGAGAGAAAAAGAACTGAATGAGGACAACATACAAAACAGAAATGAGTGGAAGAAGAAAATAGAAAATAGCGACTCTTAACGAATGAGAAAATCCCAAGAAGAAGAATGTCAAGGTCAAGTGCAATTTGCATAGCTTGTTATTTTATTTACACTTACACTAAACTTAACTAAGCACATAAACTAAGTTACATTGTTGTAACCTTGTGTACTCTAGCGTTTAGTATGCGCTCAACTTAAAACTCGAGACTACATGTTTACACCAAAAGAGTAGAAACCAGACTGCTTAAAAAAAGCGTTATCTTCATGAGAGGATTTATCTTAGGGGCACAGGGTTAAGTATTATATGGCATCCATATCAAAATATTAACCTGCACGTAGGTTTGCAATAACTTCTAGACTTAATTGTTAACAAATAACTGTCTAGTCCGCTAACATTCAAACTAAACAGTCAGTTAATAGCAAATGATAATTATTTTTAATCTAAACAGAATTTTGACTAACAAAGATAACCAAGTTGAAATATTGTTCCTGAAACTATAATTCAGAAGAGTTTAAAAGTTATTTATTTTATATAAATAACGTAGGTGACGGACAAACTATTTTCCTATTGGCTATTGATGACGGGCTGTATGAAATTTGACGTCGCATACGAGTGCTGGAGGATTGTTTTTCATAACTATTCCTGGCACCAATACTTTTTACCTTCCGTCACCTTTAGGTAAGGAAGGCATTGTCTTTGGTCAAAAAATTCAATGATGAGTTTTTACTGAATAAGCATGTTTTAGGGTCCCTATAATACGATTTTACCATTTTTACGATGATGTCTGTATGTATGTGTGTCTGTATGTGTGTGACAAAAGTTCCGGATCCCATAACTTCAATACCACGATTCCAAAAATTATATTTTTTTCGTATTCCTCAAGTTTACATCCAGAAGAACAAGTGATTAGATTTTGGTTATAATTGGTGAACCGGAAGTAGCCTCATTTGAAGATTTAACAGTTAAATTTGATTTATTGACATTTATCGTTATTATAACTTAAAGAATATATTATTCTCTATACGATTTGATTACATTTTATACTTCATATTCAATAGATACAGAGTTAAAGAATTTTAAAGAAATTAAATTTTATAATTCAGCCAGCTATGCTAAACATGGAAACTATTAATATATTCATATAATTCAAATTGACATTTGTCAGTATCAATAAAAAGTAAATTAATGTGGCAGAGATGAGGATGTTGAAGTAGATGTTGGGGAAAACACGGAAAGATACGGTAAGAAAATAACTCTAATATTACAAGTTTCTAGAAAGATACAAGAAATATGATTACATTGGTTTGAACATGGCATGAGGAGAAATTACGAATTATATTGGAACAAGAATGAATAGTTTAGTAATAGGAGGTTGAAGAAATTGCGGAAGACCAAAAATAAGATGGAAGGACTGTATTGCGTAAGACTTGAGAGAAAAGGAAATGAATGATAACGACACGCAAAAATAGCGACCCCTAACGAATGGGAAAAGTTAAAGAAAGAAGATGTCAGTGGCAAGTGCAATTTGAATAGTTTTTTCTCAAATAATTTTACTGGAAATTTAGAATCTTTTGCAAGAAAAATTATATATGGAATTTATACATTTACACAGGATTGACGGAATGTATTGTGCTGGCCACAACAGATTTTTTTCTTTGATTATTCACGAAAATAATAAATTATTATTTATTTCTAAGAATTTCAATTAAAATACTTTTTTAAAAAATATGAAATAGGCTCATTCTACTTGCACAACCATTTAATAACTTCTCATATCGTGCAGAATATCATCGAGCAACATTCATTAACTTTATCCTCCAGACTGTAACTAATCTATCTTAATCAAATGTAATAACATGAGCTGTAGGCATGGCTATAGCTAAAGCTCATATATGCAATGGATGGAATTCGAGATAATATCTAATAGAGAGAAATGGAATATCGAATCATATGTTATTGCAATGAGCGCTTTACAGATATTAATTAATAATACACGCTAAAATTGTTATTAGTTGATGTATTACAGGAAACTGATTTATGATTAGTCAAATTAGGTAATGATAATAGAAACTGATCTAATTGGAAAATTGTAGATTCATAAATACATATGTTAACAAACATTTCGCGTGGAAATGTTAAGGTAGTTATCACTCGAGTGTACCTATTCAAAAACTTGTTCTATGTTCAAAATAAAAATTAAGCTAATGCAGTTTATATTTGCAATAACATTATATTATATACACAGATTGCATCAAAAGCTAATATCAAACACTGTAACAGATGAATTTTCTTTATTTTTCCGTAGAAAAGAACTGTACCACTCGCACTAACACATACACAAGTGTCGTAATTCAATGTTGAAGAATAAATGTGGCATCTTCGCACCTAGACATTTATTGGTACATTCGGGTATAAAAGTAAAAAGATGTTTTGAGATATAATACTAATTCTAAACTACAAATGGAAACTGCAAAACAAATTAATATATTTCTTTCTTAAAATTACAAAAGTAGTATTATACTGTTTAAAGTTTTCATGCTTTTCACGTAAAATACCAATTTTAAAAATATTTCTTTCGAATGTACGTCTGAAATTCCTTTAACCAAAGATAACCTCTATACGCCATCTGAACCGCTTGTACATGGTTGTCAAATATAATTCTACCTATTTATCGTATCTTCAGTTTATAATTTTCTAGAGGCAATAAAATTAAATCTGGGTGGTAAATAATTTTCTAATTTTTACATAAAATCCGTTAATTAGTTTTCTATAACATACTAGTTTTTTGATTAAATGTCATTATGGATATAAAAGTTATAATTTAAAATGTTGTGTTTATTTTGCCATTTCCTATTCTTCACGTGTTAAAAGGCCACATTTAATTGCAAATATCTCAGGTACCGCGTGGTCAATTGTTTTAAAACTTGGAGAGCAGGTAGACTATACTTTAGTTGAGACGGACGTAAAATTTCAATTAATTCTGATATAATGGTTTCACGATATAACTACCTTAAATAGTACAAACATATTTTATCCTTAAACAAGAATTATTAATTTATTATTACATTAAGGGTAACTATAAAATTAAAAATAATAGATATTTACACACCAACTGAATAAACATTGTTAACTTACGTGGTTTATACAATATTTTATTCAATTTGACGAAATAATAAAAAAATCATTATAATATTTAATTTTGATAGACGTTAAGGCTTGATTTACATTAACGGTACAATGACGATACGATGACGATACAACAACAGTACAATGATGGTATGTCAATTACGAGAGACGGTACTACGGCGGTACGAACATAATAAAATACCATGACAATATAATTTTGTCTTTTATGTTTATTTATATGGGTGAAGTGTAAAAATCAGAGAAATATTAATTAAAATAATACGTTTATTAAACGGTAAATAATTAGGATTAAATATTAAGAAGATAATAAAAGTAACTAACACTATGATTAAATGCTTAAACACTAAGATTATTTATTTAACCAATATTTGTATCACTACATTTATTTATATAACTACATTTATTTATGTTCACAATACGTAGACTGTTTATCTATACCACTCACTGTTCATTGCGCGTTGCTTCTATATAACAGACTATTTCTCCACTGTCCTTCGGACGGTATTTATACAGCCCAGTGACCTTCTGGAATTTTCCGACGCGACCATAATCGAATACAAAGGACCACACCACCAGTCTGAACGCGTATGGGTTTTCACCCGCCGGGGGAAATTACATCATCGCTCGGGAATATTCTATCAGTGACAGCGCTCGTATACTCTTAAGTCAGGCGCGCACGTTACAGTATTATGACCGTTTGTGGTGCATAGGTATGTCTTGTTTCTATCAAAAGTAGAAAATATCGTACAATGTTTAAAAATTTATCAAATACCGACTTGGCCATAATTGCCTATACTCTTGACGAAGAAGAAGAAAATCCAGAAAATTTTACAAAACGATTTTTTTTTATGTATTTACTGTGGTGTATATTTCACGTTTTTGTCATAAGCAGAGAACTTTTGTTTAATAATGTATACAATAATTTCTCTATTCTAAGTCATTTTGACTACATTTTGGTGTAACTAAAAAACAAATTTCAAAATGTCAAAAACATGTCAGATGTCAATCACGTAATAGCATATGTTTACTTCCAATCAACTGATTTTGGCATGAACATCAACGTGATATGCATGTACTCTTCAAACGCAACCTTCCACTCCTCCTTGCATGTAAATACTACTCCGTCACTATGATACATTATTTTTACCTTCCGTCACCTTTAGGTAAGGAAGGTATTGTCTTTGGTCAAAAAATTCAATGATAAGTTTTTAGTGAATAAGCATGTTTTAGGGTCCATATAATACGATTTTATCATTTTTACGCTGATGTCTATATGTATGTATGTATGTATGTATGTATGTGTATGTGTGTGTGTCTGTGTGTGTGCGTGTGTGTGAAAAAAGTTCCGGATCCCATAACTTCAGTATCACGATTCCAAAAATTATAATTTTTTCGTATTCCTCAAGTTTACATCCAGAAGAACAACTGATTAGATTTTGGTTATAATTGGTGAACCGGAAGTAGCCTTATTTGAAGATTTAACAGTTAAATTTGATTTATTGACATTTAACGTTATTATAACTTAAAGAATATATTATTCTCTATACGATTTGATTACATTTTATACTTCATATTCAATAGATACAGAGTTAAAGAATTTTAAAGAAATTAAATTTTATAATTCAGCCAGCTATGCTAAACATGGAAACTACTAATATATTCATATAATTCAAATTGACAGATGTCAGTATCAATAAAAATAAATTAATGTGGCAGAGATGAGGATGTTGAAGTAGATATTGGGGAATACACGGAAAGATACGGTAAGAAAATAATTCTAGTGTTACAAGTTTCTAGAAAGATACAATAAAGACGATTATATTGGTTTGAACATGTCATGAGGAGAAATGAAGAATTATATTTGAACAAAAATGAGTATTTTAGTAATAGGAGGTTGAAGAAACAGAGGAAGACCAAAGATAAAATGGAAGGACTGTATTGCGGAAGACTTGAGAGAAAAATAACTGAATAAGAACGACACGCAAAAATAGGGACCCCTAACGAATGGGAAAAGCTAAAGAGGAAGAAGATGTCAGTGTCAAGTACAATTTGAATAGTTTGTTTATGAAATAATTTTACTTGAAATTTAGAATCTTTTGCAAGAAAAATTATGTATGGAATTTATACATTATACAAAGGATTGACGGAAGGTATTGTGCTGGCCACAACAGATTTTTTTCAATAGAAACAAAACTATACTGTACCGTGATTGTATCGCTAATGTAAATCAGTGAATATCAATGTGCCGTCATCGTTCCAAGAACGTAGATGTAAATGGTCCATTAAAATACATTGGAGTGCAACAAGTCTGTTAGCCACTGTAACAGGCTTTAGCGTGCGCCATATATCTTCCCGGCTACTACTATTAGCCAAATGTAACAGTTTACAGTAATTTAGGCCGGCCTTCTCAATGTAACCTAGGTGAAGGGGAGGGTTATTACAACCTGTTCTGGTGATTAGCGAAGGGTTCGGGAACCACCTATTGCGTTGCGGGCAGGTTGGACCGAAAATGGGACAAGGCGAAATATGGAGAAAGGGTACTTACCCCGTACCAGACGTACGTCACGGAACTGCTGGGTTACACGGCTGGAACCTTGTGAATTCCACTTCACTGCACTTCACAGGGTTTTAGGTTTGATTTAAAATATACCATCGCCGAATGTTTTAATATTTAAATATAATAAAGTAAAAAGAATAGTAATATGTACACAAAAATTCAAATATATAGCTTAAAACGAAAGCGTGCGTATTGAAACGCGGGGCGAATATAACAACGACATGCGTAGTTTGATGTCGATCTATTGTTCGCAAACTCTTAACCTGCGAATTCTTATTCGCGTCAGCGTGACACAGAGCGTGTCATAACGTTGATACAGATTTCCTCTGACTGATTCATTATGCGATATGCAACCGGCAAAGAACTTCTAGGAATGCATTTATGCTAACTTCGCAAAATTTAGCCGTCTTTCGCCTCTGGTCTATATTCAAATGCATCATGCCGTAGAAACTACGCATTATGCCATGTCACAGGAGTAAGAATATCGTACCGTACCCGTACAATAAGTCTTTTACTTATAAATTATAAACAAGCTTTATTTTTTTTTCATTTGTGTCGTGAAAAACGTGAAAAATAATGAAAATGACTGATCTGTCTAATACAAACTGTGGTGAGTTTTATTGTCATGCATGATGTTATTTTAAATGCATTATTTGTTGCAGTGGGTTAAAATTCTGTGATAGTGATTTTTTTTATTCACTAGCTTATAGTTATAGTTATGAAGTTAATAATGACAGTTTAAAACGTCAAAATTGAATAATAGTATTTTATGTGTCAAGGACGAAAAGAAAATATCATTTTAAAGTTCTAGGACTTTAACTTTTCACTTTTTATTTTATATATAGTTCAAAAAACGTTGCTTTAGAAACCAGTATGACATAAAATAAATAAATAACAGAACTTACCTTTCCATCCATCAATTCCACAACACTTTCAACAACTTCGGTCACTTCTCCATGGCTGACCACCTGCAGGTGATGCGGGTCAGCTGCAGGTCGGAGCAGCACCTCTCTGATGTAGGCGGCCAACTGTGGGTCATCCTGAGCCACAGACACATCATAGTCTCTGGACATATTGGCTCGGAACTGTTGGTGTCTTAAGGCTGCGCTGTCCATATACACCAAGAGGAGGGTCATCACGGTGCAGAAGGCTATGAAGAAGGCGGCCAGTGGTACTAGCCGACGGACTATGGCTGCAAAGAAAAAGAGAATTCGTCTAGTGTTGTTTGTAGAGGGTATTCATTTTAATTGGGACACCATGGGGTACTATGTCATAGACAAATAGGGGATTCCGCCATTTTTTTTATAATTTAATCTTAAAGTATAAGTAAAACTAAGACTATTGGTGAAAATCTAGTAAAAAAATTATATTAATAAGCGAGTTATGGTCCCCCGAAGTTTAAAAATTTAGATGTGACATCACGAATATTTTTTTTTCTTCAAACGTCATAAAAGTAGCATCTTTTGTGACTTGATTCACAAGGTACGTCGCCGGAGTAGAAGTAGCTAATTTCTACGCCACCGGCGTAGAAATAAAATAAATAAATATCCATAGAAACTATACAGAATCAACGAATAAGAAGTAACTTGTACAAAAGAAACCTGTAATATCGCCCTAAATGTCACTATAACACAATAGATAACTTAAGAATAAAGTTTCTACATACCATTAAATAGTAGTCAAATTTAAAAAAAATAACCTATCAATTGAAATATAAACAGAGTTTATTTTTGAGGGAATACCATATTAACGAATAACAGACTTACAGATTACAATTACAGGGGCGGTAATGAAGAAAAGAATACTTAGAATTAAAGTGATAAGAAAAGTTTATATTGTTTTGCAGTGATTCCTGGACATATCTTTCAGCCATACTGTTAGACTGCCATCTAATTGAACAACTTCAGGGGGCGTACATTATAATACTTCAAATTCCGACATAATTGCACATAAGGAGGATATAAAATTGTCAAAACGTCAAAACGTGAAAATTTTACTTCAATGTAAAATGTAACGTCAGTAGTAGATATTTTTCTTTAAATATCTACGTTTGAAGACAAGAAAAAATATAATGTATCATTCGGAGTAAAAGTGTCTTTGTGTGGCGAGCGTGGAAGTTTGCACGACGAGTGAAGCAAGTCGGACAATTGCACGCGATATTAATTTTTCTCTTATTCTTTATTGTTTGGAGTTGTGAATTTTAAACGTTTACATTACTAATAATAAGCAATTTTTACGCTGAATCACATTTATTTATTCCTAATATTTTTTGGTATTCAACGACCGGTAGTGTAATCTTTTATATGACAAAAATGAATGTGTAATATATCTGGAGTACATTAATTTCCTCTGACATTGACTGAGTATATTTAACTCTTACAAAGTTCAAAACGATCTGCACCTCATTTTGTGATTAAATCCTTTCATTAAAGCTCGTAGAACTAAACCAATTTCACTTCTAAGAGCAAGAGTACAGAATTACAGATCTGATAAAAATAAAAGTCTCCTCTGAAAACTTATCACCTAATTAATGTAATTAGTAAAGTTCTTATCAACTGGCTGATTAAAAAGTTTCGTATTCAATTATACTCGCATCAAACAGCTAGTCAACACAAGTTAACAACCAAACAATTGTTTATTATCTCAACTTCTTTCAAGATAATCTGGTCCGAAAAGTTTCAAAAATGTAAAAAAGTTTCATGGAAGCTGGAGAGAGTTGAAATTTATAATGTGATGTTAATTTCGTAAGGGGTCGCTATTTTTTATTTTCTTCGTCCTCGTCACCACACTCCTTCTGTCTACGGCCGCGAATTTTTCTTACATCGTTTTTCAAAAGCTTGTTGTGAACTATGTTCAATAAAAGGTTTGGTATTTTACAACGTCCCGTTCGTTTTTAACTTTCCCTTGTATAAATCATCGATCCTATCTCTTACCTTGCTGAAATGTATTTTTAAAATATATTTAAAATTTCTTTTTTGCAACCTTTAAGTTTGTGAAAGCTAGAGAAAGTTCCCTAATCCTCAAACAAAAAGTTTAAGGGAAAAAGTTGAAGGATATACAAAAAATATGAGATGTCGGGGCGTTTTACTACCATTTAACTTTTAGCAAACGTTAAATACAATATTGACCTACAATAAGGCATTGATCACTACTAAATTTTACATTTTTTTACCTCTCGCTAAGAGAGGCGGGAGGTATTGTCTGGCCACGACAGATTTTTAGGGAATATATTACAGCAATAAATGATATAGTTGCATAGTTAATTTAAAAAAAAAAAACTGTTGTGCCCAGCATAATACCTTCCGTCAATCCTGTGTATTATGTATATATCCTATACATAAATTTTCTTGCAAAAGAGTCTAAATTTCCAGTAAAATTATTTCATAAACAAACTATGCACATTGCACTTGACACTGACATCTTTTTCTTCTTTAGCTTTTCTCATTTGTTAGGGATCGCTATTTTTTATTTTCTTTTTCCACTCATTTATGTTTTGCGTGTCGTTCTCATTCAGTTCCTTTTCTCTCAAGTTTTCCGTAATACAGTCCTTCCATCTTATCTTTGGTCTTCCTCTGTTTCTTCAACCTTCTATTAGTAAGCTATTCATTCTTCCAATATATTCTTCATTTCTTCTCATGACATTTTCAAACCAATGCAATCATCTCTCTTCTATCTTTCTAGAAACTTGTAACACTAGAATTATTTCCTTACCGTATCTTTCCGTTTCTTTCCTAACATCTACTTCAACATCCTCATCTCCGCCTCATTCATTTACTTTTTATTGATACTTACATCTGTCAATTTGAATTACTTGAATAGGTATATTAACAATTTTCATGGAATACGTTTATCTCGCACTAGTTTATCCACTTAAATGCTAACCCGCTTGAGTTAAGCTACCCGTAAAACGTGCGAGATAAACTCGTTAGTTTAGTGCTAAGTGAAGTAACTTAAATAATGGGTTGAGTTAACTAACCTACTTGAAATTTTGCGAGATAAACGGTTAAGGCTATGGATTAACCTCATTTTTTTTTAAACTGTTTGTTTCGAGGTTTGCATCAAAATCGTGAGCGTTTTGTTAATATGAATATAATAAGTTATCCGCATAATTTTATATCTGTCCATGTTTAACAGCAGTGGATAATAGTGATGTCAAGAACCGAAAAAATTTGGAACCGGGTACCCGGTTGGCACACCCAGCAATGGGTAATATGCCGTGATGAAATATTTATTTTATTTATTTAAAAATATGAATAATGCATGACCGCCTGGGAGACAATTAATCGGAAGCGATGTCTTAAAGCAGACTATATTAGCCTCCCCTAAGTGAGGGATGTATTGGTAAATGGGGAAATATATTTGTAAAAAAATATATACTTAAATTTATAAAATTTCATAGGTACATATAAAAGCCTAAAATAGTAAAATTGAAAAGTTTCGGATTATATTTTAATACAGTTTTTCATTAAAAATTGTTATGGGCTTCAAGTAAAGTATCACTTTCGGTTTATCAATTTTAGTCAAAATGTAATATGTTGTTCCCCTTGATATAAAAGTTTTAAATACTAAAATTGAAAAGTTTTGGATCATGTTAATACAGTTCTTCATTAAAAACTGTTATGGGCTTCAAGTAAAGTATCACTTTCGGTTTATCAATTTTAGTCAAAATGTAATATGTTGTTCCCCTTAATATAAAAGTCTTAAATACTAAAATTGAAAAGTTTTGGATTATATTTTAATATAGTTTTTCATTAAAAACTGTTATGGGTTTCAAGTAAAGTATCACTTCCGGTTCATCAATTTTAGTCAAAATCTAATATGTTGTTTCCCTTGATATAAAAGTCTTAAATAGTACAATTTAAAAGTTTTGGATTATATTTTAATACAGTTTTTCATTAAAAACTGTTATGGTCTTCAAGTAAAGTATCACTTCCGGTGTATCAATTTTAGTCAAAATCTAATATATTGTTCCCCTTGATATAAAAGTCTTAAATACTAAAATTGAAAAGTTTTGGATCATGTTAATACAGTTCTTCATTAAAAACTGTTATGGGCTTCAAGTAAAGTGTCACTTCCGGTTTATCAAGTCAAGTCAAAATATAATATGTTGTTCCCCTTGATATAAAAGTCTTAAATACTATAATTGTATAGTTTTTGATTATATTTTAATATAGTTTTTCATTAAAAACTGTTATGGGCTTCAAGTAAAGTATCACTTCCGGTTTATCACTTTTAGTCAAAATCTAACATGTTATTATCCTTCATATAAAAGTCTTAAATAGTAAAATTGAAATGTTTTGGATTATATTTTAATATAGTTTTTCATTAAAAACTGTTATGGGCTTCAAGTAAAGTATCACTTCCGATTTGTCAATTTCAGTCAAAATATATGTTGTTCCCCTTGATATAAAAGTCCTAAATACTAAAATTGAAAAAAATGGATTATATTTTAATACAGTTCTTCATGAAAAACTGTTATGGGCTTCAAGTAAAGTACCACTTCCGGTTTGTCAATTTCAGTCAAAATATAATATGTTATTTGCCTTGATATAAAAGTCCTAAATACTAAAATTGAAATGTTGTAGATTATATTTTAATATAGTTCTTCATGAAAAACTGTTATGGGCTTCAAGTAAAGTACCACTTCCGGTTTGTCAATTTCAGTCAAAACATAATATGTTGTTTGCCTTGATATAAAAGTCCTAAATAATAAAATTGAAAAGTTTTAGATTATATTTCAATATAGTTCTTCATGAAAAACTGTTATGGGCTTCAAGTAAAGTACCACTTCCGGTTTGTCAATTTCAGTCAAAATATAATATGTTGTTCCCCTTGATACAAAAGTCCTAAATACTAAAATTGAAAATTTTTAGATTATATTTTAATACAGTTCTTCATGAAAAACTGTTATGGGCTTTAAGTAAAGTACCACTTCCGGTTTGTCAATTTCAGTCAAAATATAATATGTTTTTCCCTTTGGTTAATCTTTTTGTGTTTATATTTGAAAAAAATATATAGATGTCTTTTCCCGTTCCCGAAATATTAATTTTTTATAGTTTTCCTACAAAAATACACTATATCCCGGACTACAATTACTTGTCACCGAGATATGCTGCGGATTTAACACTATGTTTCCCAACAAAAATTACAGTAAAAAGAAGAGTTATATATTTCGCTCTCTGTCTTACAAAAAATAAATATTTGCGAGTAAGTGTACAATCCTGTTCGTTGTTATTCTATGACATGTTGTCTCTGTCTTACAACATATTTATCTTATAAATTGTAAGACAGAGACAACATGTCATAGAATAACAACGAACAGGATTGTACACTTACTCGCAAATATTTATTTTTTGTAAGACAGAGAGCGAAATATAAAACTTTTTCATTTCAATGGACTCTTCTTTTTACTGTAATTTTTGTTGGGAAACATAGTGTTAAGTCCGCAGCATATCTCGGTGACAAATAATTGTAGTGTATTTTTGTAGGAAAACTATAAAAAATTAATATTTCGGGAACGGGAAAAGACATCTATATATTATTTTCAAATATAAACACAAAAAGATTAACCAAATGGAACAATATATTATATTTTGACTAAAATTGACAAACCGGAAATGGTACTTTAATTAAAGCCCGTAACAGTTTTTCATGAAGAACTGTATTAAAATATAATCTAAAAATTTTCAATTTTAGTATTTAGGATTTTTATAGCAAAGGGAAAAACATATTATATTTTGACTGAAATTGACAAACCGGAAGTGGTACTTTACTTAAAGCCCGTAACAGTTTTTCATGAAGAACTGTATTAAAATATAATCTAAAAAATTTCAATTTTAGTATTTAGGACTTTTATATCAAAGGGAACAACATATTATATTTTGACTGAAATTGACAAACCGGAAGTGGTACTTTACTTAAAGCCCGTAACAGTTTTTCATGAAGAACTGTATTAAAATATAATCAAAAAATTTTCAATTTTAGTATTTAGGATTTTTATATCAAAGGGAACAATCTATTTGTTTTTGACTGAAATTCACAAACCGGAAGTGATACTTTACTTGAAGCCCATAACAGTTTTTCATGTAGAGCTGTATTAAAATATAATCTAAAAAATTTCAATTTTAGTATTTAGGACTTTTATAGCAAGGAGAATAACATATTACATTTTGACTGAAATTGACAAACCGGAAGTAGTACTTTACTTGAAGCCCGTAACAGTTTTTCAAGAAGAACTGTATTAAAATATAATCAAAAAATTTTCAATTTTAGTATTTAGGATTTTTATATCAAAGGGAACAATCTATTCGTTTTTGACTGAAATTCACAAACCGGAAGTGATACTTTACTTGAAGCCCATAACAGTTTTTCATGTAGAGCTGTATTAAAATATAATCTAAAAAGTTTCAATTTTAGTATTTAGGACTTTTATAGCAAGGAGAACAACATATTACATTTTGACTGAAATTGACAAACCGGAAGTGGTACTTTACTTGAAGCCCGTAACAGTTTTTCAAGAAGAACTGTATTAAAATATAATCTAAAAATTTTCAATTTTAGTATTTAAGACTTTTATATCAAGGGGAACAACATATTTTATTTTGACTGAAATTGATAAACCGGAAGTGATACTTTACTTGAAGCCCATAACAGTTTTTAATAGTGCTGGCAAGAACCGAAAAAATTTGGAACCGGGTACCCGGATACCCGGGTAGTGGAACCGATTTTAGGTTCCGAGTAGTGGAACCGATTTTTGGTTCCGGTTCCGAGTAATGGAACCGATCTTTGGTTCCGGTTCCGGGTAATGGAATCGATCTTCGGTTCCGAATAGTGGAACTGATTTTCGGTTCCGGTTCTGAGTAGTGGAACCGATCTTCGGTTCCGAAGTAGTGGAACCGATTTTCGGTTTCGGTTCCGAGTAGTAGAACCGAATCGGATCCGAGTTATGTAATCGATAATTAGAATATTCAATTATAATTTTAAATTAGCCTCGCTATTCTTAAAAAATAAACAAATTTTCTGTTTTATTTGTGAATTATCGTATGATATTAATTTTTGTTTTTATGTACATTGTACATGTAATATTGATTTGTAAATAGTATCATACCAAACGCAAGAAGATGCGAATTTTTTTTTTTTAATTTTACAGCACAATTGTAGTAAATAATTGCAGATTATACTTTCATTTTCGTATTATATTTACAATTTTCATTCAAAATGGTTTATTTGAAATTTGAATAGCTTGACCTTGAGTTATGTTTTGGTTTTGAGCTAATGGTACCTACATAATGACAATAGGGGCCATAAAATTGAAGGCATCTATAGGACAAAGAATGGATATTTCCAAGAATTTCACTTTCCTTTTGCAATAAGTGCAAATACTAATATTTTTATCAACATTTTTTAAATGTTGCCATACATAAATACGTTTGCTCATTTTTCTACCGATAACTATGAATGAAGGTAAAATGGGGATGAAATTTTCTCGAATAGTGAGATTTCCCAAATTCTAGGAGTTTATAATACACAACTGAACTGAACTTAAGAACTGAAGATTACATAAATCGAAAGGGGCGCTTCAAAGTACAAATCCTATACAAATTGAAATAAAGGCACCAGTCAGGGAAAGTGTATATACCTGCTTTTTGGTCGTTTCTATGATAATTGCATTATATCAGTTTATCAGATTTTCTGATACCAATTTTCCTAAATTTTTATGCCTGATTTGTTTCTACTTCATTAATTGTAAAAATTATCTTTCAAAATAATGAACTTGTTATTCATAATAATAACATATTGATTCATAATACATACCTAAATCTAAGTCGGGATTGTAATAATGTTTAAAGATCTGAAAAGTTTCCAAGATCGATATTCATATATTATCAGTTTCATAATCAAGATTCATCCTGTTTCGGTCCCAGAACCGAAAACAGATTAGTTTTGATTTCACAATCAAGATTCGATCTGTTTCGGTCCCAGAACCGAGAACCGATGAGTTTCGGTTCCAAAACCGAGAACTGATGAGTTTCGATTCCAGGCCCGAGAACCGATGAAATTCGATTCCAGAACCGATGAGATTCGATTTCCAGAACCATTGAGATTCGGTTCCAGAACCGAGAACCGGGTAGTTTCGGTTCCAGAACCGAGAACCGGGTAGTTTTGGACTCGGAACAGAGAACCGGGTAATTACACATTCAAATAACCGGGTACCCGGATAATTTTGGAACCGGAATCGAACCGAACCGGAACCAGTTCCCAACACTAACACTAGTGGATAAACTCTAATTATCCTGTAGTCACTTTAAAACATGTGATATAAACGAGCTGGAGTTAAGAGTTAGTTTTAAGACACTAGATTTTTAAGCGGGTTATGTCACTGCGAGATAAACGTAGTCGTTGTTAGCATAGTTGGCTGATTTATAAAATTTAATTTCGTTATAATTCTATAACTCTATATCTATTGAATATGAAGTATATAATGCAATCAAATCGTATAGAGAATAATATATTATTTAAGTTACAATAACGTTAAATGTCAATAAATCATATTTAACTGTTAAATCTTCAAATGAGGCTACTTCCAGTTCACCAATTAGAACCAAAATCTAATCACTTGTTCTTCTGGGTGTAAACTTGAGGAATACGAAAAAAAATAATTTTTGGAATCGTGGTATTGAAGTTATGCGATCCGAAATTTTCGTTATACACACACAGACACATACACATATATATCCATACAGACATCATCGTAAAAATGATAAAGTCGTATTATAGGGACCTTAAAACATGCTCATTCAGTAAGAACTCATCATTGAATTTTTTGACCAAAGACAATACCTTCCTCACCTAAAGGTGACGGAAGGTAAAAAATAATAATAGAACGTGACAGAGTATCAAAATGTAAATTATGTTTAGAATTCTGATAGTTACTGGAATTATTCGATAAAGCCGTTGTTTACAGTAATGAAATAATTGTGCAACTATTTTGCAGATTCATGCCTCAACTATTTCACTTACTAGTAACAAACTCATACCAGCACGTAAGCTTAACTATTTCATTTAATACAACTATAAAATTTAGTTTCATACAGTATCGAGATAACTAGTTTTATTGGCAGTTCTATATGGAAATTCTGCAACGATCTACTACGACTGAAACATACTATAGATAAAATAGAAATGGACTTAATAGATTATAGATCAAGATTTTTAATAAACGAAGAAAGAAATTGTGAAAAATATATGCTATTTTTTAATTATAATTATAAAAATCTGTTGTGGTCAGCACAATACCTTCCGTCAATACTGTGTATTATGTATAAATTCCATACATAAATTTTCTTGCAAAAGATTCTAAATTTCCATAAACAAACTATGCTAATTGCACTTTGGCTTTCCCCATTCGTTAGGGGTCGCTATTTTTTATTTTCTTCTTCCACTCATTTCTGTTTTACCTGTCGTTCTCATTGAGTTCCTTTTCTCTCGTCTTCCACAATACAGTCCTTTCATCTTATCTTTGGTCTTCTTCTGTTTCTTCAACCTTTTATTACTAAGCTATTCATTTTTCATCCAATATATTCTTCATTTCTCCTCATGACATTTTCAAACCAATGTAATCATCTCTCTTGTATCTTTCTAGAAACTTGTAACACTAGAGTTATTTCCTTAACTATTTTTCCCTGTCTTCCCCAACACCTACTTCAATATCCTCATCTCTGCCACATTAATTTATTTATTGATACTGACATCGGTCAATTTGAATTTTATGAATATATTAGTAGTTTCCATGTTTTGCATAGCTGACTGATTTATAAAATTTAATTTCTTTAAAATTCTTTAACTCTAATCTATTGAATATGAAGTATAAAATGCAATCAAATTGTATGGAGAATAATATTATCTTTAAGTTATAATAATATTAAATGTCAATAAATCAAATTTAACTGTTAAATCTTCAATTGAGTCTACTTCCGGTTCACCAATTATAACCAAAAACTATAATAAGTTGTTCTTCTGGATGTAAACTTGAGGAATACGAAAAAAATATAATTTTTGGAATCGTGGTATTGAAGTTATGCGATCCGAAATGTTCGTCACACACACACACACACACATGCATACATTCATACAGACACGAAGATTTTAATAGTTTTTCTTGAAAAACGCTGTTAAATATCATTGTTTGACACAATGTTATTATAAACATTAAAGAATATACTATTATCTACACGATTTAATTGCATTTTATACTTCATGTTCAATGGATATAGACGTAAAGAATTATAAAGGAATTAAATTTCATAAATCAGCCAGCTATGTTATTACCACAGAAACAGCTACTATATTAAGAAAATTCTAATTGACAGATGTCATGTCAATGAAAAGAAAATGAATGTGGCAGAGAGATAAAAATGTTGCGATGGATGTTGGGGAAGACACGGAAACATACGATAAGGAAGAATAAGGGAAATAAATCGAATGATAGAAGTTTCTAGAAAGGTACAAGAGAGACGATTACATTGATTTGAACATATCATGCGGTCAGATGTAGAATATATTGAAAGAAGAATGAACAGCTTAGTAATAGAAGGTTGAAGAAACAGGAAAACCAAAGATAAGATGGAAGGACTGTTTTGCGGACTTGAGAGAAAAGGAACTGAATGAGGATGCCACGCAAAATACAAATGAGTGGATGACGAAATTCAAGAATAGCGACCACTAACGAGTGGGAAAAGCTAAAGAAGAAGAATATGTTAGTGTTAAGTGCAATTTATATAGATTGTTTATTGTTTCCAGTGGGTAAATTTGTTCGCCATTTCAACAAATCAGAGACAAGTTTAAATTAGCTCCTATCTTTTTACCTCTCGCTAAGAGAGGTGTTGGATTCATGCTAAAAATCGCATACCCAGATTTTATTGAATAAGCACGATTTAAGGTCCATAGAATCCGATTTTAACATTTTTACAATGATGTCTGTGTGTGTGTGTGTGTGTGTGTGTGGATGTGTGTGTGTGTGTGTGAGGTTGTTGGAGACACGATTTCTCAAATTCTATAAGACTAAAGACCTGTTTGACTACGGATTCCTCAATCTAACAGTAATGGGAAGAGTTGAATAGGTTCTGGTAACAATTGGACAACCGGAAGTGGTAGTTTCTAAAAAAATTCTAAATATTATTTTTTGAAAATTTGTTACTACAAATATTAAAGATAATTAAATTCTCAATCTAACACACTTAATTTTTTTATTATATCTGGTATAGGTTTGGAGATATAGTATATAATAATATAGAATAATCTGTTGTAATAAATCTCGTTGCCCGAAAAACATTTGCGATATTTAAATTTTTGTAATTGACATGTAAATGCAAAATGTCAGTGTCAGATTTTTCTGGGAGGTAAGAGTACATTTTATATATATTATTGTATTATTAATAAATTATATATTTAAATTACAGATATGTTAATATTACATATATCCTTAAGAAATACCGTTAATACCGGCAATGAATTTGAAGAATTTTGTACATAATAGAATAGTAGGATAAAATTTCTTATAGAACGAAAGAAGAGAAACAATTTCAATTATTTGTGTGTACTTATAGGGCGCGAGCAGACATGTGACTTTTCTTGCCTTGGCAAGCAGATGAGGATCCGTGTCAGAATGACGGCTAGTAGTTTTTACACAGATGTCACAATTGTCATATGTCATAATTTTTCATTCAAAATTTCAAAATGTTCTGGTGTTTATTTGTCATCCATTAGTATGGAATATACTTGTCGAGGAAAATAATCCACATGGATTTGGAAAATCATAATGTTTCGAATTAAAACTTATGATACTTGACACCTATGTATATTACTAGCTCTCATTCTGACACGGGCCCCCACATCTGCTTGCCAAGACCAACAAAGTCACATAACTGCTCTCGCCCTATACTACATAAAATGAAAATGGCGAGAGGTATTGTGCTGGCCACAACAGATTTTTTTTTTAACTGCTTTATTTCGTGGAACAGAGTATGGAAGTCTGAGTGAACACAGCGACGTATCAGTTCTCATAGTCTTTTCAATGAATTTTCTATTTAAAATACATTATTTCGGAATTGAGTAATAAAAGATTTATTTTATTGAACTTGGATTTTCCAATCGACAAAGTAACATTCAAGTCATTCAACTGTAAACTTAGTATTCTTTTATTTTAACAATTGATCCTGCAAAACTTTTTAAATAATGGGATTAACAATTTATGTTATTTTCTCCTTTACTGAGCATGACTCGCATCATTGTTTCTATATGTATGGGGACTTATGATGGTATAATTTTATGGTTCGTATCTACTGAGTTCTGAAGTAACCTCTTTAGACAAAAACAAGTTCGAACGAAGACAGAGATACTTAAGTATTACCATGATTATTGTAATGGTTTTAAATTATTGTCTTCTCGATGGGCATTCTTTAAATGAATTCAAGCATAGTTTTCGTCAAGTTAGTACCAAAACGTACATGCTATCTTGCATCGTTACCTCTCATTGAGTCTGCTGCACGGCAACACTTTTTAGAACTTATTACCAAATTCAGCAATGGTACAGTAATACCAAGAATCCTGAAGATTGGGGTGGACGAAAAAGAAATTTGATTTGTTTCCTATTACTACCAAAAAAGAATCACAAGAACTCTTAAAAACAATAAGCTGCAGTGTACATAAAGGCTGCAAAGCCGCATGCAGTTGTAGAAAAGCCGGACTAAAATGTTCCGTCATTTGTTCCGGATGTCAAGGTCAATCGTGTACAAACGTTGAGATCTATGTAGACGACTAGTTATTATAATTTTTATTACACGACGACACGGGTAAATCTAACAAAGACGATAAAGTTGGTAACGATGCCAACACTCACAGTTTAATTGAAGACAGGGACCCATTTGGACCGTCAACTATAAAAATAGCTAAACAAATGTAATACAGTGACAGTAGAAAATAAAAGTACCTGAGATGAGTTCAATAATTAAATAAAAAGGTGGATTAGGCCTAAGGGGAACACCACTTTAAAAAAATCTGATGTGGCTAGCACAATACCTTCCGTCAATCCTGTGTATTATGTACAAATTCCATACATAAATTTTCTTGCAAAAGATTCTAAATTTTTGGTATTATGTGATTCCCTTTCTCGGCAACTGAATTACATACTCCTGCTAACAAACAAACCACATGAAATAAGAAAATTGTGAAATTTTGAATGAAAAATTATAACACTTGTCAGTTATGGACATAATTAATTGCTGTCATTTTGACACGGGTCCCCATATCTGCTTGCCAAAGTCAGCAGTCATGGCACTGCACGCACCCTATACATAAATTTTCTTGCAAAAGATCCTATATTTCCAGTAAAGTTATTTCATAAACAAACTATGCAAACTGCACTTGACACTGACATCTTCTTCTTCTTCTTTAGTTTTTCCCATTCGTTAGGGGGTCGCTATTTTTTAGTTTCTTCTTCCACTCATTTTTGTTTTGCGTGTCGTCCTCATTCAGTTCCTTTTCTCTCAAGTCTTCTGCAATACAGTCTTTTCATCTTTTATTTAGTCTTCCTATGTTTCTTCCACCTTCTATTAATATATTCATCTCTCCTCATGACATGTTCAAACCAATGTAATCGTCTCTCTTATATCTAGAAACTTCTAACACTAGAGTTACTTCCCTTATTCTTTCATTGATTTACATTTGATTGATACTGACATCTGTCAATTTGAATTACCTGAATATATTAGCAGTTTCCATGGTTAAGTTAGCATAGCTGGCTGAATTATGAAATTTATTATCTTTGTTCTTCTTTAACTCTATATCTGTTGAATATCACATATAAAATGCAATCAAATCGTATAGACAATAATATATTCTTTAAGTTATAATAACATTTAACTGAGTTTTTCAAGAAAAACTGTTAAAATCTTCAAATGAGGGTACTTCCGGTTGACCAATTATAACCAAAATCTAATTAAGTCTGCATATGGTTGTAAGGAAGAGGAATACGCAAGAATTGTAATTTTTGGAATTCTAGTATTGGAGATATCGTTGACGAAACCGCGGTCACATACACACACACACACACGCACATACGAACACACCACACACACATACAGACATCATCGTAAAAATAGTAAAATCGTATTGTAAAGACCATGAACCGTGCTTATTCAATGAAAACTCACCACCGAATTTTTTGACCAAAGACAATACCTTCCTACCTATAGGTGACGGAAGGTAAAAACGCCGATAGTTTATATATTTGTAATTTGAAAATGTACAATAAATATATTGACCCATACTTTAATAGTGAAAATTAAGCGTGGTAGCAAGTAGACAGCATGAGTGTGTCAATCCGATACGACACGGGACTTCCCCCGCCTGTAGCTCATAGGATATTGATATTACATAAAAAAGTGTATAAACCTTTTCAATAGAGAATTTATTTATCTTTAATTTTGATATTGACATTATTTGTCGTAGGACCATCCAGAACCGAGTAATTGGCAAAAAAACGTTTTTCGAGCGATATTTCGGCAAAATTAGGGGTGTTCCGGGGGGTGCGAGAGGGGGATAAATGATTATGTCTAAAAGAGGCCTACATAAACCGATTCCAATAGTTAAATCTTTTTCCCGATTTAAAACAATTTTTACCTATGCCGAACTCCCTGACGACTGGTCTACTATATCTCAGGTTAGAGTAAATTCCGATACAGAAATAGTCTCTTAAATATTACAAAGTAAAATATTTTCATGTGTAATACGACACGTATTACGATATGAATATATCGTTCTCACGATTACACTGTCTCTTCCTCGTTTTATTACACAAGTAGATGCTTTTTGTACAAAACTACAACATCGTTACACAAACTTAATTAAAACTATTAAGTTTCTCATTTTAATTAACGAACTCTACATACTTAACATTAAATAATTTTGCATTGTATTCGCCAGGTTTAATGTTTCATAATACTCGGAGTAGGATTATGGAGTAAATGCAACAAGCAGGCTTACAATAGTAACGAAATTGTTGCATTCTCTTATCTGGAAAACACTTTACAGACTCTGTTCAAGAATAAGCAGACTGCAGAAACGTAAATAGGGTAAGTCAGGGATAGAATAACTACTACTTTTGGATAGGTTGCACACTAGCTTCTATCAGTTGCACTGAGAGAAATAAACCTCTAATATTTAACATATGCGAAGTTTGGTTATAGTTTCTTTGTATTTAATATAATAAATTAAATAGTATTCTCATATCTGAATTGAAACACTATTATTTTAAATACTAAAATTGTTATATGTAATCTACAAATTTAACAAGAAAATAATGACAAATTTATATTTTATTTAATATATCAAACATCTTATTATACATATTGTAAATTACTATATACCCTCATCCGTCTTTTAGGTAAACTTAATCTGTTATAATAGGTAAAGTAGTAATTTAATAGTTAACGAATTATTTGTACACATAAAATGTTATATATTTAATATTATGTGTATTTTAATTTAAACTTATGTAATCTATGACAAGCAGATGTGGGGTTCCCGTTTTAGAATGATAATTATGTACATAAATGTCAGAATTTTTCATTAAATATTCCAAGATTTTCTAAATTCACGTAGTTAATTTGTCACCAGGAGTATAGAATTTACTTGTCGAGGAAAATAAACCACATGGAATTGGAAAATCACTAAATTTAGAATGAGAAAATGATACTTGACATCTATATACATAATTACTAGCTATCATTCTGACTTAAGCCCCTATATCTCCTTGTCAAAACACCCTATTGTATTTAACATTTCTTGTATACCTACACTCTACACCAAAACTTCTACTTACATATATGTACTCGTATCTATTCCTTATATTTAGATTGTTTAATTTTAAATTCATTTTATGAAATTTTGAAGAAATTTTGTCCTCTTCTAATTTTTCGAAATGTTTCCAATTCATTGTCAGGATTGACAGTATTTTTGAAGGATATATGTAATATACCTATAATTTTAAATATTTAACTATTAATACATTAAGAAATAATATAATATATGTACTTCCCAGAAAAAGTCTTTAGTAATATCTCCGGCTCCGGATTTCTGACACTGACGTTTATCTGTCAGTTACAAACAAAATTTTCAACTATTTTCCATGGCATCCTTTCGGCTGTAAAATTTATTATAACAGATTATTTTATATATTATATTTCTTTTAACTCTAAATCTATAAAATATATAAGAAAATATTTAAATGTATCAGATAGAGAATTTAATTTTCTTTAATATTACCGAGAAAAGTTTTCAAAAAATATTATTTAGAAGATTTTTTTTCAAGAATCTTCTACTTCCGGTTGTCCAATTGTTACCAAAACCTTTTCAGATCTTCCCATGAATGTCCGATTGGGAAATACGTAGTTAAACAAATTTAAAGTCTTATAGTTTTTGAGTTATCGTCCTTCCAACATCCTACATACATACACACACACATACATCCACACACACACACACACACACACACACACACACACACACACACACACAGACATCATCGTAAAAATGTTAAAATTGGATTGTAGGGACCTTAAAACGTGCTTATTCAATAAAATCTGGATATGCGATTTTTAGCATGAATGCAATACCTCTCTTAGCGAGAGGTAAAAAATAGGAAACACATAAAATATGGAAGCAACTAGTTCACACTAGTCAGTCAGACATTTAACATTTTGATATCGCAGGAGTTAATTATAGCTCATCCAAGCATTTGGATTTTATGATTATAAAACTGTTTACTTATCCAGAGTAAATGTACACTGAAACTTCAGGAAGAATAAATCCTGTACGAGTACGACTGAGATTTCGAGTTATTGTTTCTCTTTAATGTTTGCAGTTATAAAAGATTATTGTATTTGCAATATATTTTTTATTCAAAAAGAATTCAATATTCCAAGCATGTCACGTATTTCCTTTATGTTTAAAACGTAAACACTTACTAAACTTAGGTATGCAAATGATTTAACTATTCATACTTACAATACCGACCAAAAATACTAGAGGATCCCACGTCACAGTAGATTAATTGACAATAAAAAAATCTTATGTGGCCAACACAATACCTTACCTACAATAAATTAAATTTAAATCGATCCCGACCGACGCCAAATATTTCGAATTTTAAATGACACAAAAATGACCCCTGTGGTGCACTCTCCACGCCAGCAATAAGTGCTCGTGAGGTGACACCTGGTAAACGCCTACACGATACAAATATGTCATCATCGTTAGCGAAATCTGTGTACAAAGCAGATTGGCATACCCAGTAATGGGTAATATGCCGTGTATTTTTATTATCTTACCTATATTTCTACATATTTACTTATGCTGGAAACTGTATTAAGTTCTTTTCTATATAATTATTGTTACATTTAGTATTTTCTTTTTAAAACGTTACTATTATTATTTGAAATGATAAGTTTGTTGACAGTGACATATATCTGTCAGTTACATACATTTGAGATCTGAACTGTGTAATCATAGAGTTGTGTTTAAAGCGTAGGCTCCGGGATTAAAATTATAGAAAATTTTATAAATTTATCCATATAAAATATATACAAAAAGTATTAACACAGACCTGTAGAAAATTTAAAAAACTTTAATTTTTATAATAACAAATCTCGAAAATAGTTATTTGTATATCAAGGCCGCGAAATCACTCTTTAGCGTACAGAGAGAAAAGTTGTCCCGAGGCCGCTTGCGGCCGAGGCAAGACAATCTCGAGGACGCTAAAGGATTTCGCGGACAAGGTGTATACAATATTTTTTGTGCAACCGTAAAAAATATGTAATTACAAATTTTATTAATTTTAAACAGTTTCACTGTAAATTGAAAGTTGGCTTTCAAGGTAGCTATGGAATTGACATTTGATAAACAAAACAATTAGTTTTGAAAAATCATAGTGATTGTTTGCTCAATTTCGCGGCCGTTGCCATAACAACAACCGCGAAATTCAATTTCGTGGCCTATATTGCGGCTGCGAAATGCCTATTTCGCGGCCGGTTGTACAAAAAATAACATTTAAAGGTATTTTTCGAAGAAAAACTATTTTGAGCTTGAACACACACACACACAAACACACAGACACCATCGTAAAAATATTAAAATCGGATTGTAGGGACCTTAAAACGTACTTATTCATTAAAATCTGGTAAAAATGTGAAATGACTCCATTCTTTGTCTTAAATCTAAAATCCATTTATCATTGTACACTATCCATTTTATACAATATTCCAATCTCCACTATTTTATCTACGAATTTCTTTCTCAGTGCGTTTCACTCTAGTGCCCAAACTTGAGTTTAAAGATGCGAGAAAGATAACATTACTCACCTGTCGTCTGAGGCACAACGGTGTCCACCTTTGCCGGTGGTGGCTGCGGTGGTGGGGTCGCGGGAGCACAGCCTTCAGCCATTGTGGATGACACCTGCAAGATAAGAACAGTTGGCTTAGAAAAGGGTTGAACAAGATTGAGGAGAGATTTCGTTGGGTAAAACGTAGAGGCATTCGCATTTCTACGATTTAGAGAATACAGTCACCCACAAAATAATTCGTACACTTTACTTGTATCAACACTTTTAGCTAATAAAGGAGTGGATGTTCTTGGGTTAAAAAGACATGGTGGGTGGCGCTCTTCCACAGTAAAGCTACGTGGAGGATTCTCTTCAGAACAAAATAAAATTCGCCGAAAAAAATTCTACACGACGACGGTGGAATAGCAGTGCTAAAGATTAATTCTTTGACTTCCGAAACATTTTCTGTGAATCATGCTAATAACGCGCAAACCAGTGGCATTAGTATTAATAATTGTTCTAATTGTACATTTAGTATTAACATACATAGATAATATTTGTAAAATAATTGTAATTATTGTAAAACCAAATATGTGAAAAATAAAATACTGACACTGTGTATATTTATTGTAAGAGTTTCACGGCTTGACTTGATATTCAAGTTACTTGACTTGACTTGAAATCAAGTCAATCTCAAGTCAAGTAATAGTAGCAGAAAATCAAGTCAAGTCAAGTAGTTAAATTTCAAGTACTTGAAAAATCAAGTAGTTATTTTTCAATTACTTGAAAAAATCAAGTAATTATTATTATAGTTACCAGAAAAAGTTCTTCAAGACAACATTCCATTTTCATATAGTTCCTTATGTTTTATAACAATATCAATAATATACCTTGAAATATAAACTTTTATTCATAAAAATAAATCATACATTCAAATTAAAAAAATCTGATGTGGCCAGCACATAACCTCTCGCCGTATATTTTACCTGGCTGTATGCATAAAGCAAAGAATATTTTTATAAATACAAATAATATATTCATATAAATCTATGACGTATAAACTTCTTTATTATTCAATAATAGCATGTCTCAACATGAAGATATTTACCATAAATTATGTTACAATAAATTACAAAGTAGAGTTTACCATATATAAATATTAGGCTGGTAACAGCAATTTTCAATTCGAACAACTTTGTTTACTTTCTCTTCATATTCTTCTAGTAAAAACATTAATTTTGGGCGGTCTAAAATGTATATATCTGGATTGTGCATCTATTCTTATATATCTTCTTTTACATTTTATTTTTTCATACTTGTTATATCTAAATAACCTTAATTCCCTTTAATAAAGTGACGGATAGATTGCACTCCGATTATTCTTATATCGATGTGTAATTTTGTCAATATTTACAACTTACTTGAGAAGAATTTGATAGCTTTTTCGCAATTCAAAGTTACTCTAGTCTACAGTACTGGTGTACATTGTCCCATAATGTTTGAAACAAATTTAAGTCCTTCAACCTAGACTTGTCATCTCCATAATAGTCACAGATCAAGAATTAAGGGATTCTCCAAATACATTTTTCTTTCATTACTCATTATTTCTGACACTGACATTTATCTGTCAGTTACAAATAATTTAAATTTGCAACTATTTTTCATGGCATCCTTTCGGTTGTAAAATTAATTACATTATTTTATATATTATATTCCTTTTATCTCTAAATCTATAAAATATGTATAAAAATATTTAAATGTATCAGAAAGAGAATTTATTTTTCTTTAATATTATCAAGAAAAAATTTCAAAAAATAATATTTAGAAGATTTTTTTTCAAGAATCTTCTACTTCCGGTTGTCCAATTGTTACCAAAACCTTTTCAGATCTTCCCATGAATGTCCGATTGGGAAATACGTTGTTAAACAAATTTTAAGTCTTATAGTTTTTGAGTAACCGTCCTTCCAACATCCCACACACACACATCCACACACACACACACACACACACACACACACACACACACACACACACAGACATCATCGTAAAAATGTTAAAATCGGATTGTAGGGACCTTAAAACGTGCTTATTCAATAAAATCTGGATATGCGATTTTTAGCATGAATCCAATACCTCTCTTAGCGAGAGGTAAAAAAAAAAGATTTGAAAGTATATATGAATTAACAAACTATTTATAGTATATACGTATGTATTATGGTGGGCCTTAAAAGGGGGCAAGTCGAATTTTAACTGGACCACCCCCTAAAATGGTTCCAAATGAATAAAAACAAATTATACTGACAAAGATTTCGCTTAATTTTAATATTTGTCCGTGCCTAAATGCACTTGATTTTTTCCCATTTAAATAACATGGCACATTTTGGAACTTTATTTTTCTCCGAGATATTAAGAGGTTTAAGGGTGCGTTAACGTATTGCGGGTCGCATACACAAAATAGTGATTTTTTTGTCAACAATTTCTCTTTTCTGTGTAATGATATTTCTCTTAAACATACATAATTAAAATACATAATTTTTTGTTTGTGGAATGAAATAAATTTTAGTTATTTTACGTTATTGTTGACAATAATAAAAAAAATATTTCTCGAACTGAATGATAAATTCGCGCCAAATTTATCTCAAACCATAGAGTTTGCAAAATATGTTAGTAATACTAAATTTGAACTTTATTGCTCTGCTGGATTTTGAGAAATTGGTGTCAAAATATATGGTGAAATAATTGGCCTCAGTAGCAAAAGTTTTCATCAAATAGTTCACACTATTTTCTATAGATGTCTATCCTCGTGTGTCGGTATTATAGAGTAAAGCGTGGCAAATTCAAAATGAGACAAAATATAATATTGATAATAAGATTGATTTTAATTGCAACAAATGGAATACTTTTTAATTATTAATCTAAACAAATATATGTATTCTACATATAAACTAATATAATTGTAAAAAATATTTTATTTGTATTATTTCAACGAAGAGTCGCGTGGGCAAAGAAATCGAAACAAATGTTCAGAATCATAATTTTTCTTCATATAATAATAATAATAATAATAATAATAATAATAATAATAATAATAATAATAATAATAATAATAATAATAATAATAATAATAATAATAATAAGTATATTTGTTTAAGAAAAATCTTGTACAAATGATTGGTAACAAAGTTAATAATTTTATGTATCTTACATTTCACAAATTAAGTATAAACGATTTAAGTTTCGATGCATTGCTTACAAAGTTGTAAATATCAAACAGCTTTTTCTTAGCGTAGTGGGATAGTAGGGCTTTATTGTAGTCTTCGGGTGCGGTATTGATCCAGTATTTAGAAATAAACGCTTTTTCTTCATATACGAACAGTTATTTATTAGAATAAGTTAACTGTTTAATTCTAGATCTTAAATTTTTAATTGACAGAAAAGCAAAATATTTTATTTTGTAAAGTTATATAAATAATTAATGAAACTAAAAATTGAAATAAATTTAAAATATCTGTGAAAGATAAAAAATACAATAAATAAACAATTAACAATATTTGAGGAAAACAAAATATTTATATAGATTTGTATAATTTTAGTACCATTTGTGTAAAATAAAAATAAAATCAGCTTATTTGCAATTGATAATTATGTCCACTCGTGTCGCAATTCGCAAATGAGAGACACGATTTGTCTATACCTGCCGCATCTACCCTTTATATTTTTGAGTGGGGATAGGAATATATTGCTAATAAAGTAAAATGGTTCACTGGCCCTTTGTTCTCGAGTTTCTACAAATTATTCTTCTATTGTTCAGTTTAATCATCGGCAAATGGATATTAGATTAAACCTGTCGGTAAGCAATGGTTAATACCGACAAGTGACATAGATTTGTTGTTCTTAAAAGTCAATAAAACTCTTTTGATTATAAGGCATGTGTAATAATAATGATATAATTAGTTTAAAAATAATATATTTATAAAATTATAAGTAATTTATTTCATAAAAACCCCTACTTAGATATCTTATTTTTTATTTGTTGAGCTTATTGTATATATTCCGGGTCTAAGCCTATTGCCTGTAATAATTTCGGGTAATACGCACTCCAGATAAAATCGCTCAAAAAAATTATGTCTGCACTCCCAGAAAGTATATACAAAATTAAAATGCCAATTTATGCCATTTATGGAAGGTTGAATCTCCGCCTTCCACCCGCTTGATATTGGTTGCATTACGCGTTGATTTTCATTAGAAATCCCCTAGTTTTTTACCTCGAATTGCCGCTCTTTGTTTCTATACCGCAATAAACAACCCTAATCAGCCTTACCGCAGCCACATCAGGGCGGCAATGGTACATTATAGAATCATATGTAACTACTGCAAGGACAGTGAAAGAAATTATTTGATTTAATAACATTTTTATTACAATTCCAGTTTCATTTTGGCTCTTTTTTATTGTAGATTTTTCTATATTTATATATAACACCATCAGATATTTGTTTATAAGGAAAAAAATAACCAAGATCAGAGTGTCCGCATCTAGTATTTCCGCTATAACCAAGAGTCGCGAATAGAATATTACTTTCATAAATAACTCGTGTGTTTCATGTTCAATTGTTTTTATTTATTTTTCATTAAAATAGTTGGATAAAATACTACTAATTTGCTCATTAACCTTCTCTCTATTTCTTCAAATACAGAAATTTTAATAGAGAATCATTTGACTGAATTACCCGTATGTTTATTTATTTGAGGAATAATATCCCTTTTTATGGAAATAAGTAAATTTCTGGATTGCAGTCAAAATTATTTTATTTTATTTTCGGCCTCAACCGGTTTCGGCATCCCTTGTGTCTTCTTCAGGAGCTATAAATTGTTACAAAATTTTGAAAAAACTTGTAAATACGTCGTTTACTTACGTGAGAATTTTTATACATTTGTATGAAGATAAACACATTAAAATATAGACACATTAAAATAATAACAAAAACTATGACACTACACGTTGGACGTTAACACAGTTAAAAAACTAAATAAATATAATAAAATACTCATTTATTTACTTTACTCCGATCCGTTTGACCTACATAAATGGCGTCGCAGTCTAAGCATTTTATTTCATATATTCCGCTTTTTTATGGATCATTTTATTGTTTACTAAAGTGTTTTTTTTTTAATTCAAATGAGTCAGCTTTAATCTTAGATTCATAGAACATATTAGTGCCATTTCGAAAACTAAATGTACATCAAATGTAGCCAAACCCTGTATATTGGAAAATCATAATGTTAACGTAAAAAAAATATTTGTGAAACATCTGTGTTCTAAAGGATTAAAAATGAACTATTTAGAATCAATGAAAATAAAATAAAGTTCTTAGGAACGAACAAATAGACCTTTATAAATCTCCATTGTTTTGTCTACCTTGATCCCCCTTCTTGCAATTATACCTGCTATTTAAATTGTATCATGTTTTCGTCTCATTAGTTCTTTCCTGATGATGGCCGAACAAGCCGAAATACGTATTGAAATAAAATTGCACTTATTGAAACTGAGTATTTATTTTTTTGTATTACCATTTTTTATACAATATCATTTAATATTTGAGAAAATTGCGTTAGGACATGTTAATGTACTTCTAAAATTTATACAAAAAAAAAATCCTGCAAAATAGCTATTTTCTTTGTAACTGAACAAATTGAAAATCTAGCCAGCATCTGCCCAAGACGGACGTTGGACGAAAGTTGTAAAAGTTAGCGGTCGGCTTATTCGCTTTGTGCATTCCAGGTAGATAACGAAAAATACCGTTATGTTAGTATGGATCAGAACCGTAATTCGCCATCTATTAGGGACATTTGTATATATATATACAGAGTAGTTGTACGTTAAAGCGCTACTACATCATGGCGCTGTTTAGAAAACGCACCCTTAAAAAACCCATTCATTAATGGAATATATACTAGAATGAGTCGAGAATATGTGGACAAAATCTGAAGTCCCAATTATTATTCTTATTTCGAATGGAGTATAACCTTTTTGCGATAGTTTAACCATCTACAGTAACTTAATAATAATGATAATTCTAGTATATATTCCAATATTGAGTGAATTTTTTAAACCTCTGCACAGATTTTAACTTGCAGTAGTGAATCAGCACGCATATGGCACACCACGCCGTACCACACACAGCTAGGTTATGATTCTATTGATTCGCGCGGTTTCGTACATAATCGGTTCGTTATCAAGTAAATTGAATTTGCTTGAAATTACTTGATCAAGTCAAGTAGTAACGATAGAAAATCAAGTCAAGCCAAGTAATGAATTTTTGAAAAGCTTGATTTTCAAGTCAAGTCAAGTAATTTACAAAAATATCAAGCTACTTACTTGACTTGATGAAACCCTATTTATTGTAATCAAGCTTTTCTTTGTTGTAATCAAGCATTTCTCTAATGTAATCAAACCCCCTTTGAAAGCCGGTCGAACTTTTATTATTTAAATAAATTTATAAATTATTGAATTTATATACTTTACTTACCGTTCACTGAACGGTAAATAATGGGTCGATTCTGCTCATATCTGTAAGGTCTGTAACGCTTCTCGTTACGCCTGTATGACGCTACGATCAAAACTGCGATTCTGATCACTTCTGTAGCTAACAGTTTTTCTGTAAACTCTTACAGATTCGTAAATATTTACAGGGACAGTTGAACTAGCCATAAGCTTACATACTTTGACCTTATTATAATGAATCAACAACAAAATTTATTATTTATTGGAATATTATTAGAAGAAGATGATAACAAGCAAGCAATTATTCAAATTAGTAAAAATTATGTAACTATTTTGTAATAATGTACATTTAAGGAATTATGTGAGGTTAGTTCGTAGAAATTTAAGGGATACGACAAATCTTTTTGAAGAGCCAGAAAATAATTTTAAAAAAAATGTTTAGACTAGATAAAATAAAACTGTAAACAATTTAATTGCAATTTTGCAACCACATTTACCTCAGTTGCGAAGCGACGCAATTGCAATACATTTGAAGGTATCCAATTATTAATTGTTTTTATTAGGGTGTCATTTTTCGAAACGACAAATTATGTATTGACAACGGCAATTTTTGTACTTGAGCAACAAAATATGTAGTTTCACAGCAAAAAGTGTAAATGTGCAGCAATATATGTATTCTAGCGACAAAAAGTGTAAAAGAGCAGCTAATTCATCTGTTACTATCTACCAAACCTAACATACGCTGAGATTGTTAAAAGTAACTTATAAAACTCAGATAAATAGAGTCCCTAATTTATCGGTTCAAGTACATATTCTGAGGCGCATGAATTGCCGTTCCGAACCGCCGAACCCCTAATTTGCCGTCCCGATATATATTCCCCTTTTTATTATTATAGGTGCTCTCAACTTTTTAGGTACAGGATCATTTCAAAATTATGTTAGCTGCAATAATTGGATTACCAAAAGTCAGACTACTATGTCACAACTTTTATACACTCTTCTAAATTATAGTTTCTGGATCAATATTTCAAGTTTGTTATCTTACAATATAGGTTATAATGTTGTATTATACGTAAACGATAATCTTTACTAAAAAAAATACTTTAATATATATTTATATTGATAATCCTGACGGCATATTCAAATAAAAAATAATTGTTTGCTGTAATAGCAGAAAAATAATATTTGAATGACATACAAATGTTTGAAATGAAGTTAGCGCAAGAGCCTCTTACGAGATAACCTTGTAACTATAGTATCTGTAGCGCAGCTGTTTACAGACATACGAACAGAATTACCTTATTTGTAAATTCGTAAAGGGTAAACTTACAGATCAACTGTAAGCTACAAATTTATAAATTTACAAATTTATAGAAAGATGAACAGAATCGACCCATAAATCGCTTACCGTCGTGTTACTCCTAGCAACCAGTAAACATAACTACCTAACTGTCATGGAAACAGGCATGGTAAGTTGATAAAAAAAATCAATCGCGCAAAAAGGTATTTTAAATTGAAATAATTACAAAAATATAGGTAAGTTAATAATTTTTCTGCATTACGTAATGTATTTAATCTATAATTTCTGTACAAAGACTTACTAATGGTCTAAGCAAGCGCACACCCTCAATCTCACATCCATATGTATTTTTAGATTTAACAAATTGAAGGAACATATTTAAATTTAGATATATTTAAGTAACACAACTCTTTCTTTTGGAGAAAAACTGGAAACTATTTTTACTTATCTCACACATTTAGACACAAGATGGGAATAACAAATCATTTAAGTCATAAAGATAATAGCCTTAACACCCACATGAATGTTTGCATGTGTTTGTGAATAAAAATAGTATGTAATCTTAAATGTGTTTGTATTTATTCTTTTTATTTTGTGTCAAAAATATATAACACTTTAAAATTAGATAAAAATAAAGTAAAAAAAATCTGTTGTGGCCAGCACAATACCTCTCGCCACTTCCTTTTTTGGTTACGTAAGAATAGTGCGCGAACAGTAATGTTACATTTTTGGGCTTGACAAGCAGATGTGTGGGCTCGTTTCAGAATGATAATTAGTAATTATGTACATAGATGTCAAATGTCAGAATTTTACATTAAAAATTTCAAGATTGTCTAAATTTACGTAGTTAATTTATCACCAAGAGTTTAAAATTTACTTGTCGTATGCCTTAGATATTTAACATTTAATTCTGTTCCACATGGAATTGGAAAATCACTAAATTTAGAATGAGAAAATATGTTATTTGACATCTACATACATAATTACTAGCTATCATTCTGACATGGGCCCCCATATCTGCTTGACAAGGCCAACAAAATCAGATGACTGCTCGCACTCTATTGTATTTAATATTTCTTGTATACCTACACTCTACACCAAAAATTCTACTTACGCATATATATATTCCTTATATTTAGATTGTTTAATTTTAAAAAAATTATGAAGAAATTTTGTCCTCTTCTAATTTTTCGAAATGTTTCCAATTCATTGTCAGGATTGACAGTATTTTTGAAGGATATATATAATATACCTATAATATCAAATATTTAGCTATTAATACTTTAAGAAATAATATAATGTATGTACTTCCCAGAAAAAGTCTTCAGTAATGTCTCCGGATTTCTGACACTGACATTTATCTGTCAGTTACAAACAATTTAAATTTTCAACTATTTTCCATGGCCATTCTTTCGGTGTAAAATTTATTATAACAGATTATTTTACATATTATATTTCTTTTATCTCTAAATCTATAGAATATATAATAAAATATTTAAATGTATCAGATAGAGAATTTAATTTTCTTTAATATTACCAAGAAAATATTTCAAAAAATATTATTTAGAAGATTTGTTTTCAAGAATATTCTACTTCCGGTTGTCCAATTGTTACCAAAACCTTTTCAGATCTTCCCATGAATGTCCGATTGGGAAATACGTAGTTAAACAAATTTAAAGTCTTATAGTTTTTGAGTAACCGTCCTTCCAACATCCGACACACACACACACACACACACACACACACACACACACACATACACATACACACACACACACACACACACACACAGACATCATCGTAAAAATGTTAAAATCGGATTGTATGGACCTTAAAACGTGCTTATTCAATAAAATCTGGATATGCGATTTTTAGCATGAATCCATTACCTCTCTTCGCGAGAGGTAAAAATCTGATGTGGCCAGCACAATACCTTCCGTCAATCCTGTATATTATGTATAAATTCCATACATAAATTTTCTTGCAAAAGATTGTAAGTTCCATTAAATCCCATATCCAGATATTTTAATATATTTTTACGATGATGTCTGTGTGTGTGTGTGTGTGTGTGTGTATGTGTGAAGGACGATTTCTCAAAAACTATAATACTTAAAATCTGTTTAACTACGTATTTCTCAATCGGACATTACTGGGAAGAGCTGAAAAGGTTTCCGTAATAATTGCACACCCGGAAGTAGCAGATTCTTAAACAAATTCTTCTAAATATTATTTTTTGAAAAATATTAAAGAAGAGTAAATTCTCTATCTAATACATATAAATATTTTATTAAATCTTTTATAGATTTCGAGATAAAGCAATATGTTATGTAATAATCTGTTGTAATAAATCTCACAGCCCAAATAATGTCATGGAAACCAATTGAAAAACTAAAATGTTTGTAACTGACAGATAAATGTCACTGTCAAAAATCCAGACTTTACTGAATTTTTTTCTAGGAAGTACATACATTATTTCTTATTGTATTAATAGTTAAATATTCAAAATTATAGGTATATTACATATACCCTTTAAAAATACTGTCACTCCCGACAATGAATTGGAAACATCTCGAAAAATTAGAAGAGTAAGACAAAATTTCTTCATAGAATCAATTTAAATTTAAAAAATCTAAATATAAGGAATAGATATAAGTAGAATTTTTGGTGTAGAGTGAAGGTATACAAGAATTGTTAAATACAATAAGGCGAAAGCAGTCATGTGATTTTGTTGGCCTTGACAAGCAGATATGTGGGCCAATGTTAGATTGATAGCTTAGAATTATGTACATAGGTGTCAAATATCATAATTTTTCATTCTAAATTAGTGATTTTCCAATTCCATCTGGTTTATTTTCCTCAAGAAGTAAATTCCACACTCCTGGTGACAAATTAACTACGTGAATTTAGAAAATCTTGAATTTTTTAATGAAAAATTTTAATATTTGATGTTTATGTACATAATAACATAAATAAATGTAGTTATATAAATGAATACAGTGATATAAATATTGTATAAATAAATAATCTTAGTGTTTAAGTATTTAATAATATTCTTAGTGTTTATAATTATTTAATCATAGTGTTAGTTACTTTTATTATCTTTTTAATATTTATCCTAATTATTTATCGTTTAATAAACGTATTATTTTAATATTTCTCAGATTATTTACACAGTGAAAATGTTAAAATTAGATTCTAGGAACCTTAAAATGTGATCATTTACCAAAATCTCGATATGCAATTTTTAGGGCGATCGTTATACCTCCCTTACTAAGGGTAGCGGGAGGTGAAAAGTATGTGTCATGTTTTCTAATGTTGAATACAAATATGTTTTCAAGTTCAAGGTTCCGGGTTCAAGTCCCGATGAAGCTCATGACCTTTCACAAAATATTTTTATTCGTATTTTACAAGTACTTAATAACTTATGATCCATGACAATATAACAAAAGATGACACATTCTTTCTCCCAACTCTAATCAATATTCCTTCCTAGAACTCATACCATCACATACCAAATTTCCTTTGTACAATAATAAGATTACACGCTTACAACGTCAGCATCTTAAACTCGGACAAATATTCTACAATAATCGTCTTGATCTCTTTAAGTAGAGAATAATTATATATTTCCTTGCTTGACGATTCTACAAAAAATTCTCTACCTGTGAAACTTCAAAGTCGAATATGTCATTGTCAAGTTAAAATTCCTTAGGTGTAATCGTCTGTGCAAGTTTAAACTTGTCGATATAGTTGTTTGTCAAAATTTCAGAAAGGATCCTGCATGGAATAGACTTACAAGGATAGGAATTTAACTATACTATACACAAGACTCACAAAAGGAGTAGAAAATTCTTGGTAACTTATTATTATACATATAAGGATTACGGATAACAGCGTGTTTCTCAACTTCAGGTAAATACTTTAAGGGCAACTGCCCAAAATAAGTAGAATAAGCTTAATTAACATGGGTCCGATCTTCAATTGTTTCCGAGATACAGTGGCTCACAGAATTATTCGTACACTTTACTTTTAAAAGTTTGGTTCACAAAAGATGACAATTCAAGGCCATTTGTTCGGTAGTATAACAACATTATGTATTAGAAAGAGATAATTATTTGACGTATGTCTACGTGATTTATGCTATATGACAGATATACGTTCCATATTCACATTGCTCTCTAACACACTAAAAATAATAGGAACGTATGTCGTATGTCGATGAGTTGCTGGTATGCAATTATCTATTGAACTGCCCTCTACGTTAAAGCAAATCCAGTGGCGGAATTTGTTTTTTAAATTTGACGCACGATTTGACGTTTAATCAAAATCAACGAATAAGTTTCTAATTTTGTTCCGCGATTTAATTGAACATAATCTTGGGTGAGAAAGGAAAAACTTTGCGAAGGCATGCTACTCAATTTGTGCATAATGTACACGAATATTTTCAACGGGAAACAGAAAATAATGGACTATTATTAGATCTTCATCAGGTGCAGCAGTATGTGAATATATTTTTTTAATTTCTTTGAAAATTGAAATTGCTAGACAAAAAAGGTTTCATGATTACAAATATCTGAAACCACAGTAAACAGGATATTAAAACGTGTTAATAATATCGAAAATGAAGAACAATTAACTTCTTCTCGAAAAAAACGACCCAGAAAATCAACTGCAACAGCTGATCTTGATACTTTTAACACCCATCCAAAAAAAATATGTATTTATATCATTGTTTTCAGTATTTTTGTAACTATACATAGGTGTTGTACCTTTATGTTCATTATTATATCAAAATAAAATATATCTTTGAAAATATGTAAACGTTTAACATTTAATTTTGAATTATTAAAATGTATCCACAAATATTATACCTGGTGCACGCCTATGTGTATGGAATGTAGTGAAGTTATTTGCAAGTAATATTATACCAGATGGTTTGAAAATGACCTTGAATTGTCATCTTTCGTGAACCAAACTATATCAGTAAAATGTAAAACAAAATCTGTTGTGGCCAGCACAATACCTCTCGCCACTTCCGTTTTTTGTTACATAAGTGTAGGGCGCGAGCAGTCATGTGACATTGTTTAGTAATTATGTACATAAATGTCAAATGTCAGAATTTTTCATTCAAAATTTCAAGATTTTCTAAATTCACGCAGTTAATTTGTCTCCAAGAGCGTGGAATTTACTTGTCGAGGAAAATAAACCACATGGAATTAGAAAATTTAGAATGAAAAATTATGATATTTGACATCTATGTACATACTTATTAGCTACCATTCTGACTCGGGCCCCCATATCTGTTTATCAAGGCAAATATAGTCACATTTAGACTTTTTAATTTTAAATTCATTCTATGAAGAAATTTTATCCTCTTCTAATTTTTCGAAATGTTTCCAATTCATTGTCGGGATTGACAGTATTTTTGAAAGGTATTTTAAATATTTAACTATTAATACACTAAGAAATAATATAATGTATGTACTTCCCAGAAAAAATCTTCAGTAATGTGTCCGGATTTTTGACACTGACATTTATCCGTCAGTTACAAACATTTTTTTTCAATTGGTTTCCATGACATTGTTTGGGCTGTGAGATTTATTACAACAAATTATTATATATCTTATATTTCTCTATTTGATACATTTAAATATTTTATTATATATTCTATAGATTTAGAGATAAAAGAAATATAATATATAAAATAATCTGTTATAATAAATTTTACAGCCGAAAGAATGCCATGGAAAATAGTTGAAAATTTAAAATGTTTGTAACTGACAGATAAATGTTAGTGTCAGAAATCCGGAGACATTACTGAAGACTTTTTCTGGGAAGTACATACATTATATTATTTCTTAATGTATTAATAGTTAAATATTTAAATGAGTTTGTATATTTGGGTAGCATGATGTCAAGAGATGGTCGAATTGATCGAAAGATAGAAAGGAGAGTGAGTGCGGGATGTAAGGTAATGGGGGCTCTGGGTACGTTTGCACGAAACGTTAACGTATCAAGGGATGCTCGGTTGAGTGTATATAATGGAGTGCTAGTGCCTGCTTTGATGTATGGAAGCGAATGCTGGGCATGGACGGGGAAGCATAAAAAGAGAGTGACTGCCGTGGAAATGAGGTATTTACGTGGTGTATGTGGGTATGTCACACGGGATCGCGTGAGGAATAATTTGGTGTATGAAGAATGTATGGTTAGGAACAATGTAATTAAGAGAGTTGGTGTGAGTCAGTTGAGATGGTTTGGGCATGTGGAGAATGGCGAGTGAACGGCTTGTTAAGCGTATATAGCTTGGTGAAGTTGAGGGTTTTCGATTGCATGGCCGACCAGTGTGTAAGTGGATGGATGTGGTTGGTAGGGTGCTTAAAGAGAGAGAGTTTCCAAGTGTGAAGAGAAGAAGAGCATGTATGAATGCGATTATGAGTGTGGCCGAGGCGAAAGAAGTCTGCCTAGATAGGAATGTGTGACGAAGGATGATTGTTTCCTAACTATTATTGTGATCCGGATGCGGTATTTCGCTACCGAAAATCGGTCACTTTAATATGTTTAAGAGTAAGGATTTGTTGTATGATGTTATTCTTATTGTTATCGGGTTTGTGCGAACCCACTAAGTGGGACACGCGTGATTTTATGTATGTATGTATGTATGTATGTATGTATATTTAAAATTATAGGTATATTACATATGTATATCCTTCAAAAATACTGTCAATCCTGAGAATGATTTGGAAACATTTCGAAAAATTAGAAGAGGACAAAATTTCTTCATAAAATGAATTTAATATTAAACAATCTAAATATAAGGAATAGATATATGTAAGTAGAATTTTTGGTGTAGAGTGTAGGTATACAAGAAATGTTAAATACAATAGGGCGCGAGCAGTCATCTGATTTTGTTTGCCTTGACAAGCAGATATGGGGCCCCATGTCAGAATGATAGCTAGTAATTATGTATATAGATGTCAAGTATCATAATTTCTCATTCTAAATTTAGTGATTTTCCAATTCCATGTGGTTTATTTTCCTCGACAAGTAAATTCCATACTCCTGGTGACAAATTAACTACGTGTATTTAGAAAATCTTGAAATTCGGAATGAAAAATTGACAATTGACATCCATGTACATAATTACTAATTATCATTCTGAAACGGGCCCCCACATCTGCTTGTCAAGGCCAACAATGTAACATGACTGTTCGCGCCCTATACTTATGTAACCAAAAAAGGAAGTGGCGAGAGGTATTGTGCTGGCCACAACAGATTATTAAATTTGCTCTTAAATGAATCCGTATGATAACTCAAAAAGAATGATTCAAAACAAGGGGAAGGTTGTCAAGTGATAACGAATAGAAAACAAAAAACGTACATCTGAATCATGATCAGCTTGATCATTTACATTGCGAATCACAGCCAGAAGGAAAACATGGCTATTGTCACATGTTAAACTGTATGTACTCTGACGTCACATTTTCAAAATATTACCTACCTACACAAATTTCAATATTTAACTGTAAAATATTTAATGGATATTTCATGATATTTTCAAATTTAGTTAGTACGTAGAAATCATATAAAAATTCTTGCAACAGCCATATATAAATAAAAAGATATGCAAATATTTAATTATGAAATATAATGTAATAACATTGATTTTCTGAATTATGAGTAATGCTTACAACAAATATTGTAAATATGTACGTTTCTATAATTTTATGCATATAAAAAGTACATAAAACATAAAAAAATATAATAAATAACGATAATTCCATATTTTTCCAATATTTGTAATTTACATAACTTCCTGGTATTATAATGTATAAATTTATAAAAAAGAAAGTTGAATTTTACATGATATAATATTGAAAATGTATAAAATGCATAGAACAAAATAATATGAACATGCTAAATAAATATGCTATTGTTTTCTTTATCAGTTGTTTCATTTAGAAATATTATAAGTGCATACCTATAAAATAATGTTGAAATATTTCATGCATTTGAAATACAATAATGCATATGAATATAATTCAAATTGTATTCATAGTTTATAAATAAATAAATCAATTGTAAACTAGTTGCTATTAAATAATGAATCGTTTGAAACAATTTGGGAATTGTTTTACATATATTAAATTGTTAAAAATATACAAAAATATGAGAATAAAGCAAAAATGTTGTAACATGCATACTAAAACACATTTCCATACAATCTTTAGTTTATAAATATAATATTTAATATACAATATCTATAAAAACAACAAAGCAAACAATATTCTAACAAAAGCATGCACCATTTTGACAACTTACTGTTTTCAAACAACGATTGCAAAAACACGTCTTGTTTTGAGGTTATTTGATATCCACAAACATTTCACACTAAAGTCCACTAAGTTATCAACAATTTCCTCACTATTACACTAGTATTTCACTGTTTATTCGTCTCTAAACTGATCTTACATCCGGTAAACTTCTCTATCTTACTTCTACCAGGTGTACAGCATTTCTAAAGACTACATTCTCACTATTTCGTCCATGAGAACGACTTTATCGACACTGCCAGACCAGCGACGTAAAGTGTTAGCTACGACATGACGAAGAGTTAATGGTTTCTTTCTTGTTCATTATAATGATACAGAAAATAAGGGGATGTCTATTATTGAGCATATGAGAAGAAATTTCAATTGTTGTGATAAACAATGGTTAATTATTTGGTTTATTAACGAGTTTTTTCATGTATTATGAATTAGGTCATATTTCCGTAATAATAATTATAACAATTGTGAGAAATAAGTTTTAATTACTAGATGAATTTTGTTATAAAAATATAAAAAATAGGCTTTTTAACGTTTGTAGAAATACGTCACTTTATGACACTAGTGTAAAAAATCTGATGTGGCCAGCACAATACCTTCCGTCAATCCCGTGTATTATGTATAAATTCCATACATAAATTTTCTTGCAAGAGATTCTAAATGTCCAGTAAAATTAATTCATAAACTATGCAAATTTTACTTGACACTGCCATTTTCTTCTTCTTCTCTAGCTTTTCCCATTCGTTAGGGGTCGCTATTTTTTATTTTCTTCTTCCACTCATTTCAATTTTGCGTGTCGTTCTCATTCAGTTCCTGTTCTCTCAAGTCTTCCGCAATACAGTCCTATCATCTTATCTTTGGTCTTCCTATGTTTCTTCAACCTTCTTTTACTAAGCTGTTCATTCTTCTTCCAATATATTCTCCATCTCTCCTCATGACATGTTCAAACCAATGTAATCATCTCTCTTGTATCTTTCTACAAACTTGTAACTAACACTAGAGTTATTTCCTTACCTATTTTTCCGTGTCTTCCCCAACATCTACTTCAACATCCTCATCTCTGCCACATTCATTTACTTTTTATTGATACTGACATCTGTCAATTTGAATTATATGAATATATTAGTAATTTCCATGTTTAGCATAACTGGCTGAATTATAAAATTTAATTTCTTTAAAATTCTTTAACTCTATATTTATTGAATATAAAGTATAAAATGCAAGTTCTAATAACGTTAAATGTCAATAAATCAAATTTAACTGTTAAATCTTCAAATGAGGCTACTTACGGTTCACCAATTATAACCAAAATCTAATCAGTTGTTCTTCTGGATGTAAACTTGAGGAATACGAAAAAAATATAATTTTTGGAATCGTAGTATTGAAGTAATGCGATTCGAAACTTTCGTCACACACACATACACACACACACACAGACACACATACACACACACACACACACACACACACACACACACACACACACACACACACACACACACACACACACACACACACACACACACACACACACACACACACACACACACACACACACACACACACACACACACACACACACACACACACACACACACACACACACACACACACACACACACACACACACACACACACACACACACACACACACACACACACACACACACACACACACACACACACACACACACACACACACACACACACACACACACACACACACACACACACACACACACACACACACACACACACACACACACACACACACACACACACACACACACACACACACACACACACACACACACACACACACACACACACACACACACACACACACACACACACACACACACACACACACACACACACACACACACACACACACACACACACACACACACACACACACACACACACACACACACACACACACACACACACACACACACACACACACATACATACATACATACATACATACATACATACATACATACATACATACATACATACATACATACAGACATCATCGTAAAAATGGTAAAATCGTATTATAGGGACCCTAATACATGCTTATTCACTAAAAACTCATCATTGAATTTTTTGACCAAAGACAATACCTTCCTTACCTAAAAAAAGCCTCGTACAGACCTGCGAACCGTTCGGCGAACCGTACGCCGAACCGGTCGCCGAACCGTTCGGCGAACGGTTCGACGAGCTCTAGCAGATGATGGTGGGGGAACGTTCGTCTCTTTTCCATTATTGTTGCAGATACATTATGTATGTTTTGTGGATTCCAAATAATATCATGATTTCTGTACAGTTCGATAAATTTTGAAGTATTGTCTTTAGACCATTCCATTTTTGGTAAATGTAGTATTAATGAAGAGCAAACATCTACTTCGAATCAAGAATAAAGTGTAATAAAATATTTTGTTGCAAGTATCCGTTCGCCGTCGCGTCCAGACTAGCTGCAACGTGTTCGCGCAACATCCTTTGATCGTTCGTTGCAATACCGACAACGGATGGATCGCGCAAACGTTGCAGGCAAACGTTGCACATGTTGCAGTGCTTTGCTCGGATCGCCGTTTAGTTGCGCCGGTCTGGACGGGGTTCGCCGAACGGTTCGCAGGTCTGTACGAGGCTTTTTTTTAAGGTGACGGAAGGTAAAAATATAATATAATAGAATCACTACGGCAAATACTAAATTCAACAGCCTAAACACAGGTACAATATACAGCAAAATACAGAATGAGAGGCTGTTATTCCCTTCTCTGTCTCTACATTTCTCTATTTCACTCTCGACACAAGTCGTGTAGCCATTCGTTAAATACAGGGAGAGTACTACCTTGCGTAGGCGTGCTGACAACTCAAGAAAAAGAAATTTTCCTCTAGAGATTACCTGCTTGGCTGTAGGTAACAATTCCAGCTATTTTTTGACGCTACCCCCTATAGATTCTAAGATTGTAACGCTAACAATTATATTACAATGTAATTCTTTCAATACCAATAATTTCTTCCATATTTTTACCTCTCGCTAAGAGAGGTATTGGATTCATGCTAAAAAATGCATATCCGAATTTTATTGAATAAGCACGATTTAAGGTCCATAACATTCCGTTTTTATCATTTTTACAATGATGTCTGTGTGTGTGTGTGTGTGTGTGTGTAGATGTGTGTTAGGTTGTTGGAGGCACGATATTTCTCAAATTCTATAAGACTAAAGACCTGTTTAACTACGGATTCCTCAATCTAACAGTAATGGGAAGAGTTGAATAGGTTCTGGTAACAAATGAACAACCGGAAGTGGTAGTTCCTAAAAAAAAATTCTAAATATTATTTTTTGAAAATTTGTTACTACAAATATTAAAGATAATTAAATTCTCAATCTGACACATTTATTTTTTTTATTATATCTCATATAGATTTGGAGATATAGGATAAAATACAGTTGAGATATTTAAATGTTTGTAATTGACAGACAAATGCAAAATGTCAGTGTCGAAAATCAGATTTTTCTGGAAAGTGCGAGTACATTTAATATATAATATTGTATTATTAATTAAAAATGTATATAAATTGTAGGTATGGTAATATTACATATATCCTTTAGAAATACCGCTACTACTGTCAATGAATTTAAAGAATTTTGAACATATTAGAAGAGTAGGACAAAATTCCTCATAGAACGAAAAAAGAGATACAATTTCAATTATTTGTATGTACAAGAAATGTTAAATTCGTTACTTATAGGGCGCGAGCAGGCATGTGACCTTGTTAGGTAGATATGAGGATTCGTGTCAGAATGACGGCTACTAGTTATTTACATCCACATGGATTTGGAAAATCATGATGTTTTGAATGAAAAATTATGATACTTGACACCTATGTACATTATTACTAGCTGTCATTCTGACACGGGCTCCCATATCTGCTTGCCAATGCCAGCAAGTCACAGGACCCTGTGCAACATAAAATGAAAATGGCGAGAGGTATTGTGCTGGCCACAACAGATTTTTTTCTAATAAAACTTTTGTAATCTGCGGAATAAAAGCAGTTTGAATCGAAATGAATGTCACTCGCCAATCGCCCTTCAGGTAAAGTTGGTAATTGCGATGAAAATTTCGTCACTTCAAAGTCGATTCGAATAACGAATCAAAAACCAACAACAAAGAGATTTTCAATTTAAATTTGTAAGGATTGTGATCGTTGTAATCAATTCTAAATCTGTCCAAACTTGCCGAAATGAAATTGGGAACGAATAACGAACTAGTCACTGCAATAGATAGAAAGATTGGAGATTCAAATTAAATCGGATTTCTTTTCAAAAGTTTTGGGACAGAATTTCCATTTGTATTTTGTCAATCGTTGTCGATCTACAAGGAAGAAAATAAGAGCAGGGATATATTTTCTCTATACAGAACCCCTTCTGTAAAACATAATGGCCCGTACTACGATCACGGTTTTAACTAAAACGCTGTTTGAAGAAGTGTCACATATCATTATTTAATAACAATAATAAATAATATCGAATTTATCAAAATATGATTTAAAAGCAGAACATAGTTTGTATTCAAACAAATATTTTTTAAAAAATCGATCTTCAAACATACGTGCAAAATTAAATGTTGAAATTTGAATTTGACATTTTTTAAAACAGCGTTTTAGTTAAAACCGTGATCGTAGTACGGGCCATTGTGTCCAAAAGCATCCTAATTCGGCCGGCGCCATTTCCATTTTATGTTACATAAATAAATAATAAATAAATATATCATGACGGCATATTACCCATTGCTGGGTTATCTGCTTTGTACGCAGGTATCGGTAAATGATGAAATATTTGTACCGTGTGGGCGCTTACCAGGCGTCAGCTCATGGGCACTCATTGCTGTCGTGGAAAGTGCACCACAGGGGTCATTTTTGTGCCATTAAAATTCGAAGTATTTTTTGTGCGTCGGTCGGGATAGAACTTGCGGGTACATACAAATAATTCAAATTGTATCTATTCTTTCGTTCTATGAGGAATTTTCTCCTAACTCTTCTAATATATTAAAAATTCTTTACATTCACTGACGATATTAGCGGTATTTCTTAAGGATATATATATATATATATACCTATAATTTTAAATATTTAATTAATAATACAATAAGAAATTTTAAATGTACTTACTGTAATGTTAATAAAAATATTGATTCTTGACACTGACATTTTACATTTATCTGTCAATTATATACATTTAAATATCTCAACTGGTTTCCATGGAGTTGTTTGGGCAGCGAGATTTATAACAACAGATTATTCTATATTATTATATAATATATATCTAAATCTATAGAAGATATAATAAAATTTTTGAATACATCAGATTGAGAATTTAAAATCTTTATTATAGTATTAACATAAATTTTCAAAAATAATATTTAGAAGATTTTTTTAAGAAACTACCACTTCCGGTTGTCCAATTGTTACCAAAACCTATTCAACTCTTCCCAATAATGTTAGATTGAGAAATCCGCACATCCGCACACACATACACACACACACATCATCGTAAAAATGTTAAAATCGTATTCTAGGGACATTAAAACGTGTTTATTCAATAAAATGCGAATTTTAGCATGAATCCATTATGTCTCCTAGCAAGAGATAAAAACTCAATAAATATTTTATCCTACAACTCCACACTCCACCCTACATTCCTCACTTATATCTAGAAAAACAATATCCATCCCAACATCGCAACATCCAGCATCCTTTCATCTCAACTGCATCTCTTCCAGTCTGCTCGTTTCATGTCTTGCCTGGAGCATCAATGCATACAGCTCCTAGCATTTTCCACAAACAGCTCTGGCCCTGGCTCCGGTTTGTAAATAATCATCTACTTCCTCTCTACACTCTACATCACACCGCCTAGGGAATTCCTTGTCTCCGCGGGCCGTTGTCAAGGAGACGATGCCTTCTTGTTTACCAACACAACCGCGCAAACAAAGAAACGGGGTTAGCTGAGGTTTAATGAAACTAATACAGAGGAAATGCTGGAAAACAATATTGATGAATGGATGAGGAAATATATACGAGCAGATATATAAACAAGGATTTTTTACCTGGTATATGAGCTAATCTCATCCATATTTTTACCTTCCGTCACCTTTAGGTAAGGAAGGTATTTTTGGTCAAAAAATTCAATGATGAGTTTTTAGTGAATAAGCATGTTTTAGGGTCCCTATAATACGATTTTACCATTTTTACGATGATGTCTGTATGTATGTATGTGTGTGTGTGTGTCTGTGTGTGTGTGTGACAAAAGTTCCGGATCGCATAACTTCAATACCACGATTCCAAAAATTGTAATTTTTTCGTATTCCTCAAGTTTACATCCAGAAGAACAAGTGATTCAATTTTGATTATAAGTGGTGAACCGGAAATAGCCTTATTTGAAGATTTAACGTTATTATAACTTAAAGAATATATTATTCTCTATACGATTTGATTACATTTTATACTTCATATTCAATAGATACAGAGTTAAAGAATTTTAAAGAAATTAAATTTTATAATTCAGTCAGCTATGCTAAACATGGAAACTACTAATATATTCATATAATTCAAATTGGCAGATGTCAGTATCAATAAAAATAAATTAATGTGGCAGAGATGAGGATGTTGAAGTAGATGTTGGAGAAAACACGGAAAGATACGGTAAGAAAATAAGTGTTACAAGTTTCTAGAAAGATACAAGAAAGACGATTACATTGGTATGAACATGTCATGAGGAGAAATTAAGAATTATATTGGAACAAGAATGAATAGTTTAGTAATAGAAGGTTGAAGAAACAGAGGAAAACCAAAGATAAGATGGAAGGACTGTATTACGGAAGACTTGAGAGAAAAGGAACTGAATGAGAACGACACGCAAAAATAGCGACCCCTAACGAATGGGAAAAGCTAAAGAAGAAGAAGATGTCAGTGTCAAGTGCAATTTGAATAGTTTGTTTATGAAATAATTTTACTGGAAATTTAGAATTTTTTGCAAGAAAAATTATGTATGGAATTTATACATTATATACAGGATTGACGGAAGGTATTGTGCTGGCCACAACAGATTATTTTCTTACTGTATCTTTCCGTGTCTTCCCCAACATCTACTTCAACATCCTCATCTCTGCCACATTAATTTACTTTTTATTCATACTGACATCTGTCAATTTGAATTATATGAATATATTTAGTAGTTTCCATGTTTAGCATAGCTGGCTGAATTATAAAATTTAATTTCTTTAAAATTCTTAAACTCTGTATCTATTGAATATGAAGTATAAAATGTAATCAAATCGTATAGAGAATAATATATTCTTTAAGTTATAATAACGTTAAATGTCAATAAATCAATTTTAACTGTTAAATCTTCAAATGAGGGTACTTCCGGTTCACCAATTATAACCAAAATCTAAACACTTGTTCTTCTGAATGTAAACTTGAGGAATACGAAAAAATTATAATTTTTGGAATCGTGGTATTGAAGTTATGGAATCCGGAACTTTTGTCACACACACACAGACACATACATACACACACACACACACACACACACACACACACACACACATACACATATATACATACATACATACATACATAGCAGATTGGCACACCCAGCAATGGGTAATATGCCGTGATGAATTTTTTTTTTTAATTTTTATACATACAGACCTCATCGTAAAAATGGTAAAATCGTATTATAGGGACCCTAAAACATGCTTATTCACTAAAAACTCATCATTGAATTTTTTGACCAAAGACAATATCTTCCTTACCTAAAGGAGACGGAAGGTAAAAATCGTGCAACACCTTATTAAGAATAAAGCCCTCGTATTTTTCTGGTAAACTCGTACATATCTTGGTAATATAAGGAGTACGTCTATGGACCTTTGTGTCTCAAAGACAACACCTGTTATTAGTCTTGTTTACACTGCGTTGCGTTGATTATCACTTTACTAACCATCTGTCCAGTATCACAAGACTCACAAGAAAGCTGAACCTACTTACTAAAGTATTAATTTATAAGCACGTTGTTATCATGTAATATAATACTTCGCTTCTATTACTTACTAAACATAAACTTCTAAATATAACTCCTTGTTGATTCGAATATTCGCAAGCAATCATAAAATAATAAACGCTAATATAAAAATAATTTAGATGCATATAAAAGTATTCGAATACACATCTTTAAAAATAAACTTTTAAAATTACGAGGGTGGATTGAAAAGTTTCCGGAATGACATGAATATATATGTAAACGGAACTAGGGAACGCGATTTTTCTCGGAAATTATAAGAGATACAAAAAAATCGTTCAAATAAAATTGTTAGTGTTTCTAGTAAGCTACATAAATTAATGTAAATCAGAAAAAATATTTTAATTTTCGGAGATATACCTATTTTTGACTTTTTACTTCTTTGTACGTAAGTAAAGGAAGTATTGTAATCGCGAAAAATTTCGGTTTTCAGATTTCAGCGGAAATATCCATTTTGATCATCCCTGAATCCATTTTGACTAATTTCGTCGTGACGTCTGTACGTAAGTACGTCCGTACGTACGTTCGTACGTTCGTGTCTCGCATAACTCAAAAACAGTAAGCCGTAGAAAGTTGAAATTTTGTATTTAGGACTCCTATAACATCTAGTTGTGCACCTCCCTTTCTGGTTATTACACAATTTCCAGAAGTGCCACTTTACATGAAGCCTATAATAGATTTTAATGAAAAACTGTTTTAAAATATAATCCAAAACTTTTCAAATTTGGTATACAAGACTTTTATGTCAATCGAAATAACATAATACATTTTGGTTAAAATAGGCTAACCGGAAGTGGTACATTACTTGAAGTTGTTAAGAGTTTTTCTTGAATAAAATTATTTTATTTTGATTTTAGAAATAAATGCTTCAAATAAAAATTTTAGAGAAATAATTTCTGCGTCTAGCACAACAAGTATTATTAAATTAGCCCTTTGTATAAGCGAGATATGTAAATTTAAATATTATATACTTTTTTGTTTTTGTAATAAAGATTGCTATGGATTAGGACAAAAACATAAAAAAAATGTTCATGTCAAATTACGTTAAATACGTGCAATTTTATAATTCGTACAATAACAAATATTATATTTTTATTGTGAAATTAGTCATATTCATTGTTGTAATCAAATATTTCTTTGTTGTAATCAAAACTCTCTTTAAAAAGAACCGGATTAGATTATGGTCGCTATATATCTTAATGTTTTGAAGTTAAAATTAATATTTTGTAATTTATTTATTAAAAAAATATGTATAGTTTAATAATCGTACAAGGAAGTCGTGTGGTGTCCACATCAGATTTTTTTTAAATGGTACGCCCTGTATATTTTTATACTATTTAGTACTAAATAATTTTTGCTTTAAAAAAGTTTCATAAGTTATACCTTCTTAACTTAATATTATTCGAAATATTGAAGAAAATATTAAAATAATTTTACTGGAAATTAAAGCTGGCTATGGAAACAAAATTTGATATTTGTATTAGTTTATTTTTATAACCCTGTGAAAAAGTTTATTGAATTGATAACTTAGATTATTAATTGTTGTAAAAATGGAGGAATACTCAATGAACGAGAAGGTAGATTATGTTGAAATGTTTCCATTTATCAAACAATAATTCAAGAGAAGCACTGCGATTATACCGGCAACAATATCCTGATCGCTTTCATCCAAATCAAACATACTTTTTTAAATTAGAAAGAAAGCCACGTAGAACTGGTTCCCTGACTATGGCAAATCGCGAAGTTGGTCAAATAAATGAAAATTTGGAAGCTGATGTATGTAAATTAATAATGCATGTTTTATTCTTGTTTAAAACAAAAGAATGTAGACTTGTTATACATTGAAAAGCTTATAAAATAAGGAAAAAAGAACATATTGTTGTCGCAATACGTATATAAATTTTATATTCACTTAACTTTAAGGTTAGGGGTAGTTTTTAATTTGATTATCAACCACAGAAATATAAGTGAAAATAAAAACTTTTTTCAAATCAAGTAGCTTCTTTGTGAAGTACAAAATTAAATTATTATATATAATACAACAATGTAACTAGTAACAAAGATGCTATACTTATAAAAATATGGGAAAAGTTCTTTCTTCCTAACACAATTTATACTCTTAATCCAATTTTATTTTTGTAATCCTTTTATTCATCTTTGTTCTTTTGAAACTTTGCAGTATAAATACAATGTTCTAGCGTTTTAGCGTATTTTTATATAAGAATATGAACACAAAGAAACAAGACAATGAAAAATCAACAAGAGTAAACAAAATAAAAAGAGAATAAAACAAGAAATAAAACAATGAATTTAATTTTCTCATTTGAAAACGTTAATTTTTTTACGAAAATTAATGAGTTTCTTTATTTATTTATGTGTCTACAGTGAAATGCCCTACTTTTGAAGCCTTTTTATCTCCTACTATCCTTGGTAAATGAGAACGTTTCAAGGTCCTCAGAATCAGATTATACGATTTTACAATTTTTACGATGATGTCTGTATGTATGTATATGTGTGTATGTGTGTGTGTGTGTGTGTGTCTGTATCTGTGTGTGTGTGTGACGAAAGTTTCGGATCGCATAACTTCAATACCACGATTCCAAAAATTATATTTTCGTATTCCACAAGTTTACATTCAGAAGAACAAGTGATTAGATTCTGGTTATAATTGATTAATTGGTGAACTGGAAGTAGCCTCATTTGAAGATTTAACAGTTAAAATTGATGAAGCGAAAGAATACGGCTTAGATTTTGGAGTAAATAAGATTACCGGAAATGGCATTTAACTGGAAGCACTTCTGATAAGCGCTTTTTGGTATGGCCTTAAGCTCTTCCAGAGATGCGGTCTTTATCTTTTTTTTTTTGGCTAAAAAATCACGAACAAGCAACAATATGTGAGCAGGTGTATTATCGTGATGCAAAAGCCATGAATTGTTTTGCCACAAATCCGGGCGTTTTCTTCGCAAACGATGCATAACTTGAAGGTAATATTCCTTATTGACCGTACGACGATTCTCCAGGGCGGGCATCGTCATTACCATCATCTCGGCCTTCTGTGAAGAGCTTGTACCGCTTACAAACAGTTTTTTTGTTCAAAGTAAACTCGCCAAATGCCACAGACAACATTTCAAGTGCGTTGGAGCAAGATTCTTTGATCCATTTTTACCTTCCGTCACCTTTAGGTAAGGAAAGTGTCGAAAGTTTCGGATCGCATAACTTCAATACTACGATTACAAAAATTATATTTTTTTCGTATTCCTCAAGTTTACATCCAGAAGAACAACTAATTAGATTTTGGTTATAATTGGTGAACTGGAAGTAGCCTCATTTGAAGATTTAACAGTTAAATTTGATTTATTGACATTTAGCGTTATTATAACTTAAAGAATATATTATTCTCTATACGATTTCAATGCATTTTATACTTCATATTCAATAGATATAGAGTTAAAGAATTTTAAAAAATTAAATTTTATAAATCAGCCAGCTATGCTAAACATGAAAACTACTAATATATTCATATAATTCAAATTGATAGATGTCAGTATAAATAAAAAGTAAATTAATGTGGCAGGGATGAGGATGTCGAAGTAGATGTTGAAGAAGACACGTAAAGATAGATAAGGAAATAACTCTAGTGTTACAAGTTTCTAGAAAGATACAAGAGAGATGATTACATTGGTTTGAAAATGTCATGCGGAGAAATGAAGAATATATTGGAAGAATGAATAGCTTAGTAATAGAAGGTTGAAGAAACAGAGGAAGAACAAAGATAAGATGGAAAGACTATATTGTGGAAGACTTGAGAGAAAATGAACTGAATGAGAACGACACGTAAAACAGAAATGAGTGGAAGAAGAAAAGAAAAAATAGCGACCCCTAACGAATGGGGAAAGCTAAAGAAGAAGAAGATGTTAGTGTCAAGTGCAATTTGCGTAGTTTGTTTATGAAATAATTTTACTGGAAATTTAGAATCTTTTGCAAGAAAATTTATGTATAGGATTTATACATAATACACAGGAATGACTGAAGGTATAGTGCTGGTCACAACAGATTTTTTCTTCCTCTTTTAAAAATAAATAACACCCAAAAATTTCTAAAAGTTATATTTCATTTTATAAGGTTTTTTCAAGTTGACGTTAGTTGCTTAATCATTTTCACTATAGTCGTATGTTAATGTTTAAATAAATAATCTTAGTGTTTAAGTATTTAATAATAATCTTAATCTTAAATCAGTATTTATATTAATTTAATCATACTGATTGTTATTTTTATAATAATATTCTTAATCATGTATCGTTTAATAATCATTTAATTTAATTATTAATAACTCTTTGATTTTTACAAACGTTAAATACTACGTCACTGATATCGTACCCCAAACATACTTTTAGACATTCGATCATTATGAATACCAAGGTACTTATGTGGGTACTTGATTTGCGTATTTGTAATAGGAGCCCTTTTGGTTTTGTGGTTTCCTGGCGCTGTCCAATATTGGTTCGCATAATTAACGGCTCTCCGCCACCGCCAACCAGCGCCACGAGTACTCATTAAAATGCGGAATATTCTATTATGAATACTAATTGAATGGTTTTTCCACCCACAAGGGATGTGAACGGAAAATGGAGGGGGGGAAGGTTAAAGGTCGATAGATCCCGAGGAAAAAATCTGTTGTGGACAGCACAATACCTCTAGCCACTTTCGGTTTTGGTTACATAAGTGTAGGGCACGAGCAGTCATGTGACATTCTTGGCCTTAACAAGCAAATATGGGGGCCCGTGTCAAAATGACAATTAGTAATTATGTACATTGATTTCAAATGTCAGAATTTTTCATTAAAAATTCCAAGATTTTCTAAATTCAAATTAGTGTGGAATATACTTGTCGACGAAAATAAACCACATGGAATTGAAAAATCACTAAATTTAGAATGAATATTTGGCGACACGGGCCCCCATATTTGCTTGTCAAATCCAACAAAGTCACATGACTGCTTGCGCCCTATTGTATTTAACAGTTCTTGTATACCTACACTCTACACCAAAAATTCTAATTATATTTATTCATTTTTTTTTAAATTCATTCTATGAAGAAATTCTGTCCTACTCTACTAATTTTGCGAAATGTTTCCATTTCATTTTCAGGATTGACAGTATTTTTGAAGGGTATATATAACAAACCTATAATTTTAAATATTTAACTATTAATACAATAAGAAATAATATAATGTATGTACTTCATAGAAATAATCTTCAGTAATGTCCCTGGATTTATGACACTGAAATTTGCTTGTCAGTTACAAACATTTTAATTTTTCAATTGGTTTCCATGACATTATTTGGGCTGTGAGATTTATTATAACAGATTATTATATACCTTATATGTCTCTATCTCTAAATCTATAAAATAAATAATAAAATATTTATATGTATCAGATAGAGAATTTACTCTTCTTACTAACAAGAACAAAAAAATTCAAAAGTAAAGAGACAAATGGCTATAAAACGGTTTATTTCAATCTTTCAAAATTAAGGCTATTTTTCAACATAATCACCCCCCACAGTTATGCACTTGTCCCATCTTTCTTGCAGCTTCCTAATTCCCTTGGCGAAGAATTCTTTCGATTTACCCCGAAGCCACTTTTGCATCGCTTCCTTAACTTCCTCATTGTTAGCAAATATTTTTCCACGTAGGGCGTCTTTGAGTGGTCCAAACAGGTAAAAATCAGATGGGGCGAGGTAGGGACTGTAGGCAGGATGAGATAAGACTTCCCAACCCATTTCTTGAAGCTTATCACGGGTCAGCTGGGCTGTATGGGGCGGGCGTTATCGTGCTGAAGAATGACTCCTTTTGACAAGAGTCCACGGCGTTTGCTTCTAATAGCTGGTCTAACTTTGTGTTCTAGCATCTCAGAGTAGTATTGGCTATTGATAGTTCGCTGATCTTCAAGGAAATCGTAATAGACCAGAAACTTCCAGTGGACGTCCACATCGGGGTTCATCACCTACACTTGTTCGGCCACTTTTAAACCGATCAACCCACTTTCGCACGGTTCATACAACTTTTACCGTACTTTATTAACATTGTAGAAAAAAATTCACTTGGTTTTACACCTTCTGCGACTAAAAATCTAATGACTGAGCGCTGCTCTTCTAAGATGCAATCTTCTAGTGGACTTGCCATGGTGAACTGAAAATTTTGAGGTTATGTTGACATAAAATGATGAAACAGCTGATCAGAGCATATGCCAAGGTTGCCAACTAACACCCCTGAAAAGATTGTACACATTCATTGAATAGTTTTAAAATTATAGAATTTGTCTCTTTACTTATTGAATGACCCTCGTACATAGTTAAACAGATATCAAGTATTATAACATACACACACACATACAAACACACACACACACACACACACATACACACAGACATCATCGTAAAAATATGAAAAACAGATTGTAGAGACCTTAAAACGTGCTGAATCATTAAAATTTGGATATGCGATTTTTAGTATAAATTCAATACCTCTCTTAGCGAGAGGTAAAAACCAATTTTATTTTGGTCAAAAATTGGCACTGGAAAATGAAAAATAGCGACCCCTAACGAATGGGAAAAGCTAGAGAAGAAGAAGTCAGTGTCAAGTACAATTTGCGTAGTTTGTTTATGAAATAATTTTACTGGAAATTTAGAATCTTTTACAAGAAAATTTATGTATGGAATTTATACATAGTACACATGTTGTCTTAACCTGCCTAATGGTAGTTACCAAACAAATAATATTAGCGAATATATATATATATATACAAATAGATAATTAGAAAAACACTAATAAATAAATAAATACGGCGAACAGGCTTCATATGTTTTTGAAGTCACCGGGTGCGGGTAAATACATGATTTACCTGTAGTCTGTAATCAAAACCATAAGAACAATTTCTGGTATTGACTGACCTAAGTCCTAATACCGGCCCACCGGCGGCCCAGTCCGCCCCTGTTTTCATGTGATATAAAAGAGACAAAGTGAATAAAGAGCGATTTTTTTAAAAATAAATACCAAGTAAAGCAACAAAGCAACGATTATGTTCAAAGTCTAAATATAAAGTACTATTTTACATTCATTTAATTAATAATTAGAAAGAAAGAAACAAGAAAGAAAAAAATAGACGTTAAAAAGTGTTTACTTTTACATTTCAAAATATATTAAATTTTAATGAATATTGTTGATGTCTTGAATAAGAAATTAGGTAGTTTTTCTTACAAATTTTATCTCTGTATGTGTATTTTAAAGCAATATTTAATATAAACGACACGGTGTAGCAAAATAACCTCCCTAGTTTTGAAGGTAAATAAGAACTAGGGCAAAGAAATTCTGGAAGAGGCTCACGTCAGAATTGATGGTAACTTCCAATTTCCCTTCGTCGATGTTTTCGAGAGTTCGAGTAATCCATGGTTGTCCAGGTCCTTTCCTAACAACAGATCCTGTGTGTGTGTGTGTGTGTGTGTGTGTGTGTATGTGTGTGGGACGTTGGAAGGACGATTACTCAAAAACTATAAGATTTTATATTTGTTTAACTATGTATTTCCCAATCGGACATTCATGGGAAGAGCTGAAAAGGTAACAATTGGACAACCGAAAGTAGCAGATTCTTGAAAAAAAATCTTCTAAATATTATTTTTTGAATTTTTTTGGTAATATTAAAGAAAATTAAATTCTATATCTGACACATTTAATTTTTTTATTATATCTCGTATAGGTTTGGAGATATAGTATGTAATAATATGGAATAATCTGTTGCAATAAATCTCGTTGCCTAAAAAACAGTTGAGATATTTAAATGTTTGTAATTGACAGATAAATGCAAAATGTCAGTGTCAAAAATTAGATTTTTCTGGGAAGTACAAGTACATTTAATATATATTATTAATTAAATATGTATTTAAATGTTAATATTACATATATCCTTAATAAATACCGCTAATACCGTCAATGAATTTGAAGAATTTTAAATTTAGAAAACTAGGACAAAATTACTCATAGAACGAAAGAAGAAATACAATTTCAATTATTTGTCTGTACAAGAAATGTTAAACTTGTTGCTTATAGGGCGCGAGCAGACATGTGACTTTTTGGCCTTGGCAAGCAGATTTGTGGGTCCGTGTAAGAATGACAGCTAGTAGTTATTTACATAGATATCACAAATGTTCCTAAAAAATTCAAAATATTCTGATATGTTGTTTATATGTCAACAATAGCATGGAATATATTTGGGGAGGAAAATAATCCACATGGATTTGGAATTTCATAATGATTTGAATGCAAAATGGCAGTATCAAAAATCAGATTTGCTTGCCAAGGCCAACAAAGTCACATAACTGCTCGCACCCTATGCAACATAAAAATGAAAATGGCGAAAGGTATTGTGCTGGCCACAACAGATTTTCTCGACATGTATGTGTCTTTGCAGAAAACTATTTAATAGCTAAACCCTAAACCATCCTATTTTCTACAATTGCCAACAAGTTGTCTCTCGAGCTTTGCCCCTTTCTGGGGTTTGAGAGCTCTAATGTCAGCAGCGGAGATTCGGTACACACGTAAAAGCGAAGTTTGTTGTCTACAGAGAAGGAGACGTAAACAATAAACAGAGAGTCCAAAGCTAGAAATACCAAAGCAGTGTGTTGTGTTGGAAACACAACATATATTATTCTTCACGTACGAATGGCATTGTGCAATAATATTTCGTTTAAGGTAGTTGAATACGCTCTATAATCTGTGTTGACAACTAGTAGGAACCAAATTTTTCTGCATCAAGAAACGCACATGCAAACAAGATCATTATTCTAGCTCTTCTCGAAATTATTGAAATTGGAACAAAATTGAAATTATTTTACAATAGAGTAGGGTATGGTATACCTATGATACGTAAAAATCAAATTCAATCAAAATTAATCATTTTATTTTTGTAATTGTAATGGCCGGTATTCCGAGCGCACTTTTATAATAAAAGCGCTTTTATGGAGCGCGCTTTTACATTATATTCTTACGAGGAGTGTGCTCAGAATATGGGCCAATGTCTTTGTTGTTTAATAAAGTAATTAATAGTAATTAAAGTAATCACGAATATACATGGTGAATCAGGGAAGACGCCACCACCTCTTTAACTTTTTACCTTCCGTCACCTTTAGGTAAGGAAGGTGCTTATTCATAGGAACTCATTATCGATTTTTGACCAAAGACAATACCTTCCTTAGCTAAAGATGACGGAGGGTAAAACTAATACATCGGTGAAAACACAAAAATGGCGGTTTACATTTTAGTAAAATAATTGTAGGTAGGTCGCTATTTTTGCGTGTCGTTATCATTCAGTTCCTTTTCTCTCAAGTCTTCCGCAATACAGTCCTTCCATCTTATCTTTGGTCTTCCTCTGTTTCTTCAACATCCTATAACTATTCATTCTTATTCCAATATAATTCTTCATTTCTCCTCATGACATTTTCAAACCAATGTAATCATATTTCTTGTATCTTTCTAGAAACTTGTAATACTACAGTTATTTTCTTACCGTATCTTTCCGTGTTTCCCCCAACATCTACTTCAACATCCTCATCTCTGCCACATTAATTTACTTTTTATTGATACTGACATCTGTCAATTTGAATTATATGAATATATTAATAGTTTCCATGTTTAGCATAGCTGGCTGAATTATAAAATTTAATTTTTTTAAAATTCTTTAACTCTGTATCTATTGAATATGAAGTATAAAATGTAATCAAATCATATATAGAATAATATATTCTTTAAGTTATAATAACGTTAAATGCCAATAAATCAAATTTAACTGTTAACTCTTCAAATGAGGTACTTCCGGTTCACCAATTATAACCAAAATCTAATCACTTGTTCTTCTGGATGTAAACTTGAGGAATACGAAAAAAATATAATTTTTGGTATCGTGGTATTTAAGATATGGATCCGGAACTTTTGTCACACACACACAGACACACAGACACACATACATACATACAGACATCATCGTAAAAATGGTAAAATCGTATTATAGGGACCCTAAAACATGCTTATTCACTAAAAACTCATCATTGAATTTTTTGACCAATGACAATACCTTCCTTACCTAAAAGTGACGGTATAAAGAGGGGGGGGGGGCGTCTTCCCGGATTCATCTGTACATAGAAGGTAGGTAACAATTAAAATGTTTTCTCGTCGGTTTCCTCAATTATTGAAAAATAAAAACACATCTAGAATAATTAAAGAATATAATTTTTTATTTGAAATCGTCACTGACAGTACTGACACCGCGTAAGCCGAAAATGCTTGGGTATTAGTTCGTGTCAAGTGCAGTGACGCCGAAATAAACGAAAAGAAGAAGAATATTATTGATCTATAAACCAACAACCTGCTTATTGTACACCGTTTTATTCCTTGCATTTCTTTCTAAATTCTCAATTTGTTCAGCAAGCCTATTTACATTTTACACCCCCATTCCTATCTTTACAGCCGTCCTCTTTCAACGCGATCTGCATTCTTATAGCCTTGTTTTGCCTCTGTCCATTTCGCCTGTGACATTTAACCTGCTGCCTGAGATTGGAGCGAATGGAGAGAAATCCCAATAGTGCGATGATTGTGGAAATGTCGATGTGGCGAAACGACAGCTGTTGGCCTACAAATGACGCATTGTGGTAACTGGCTGGAAGATTTAGAATGGAAATGGGAAGCGAAGCAGGGTTTGGAAATGAGTTGGTGGTCAAAATGCAACGTGGCAGATATTTCGCACTTTAGTGGGTTCTGCATCATAGTAACAAATTAGAACAAAGGCAACAAGGGTCATTTATATTGAAACTAGACCTAACTTTTTACTTTTTCCATTAAATTATTCATCTCTCCTCATGACATGTTATGTGGCCAATACAATACCTCACGTTTAATTTAATTTTTATTCCTGTAAATATTTAAAATTAATAAAAAACTATACAAAGTACAAATGCGACACTTGGTAAACTGCTCCAAATAATATTTAAATTACACTTGGCAAAGTTCACAAAATTTCAGTCTCTGAATCAACCTCTCGGTCATTTATCAGAGACTGGCCCAATCAACCAGAACCACAGACGCGTTTCGCTCTTATTGGAGCTCATCAGTGTGGTGTACTGAAGCCTCTTTCGAGGCACAGAGACAGGGCTGAATACCGTCCGAAGCACAGCGGAGAGATAGTCTGATATGTAGAAGCAACGAGCAATGAAGTTGGTGATATAAATAAACAGTCTACAAGTTGTGAACATAAATAAATGTAGTTATATAAATAAATATAGTGATATAAATATTGCTTAAATAAATAGTGTTTAAACATTTAATAATATTCTTTGTCTTAAATTAGAGTTTATAATTATTTAATCCATAGTGTTAGTTATTACCTCTCGCTAAGAGAGGTATTGGATTCATGCTAAAAATCGCATATCCAGATTTTATTGAATAAGCACGTTTTAAGGTCCCTACAATCCGATTTTAACATTTTTACGATGATGTCTGTGTGTGTGTGTGTGTGTGTGTGTGTGTGTGTGTGTGTGGATGTGTGTGTGTGTGTGTGTGTGTGTGTGTGTGTGTGTGTGTGTGTGTGTGTGTGTGTGTGTGTGTGGGATGTTGGAAGGACGGTTACTCAAAAACTATAAGACTTAAAATTTGTTTAACAACGTATTTCCCAATCGGACATTCATGGGAAGATCTGAAAAGGTTTTGGTAATAATTGGACAACCGGAAGTAGAAGATTCTTGAAAAAAAATCTTCTAAATATTATTTTTTGAAATTTTTTCGTGGTAATATTAAAGAAAATTAAATTCTCTATCTGATACATTTAAATATTTTATTATATATTCCATAGATTTAGAGATAAAAGAAGTATAATATATAAAATAATCTGTTGTAATAAATTTGACAGCCGAAAGAATGCCATGAAAAATAGTTGATAATTTAAATTATTTGTAATTGACAGATAAATGTCAGTGTCAGAAATAATGAGTAATGAAAGAAAAATGTACTTGGAGAATCCCTTAGTTCTTGATCTGTGACTATTATGGAGATGACAAGTCTAGGTTGAAGGACTTAAATTTGTTTCAAACATTATGGGACAATGTACACCAGTACTATAGACTAGAGTAACTTTGAATTGCGAAAAAGCTATCAAATTCTTCTCAAGTAAGTTGTAAATATTGACAAAATTACACATCGATATAAGAATAATCGGAGTGCAATCTATCCGTCACTTTATTAAAGGGAATTAGTGTTATTTAGATATAACATGTATGAAAATAATAATAAAATGCAAAAGAAGATATGTAAGAATAGATGCACAATCCATATATACATTTTAGACCGCCCAAAATTAATGTTTTTACTAGAAGAATATGAAGAGAAAGTAAACAACGTTGTTCGAATTGAAAATTGCAGTTACCAGCCTAATATTTATATATGGTAAACTCTACTTTGTAATTTATTGTAACATAATTTATGGTAAAATATCTTCATGTTGAGACATGCTATTATTGAATAATAAAGAAGTTTATACGTCATAGATTTATATGAATATATTATTTGTATTTATAAAAATATTCTTTGCTTTATGCATACAGCCAGGTAAAATATATGGCGAGAGGTTATGTGCTGGCCACATCAGATTTTTTTTATTATCTTTTTAATATTTAATCCTAATTATTTATCGTTTAATAAACGTATTACTTTAATTAATATTGATTCTCTGATTTTTACACTTCACCCATATACGGAAACGTTACAATATGGGATATGTTTCATTACAGCTGAGGGGTTAACTATATTACCGAGATGCGAAGCCTCGAGGTGAGATACAGCGCGAGGCTGTAATGAAAATCCCACCGAGGTATGTATACTATTTTAATCATTATCATCTACTTTGTAAATAAATAATTTTCAAAATAAATAATTCAGTTATAACCATCAATTTTTTAAATATTTTTTGACAGCTCTAGGAATGACGTATTTCCCAACCTCTAAAAGGTTAGGAATCGACATATTACCATAATGATTGTGAATAAAAGACCTTCCTTACCTAAAGGTTACGGAATAAAAATATATGAAGGGCCTATTCGACAGGAAATAAAGACGAGTACAAATAATATAAGAATTTTAATAAAACTAAAATTATAAATAGATGTAATTTACCGACATTTTATTACGATAGGATAGGAATTTTAATAACTGAATATTATTGCAGTACATACAATAATTCTCTTGAAATATTTATATTAAAATTTATGGAGAAGTGGTTTTACTAGTTTATTTTTTCTATGAATGCATTCAGGCAGGACTAGGCCAGATTATGAAATTGACTTGAAATTGAACCGGGCCGGGTAATCGGTAAGACTCAAAGCCGGGGTGGCAATGATTCATTGTTAAATTCTCACTTGACATTAGCATTGATAACTGGGAAAGTGAGTGATGACTTAAAACGAAAATACCTTACTCTTCAAAACTAACAACCAAGTGGTCATGGTAAATTAAATAGTTACTTTTATAAATTTAAAATAAAGGATAGTTCAGAGTGTAAATGTAGTAACGAAAACCAAAGAGTGGACCACATCATTTACGACTGTGCAATACTACATAGTGAACGCACAATTCTCCGAGGCAGTGTCACAAGAAGAAATGGAAATTGACCCCTTTCACGTCATGAACTTGTACTAATATATACCCTAGATTTTATTAAGTTTGTAAATTCTATAGAGTTTGAAAATTTGGTATAAAACTATGAAAAGTTTAATAGAATAATGCGGCACACCATAGATAAGTTGAATTTAATATGTTACAGATTGATTTAGTTGTTTTATTTTGCATTGTATTTGTATAAATTTATTATATGTAGTAGTCGTTGTAAAAAAAAGAGAGAGTGACAGTTTGATTTTTTTTGTGACAGATTTATAATTTCAGAATTATATATATTAAAAAAAGGATTTCATGTTCAATAAATAAGTGATCTATTAATTTAAACCCGAGCTGTTGGTTTTTACGGGTATTTTCCAGGGGATACGCAAAAATATTGAACTTGGGGGCAGTGACATTTATATGTGATTTTTCTTCACTGTCATCAATAACATTAATATGGTGCCGAAACCCGGGACCCACTGGAACCTGTAGTTATTCAACAGCAGTTAAAGAACCTGAAGATATTGAAGAAGCGTCTTTGATACGCAAATTTTCATAATTGTGATTTGACATATCCCTCAAAGAGGAAGAACAACTTATTTATTTTGATCTGGAATTATGGCTGAAAAGCAACTGTCTGCATCTAGAGAAATTGGACGAGAAAGAGCGTCGAAACCAGTAAGCAGACTTACATATAATCAATTAGGAGAACCGTCACTTGTTGCTCACCAATCTGCTACAACTCAGCAAAAAGAAATCTACAAACCTACGCCTAAGCCTAGATCTAGTAAATCCTTACATGCTCCAATACCTAAACCAAGGACATCTCGTGCATCTTCAGTAAGGTCAGAAATAGAGCATTTATCTAATAGTGAGTTGCATATTAATAAACAACAAGCAGAAATAGAAAAGGAACGTACTAACGCTGAAGCTGAAGTACAGATTTTAGAAGAAAAACTAGCAGCTGTCCTGGAAAGAATAAATTTATTTAAAGACGATGAGGCTGATTCTTTATCAGCAGAAGAGAAGAAACATTTACGAGGTTTTAAACTGGAAAAAATTAATATAGAAGAAAATTTGAAGGTGTCAAAAATAAAATTGCAACGCCTGCTGAAGCACCATGCTATCGATCTACATTTACTGGATAATCAAAAGGGTTTGGAATTCAAGAATTTGGATGAAGATCATGCTAGTATATTAAGTAAAGAAGAAGAATATAATTATAATCGTACTGAAGAATGGATAAATAATAATCAGTTGAAATCATCCCCATCTAGTGATATTACTTCGCTAGCAAATGCTATCACAAATGCTATAGCTAGTGCAACACTGCATCCAAATCCACTACAGCAGTTTTCTCCAAAGAAGAAAGGGAACTTCCTATATTTGGAGGTAAACCAGAAGACTGGTCCGTGTTTCTAAATGAGTTTGAAAGGACGACTGTCAAGTATAATTTGGTAAATTCGGAAAATATGATCCGGTTAAGAAAAGCTCTGAAAGGGACAGCGAAAGAAACAGTTTACCATCTTCTAGCAAATCCAGATAATGTAAAGGAAATAATAGAAACCCTTAAGAGAAGGTTTGGTCAACCGCAATTTATCCTAGAATCTCTCTCAAAGAAAGTGAAAGAATGTCCAGCACCAAACTTATCTAAGCCTGAAACAGTAATACAATTTGGGATAGCTGTGCAAGCTTTGGTAACAAATATAAAGTCCTATGAACAACATGAGTACTTGCAATCAGTTGACCTAGTTCATACGCTGATTAAAAAGCTTCCTATAGACATGACATGCAAATGGTATGATTGGTTAGATGATGACGACACTAGAAAACAAAATCTAGAAAATTTCAATACGTGGATTTCTAAGCAAGTTAACCAAGCCTATCGACGCCAAGAACCTATCTTTAAAGACGAAGAAAAACTGGAGAAAAAGAAGCACCATGTAGGAGCTTCTGGGGCTCGCGAGAATAAAAATAAAATAGAATTTTGCCTAAATTGTAACAAAGAAAGACATCATATTTCAAATTGTCGCAAGTTTCAAAAATTAAACGAAGAGGAAAAATTAAAGCTTGTCAAAGAAAAAGGCCTCTGTTTCAGCTGTTTAAGAAAAGGACACAAATCCATCGATTGTAAAAGTAAGAAAGAATGCGGAATCAATAAGTGCAGTCGCAGTCATCATCCATTTCTTCATGCATGTTATTCCAAGAAAAGAATCCCTGAATTTCCTACGCAATCGGTGAAAAAAGAAATTGATCATGTTTCAGCTCACCATGGCAACATAACTCAACAAGGTGTAGAAGATCTTCTGTGGTACATTCCTGTGAAAGTACATGGACCTAAAGGTGTAGTATCATGCTACGCTATGATGGATAATGGTGCTCAACTATCTCTAATGGATGAACAGTTAGCAGAAGAAATTGGACTTTATGGACCGAAAGAGGCATTGTACATAGGAGTTTTCAATGGTAAAGAAAATAGACAAGATTCTATGAAAGTTTCGATTGAAATAGCTGGAGATTTTCCAAATGCAAAATTTTATAAAATGGCCGAAGTTTTTACAACTTCTAATCTGGATCTACCCGTTCAATCTTATGATTTGGAAAAAGTTTACCGGAAGTATCCCACTTTAAGAAAAGCACCTCTTCGTTCACAGAGAAATGTCAAACCTCTTATCATCATTGGTAATGACTATTGGAGATTAGCTTATCCTAAAGAAAAAATTGAACCTTCCCCAAGTTCCCCTGCAGCGATAAAAACAAGACTTGGATGGCTACTGATTGGAAGCGGAGGACGATTACTTTTGAATAAAAGGGGTTTATTTCATCTCAACTTGTATCAGGATAGTGATCTGGAGAGATTACTTAAAGAATTTATTGTCACTGATAATTTTGGACTCAATGAAATAACTCCCATCAGATCAAAAGAAGATGTTCGAGCTTTAGCCATTATGGAGAAGACCACTAAACGCGTTGGTGATAGATGGGAAACAGGGCTGTTGTGGAGAAATGAAAATCCTACTATTCCAGATAGTAAACCAACAGCATTGCGAAGACTGTATGGCATGGAAAGAAAAATGGACCGTAATCTTGATTTTGCTGTAATATGTGACAATAAGTTTCAAGAATATATCAAAAAGGGATTTTTAGTGAAATGTGAAGAGAAATCAGATTTGACCCAGAAGAAATGGTATCTACCATGGTTCTTCATGCCTGGGCCAGATAAATTACAGCCGCTTCCAAAAGTCTTACTTCGATTTAGAAAGCCCAAGGTTGGAATAATTGGTGACATTAGTGACATGTTTCACCAAATTAGAATGATTAAATCAGACCAGCCGATGCAGACAGTCCTCTATCGAGGAAAAAACAGAACCAACCCCCCAGAAGAATATCAAATGAAAGTTCTAGTATTTGGTTCTATTGGATCCCCTTCGTCAGCTAATTATGTTAAGGATAAAAACGCGTTAGAATTTCAAGATGAATATCCAAACTCAGTAAAAGCGATCATTCATGACACATATATGGATGATTTCCATAGCGGAGCTGATACCATTGAGGAAGCCGTTAAACTTCAACAAGAAGTTACTTTAATACATGCGAAGGGAGGTTTTCCTATCTGCAAGTGGAATAGTAGCAGCGTGGAAGTTATAAATCAAATTCCTGAAGAGCTACGGGCATCTGGAACCAAAGAAATTAAAATCAAGTCTGATATTCCAATAACTAAAACTCTTGGTTTGCAATGGGATCCGGTAGAAGATTGTTTCCTTTTTACGCTCAATACGAGTAAATTACCAGCAGATGTACTATCAGGAATCTCTAGGCCTACTAAGAGACAAATGGCATCCTTCATTATGAGTTTATTTGATCCATTGGGATTTCTTACTCCACTGAAAATTAAAGGATTATTGATTTTCCAAATAACCTGGAAGTGTGGCTTGGGATGGGATGACGAAGTGACAGCAACCGTGAACGAGAAATGGCAAAAGTGGATACAAGAACTTCGTCAAATTACGTCAGTGAATGTTCCAAGATGTATTAGAAAGACTGCAGAAGAAGATTCAATATACGAGCTTCACACTTTTTGTGATGCAAGTGAGGAAGCATATTGTGCAGTCAGCTTTTTGCGAGTAATATCTGGAGAAAAAATTGAACTAACTTTCCTGTCAGGAAAAGGTAGAGTAGCTCCAATCAAAGGTTTGTCCATTCCAAGAATGGAATTACAAGCAGCATTACTAGGAAGCAAACTTGCAGCTTTCATTAAAAGGTCTTTTGGTGAAGATCTCACTTTCTCTCAAACAATCTTCTGGACTGATTCTAAAACGGTCTTATGTTGGCTGAAGTCTGAAACAGGACGTTTTAGCCAATACGTCTCCAATCGTATTGGAGAAATATTAAACCTTACTAATGCGGAAAACTGGATGAGGATTCCTTCAAAGGATAATGTAGCAGATGACGGAACGCGGTCGACAGCAACAGTGCCATTTCATTCGGGCTGCCGTTGGCTGAAAGGAAGTTCGTTTCTGATGGAAAAGAAAGAGTTGTGGCCAAAGTATGAATTGAATGTGGAAGAAGTTAACCCAGATTATTTGGAAAAGAAGAAACTTATCATGGTCACAAGTCATACAGAGATGAAATTACCACTTCCTAATGTAGAAGATTTTTCTAACTGGTTTACGTTGATTAAGAAATCTGCTTCATGGATTGCATCATTCCGGAAAATATTTCGTAAGGGATCAAACAAAATCACTATTGAAGATATGCAGCAAGCTGAAAAGATGTGGGCACACCAAGTGCAAATTGATTCGTTTCATGAAGAAAAACAATTTCTAAATCAAAGAAATTGTGTAAATAAGAAGAGTAAATTGTACAGCTTGTCACCAGCTTTAAATGAAGAAGGATTAATTATTGTGAAAGGAAGAATTAACCGAGCGCCACACATATCTCAATCAGTAAAGAATCCAATCATTTTGCATCCTAAACATCCGTATACTCGTCTTCTTATCAAATGGCATCATGTAACAAATGCTCATCAAGGCCAAGAAACGGTCATTAATTCCTTGAGAAAGAAATATTGGATTCTTGATTGTCGCACCGCTGTGAAGAGTGAGGTTCGCAAATGTTTAGATTGTGAATTTCAGAGAACAAAGCCGATTCCACAGGAAATGGGAGAATTGCCGGAAGGAAGAGTAACCAGTCACACAGCAGCTTTTACTCACACTGGTGTAGATTTATTTGGACCCATGGAAGTTACTATTGGAAGGAGACATGAGAAAAGATGGGGCGTTTTATTTACATGTATGACTACAAGAGGTGTCTATATTGATCTTGATCCTTCACTCTCCACAAGCGATTTTATAGATTGTCTAATTCGATTCAACTGTCGTCGCGGTCCAGCCCAACATCTGTATAGCGACAACGGCACTAATCTAAGAGGCACAGATAACGAGATTAAGAAATGTATTCGTGAGTGGAATCAAAAACAAATTGAAAATGATTTATTGCAGCGTGGAATTGATTGGCACTTTAATGCTCAAGCATCTCCTCATATGGGAGGGAGCCACGAAAGATTGATAGGGATTGCCAAGAAGATTCTTAATAAGCTTCTGAAATCTCGGGCTCCTAAGGAATACACATTGTTAACTCTATTGACCGAAGTAGAAGATATGATGAACAATAGACCTCTAACCGTGACTTCACCAGACCCAAAGGACTCTGAGTGTATTACCCCTAATCATCTTCTCAAGCTTAGATGTGTACAAGGCAAGTTTATACCTGGCAATTTCAATGATGGAGAAACCTGTCGCCGTATGTGGCGTTATGCACAGAAACTAGCTGATGAATTCTGGTCCAGATGGAAAGAGGAGTATCTACCAACACTTATACAGCGCCACAAATGGATAAGTAAACAGCAGTCATTACGGGAAGGAGATATAGTAATTTTGGTAAATGACTTAGCGGGACGAAGCTCTTGGAAAAAAGGTATCGTAACACAGACTTTCCCTGGAGATGATGGTCAAGTTCGAGTGGTCGAAGTAAAAGTTCCTGTCGTCCATAAAGGAGAAGAGGTGAAATACCAACATCTCCGTCGACACATCATGAAAGTATGCCCTACAGGACTCAATATAAATGACAATACTTCGTCTTGTGGGAGGGAGAATGTTACAGATTGATTTAGTTGTTTTATTTTGCATTGTATTTGTATAAATTTATTATATGTAGTAGTCGTTGTAAAAAAAAGAGAGAGTGACAGTTTGATTTTTTTTGTGACAGATTTATAATTTCAGAATTATATATATTAAAAAAAGGATTTCATGTTCAATAAATAAGTGATCTATTAATTTAAACCCGAGCTGTTGGTTTTTACGGGTATTTTCCAGGGGATACGCAAAAATATTGAACTTGGGGGCAGTGACATTTATATGTGATTTTTCTTCACTGTCATCAATAACATAATATTTAATATTTTATAATACAAATTATAAGTATCTTAAGGCAAATTCTGTAATTAAATAATATAAACAACGTAATTTAGATATATTTATAAGCATGTAATGTATTTATATGGTGCATGCTTGAATAAAAAAGAATAATAAAAAAAAATCTGATGTGGCCAGCACATAACCTCTCGCCGTATATTTTACCTGGCTGTATGCATAAAGCAAAGAATATTTTTATAAATACAAATAATATATTCATATAAATCTATGACGTATAAACTTCTTTATTATTCAATAATAGCATGTCTCAACATAAAGATATTTACCATAAATTATGTTACAATAAATTACAAAGTTGAGTTTACCATATATAAATATTAGGCTGGTAACAGCAATTTTCAATTCGAACAACATTGTTTACTTTCTCTTCATATTCTTCTAGTAAAAACATTAATTTTGGGCGGTCTAAAATGTATATATCTGGATTGTGCATCTATTCTTATATATCTTCTTTTACATTTTATTTTTTCATACTTGTTATATCTAAATAACCTTAATTCCCTTTAATAAAGTGACGGATAGATTGCACTCCGATTATTCTTATATCGATGTGTAATTTTGTCAATATTTACAACTTACTTGAGAAGAATTTGATAGCTTTTTCGCAATTCAAAGTTACTCTAGTCTACAGTACTAGTGTACATTGTCCCATAATGTTTGAAACAAATTTAAGTCCTTCAACCTAGACTTGTCATCTCCATAATAGTCACAGATCAAGAATTAAGGGATTCTCCAAATACATTTTTCTTTCATTACTCATTATTTCTGACACTGACATTTATCTGTCAGTTACAAATAATTTAAATTTGCAACTATTTTTCATGGCATCCTTTCGGTTGTAAAATTAATTACAACATTATTTTATTATTTATATTCCTTTTATCTCTAAATCTATAAAATATGTATAAAAATATTTAAATGTATCAGAAAGAGAATTTATTTTTCTTTAATATTATCAAGAAAAATTTTCAAAAAATAATATTTAGAAGATTTTTTTTCAAGAATCTTCTACTTCCGGTTGTCCAATTGTTACCAAAACCTTTTCAGATCTTCCCATGAATGTCCGATTGGGAAATACGTTGTTAAACAAATTTTAAGTCTTATAGTTTTTGAGTAACCGTCCTTCCAACATCCCACACACACACATCCACACACACACACACACACACACACACACAGACATCATCGTAAAAATGTTAAAATCGGATTGTAGGGACCTTAAAACGTGCTTATTCAATAAAATCTGGATATGCGATTTTTAGCATGAATCCAATACCTCTCTTAGCGAGAGGTAAAAACAAAAAAAAATACATACATCATCGTAAAAATGGTAAAATCATATTATAGGGACCCTATAAAACATGCTTATTCACTAAAAACTCATTGAATTTTTTGACCAAAGACAATACCTTCCTTACCTAAAGGTGACGGAAGGTAAAAAATAATAAAAATATCTAACACTGATTAAATTATTATAGACACTAATTTAAGATTAAGAATAATATTACATGCATAAACACTAAGATTATTTATTTAAACAATATTTATATCACTATAATTATTTATATAGGTACAGTAAAATTTTTGAAAGATGTCCGATCAAGGGCACCTGTATCACGAACGAATTAACAAATAGGCATACATTTATCTCTTTCTTTTGCAAAGGCTGTAAGAGTGTGTGATAAGGATGGATATAACACGCTTGTCTTTCAAAAATTCATATTGTTTCGACTAAGTTAGGACATTCCATTTATAAACGATGCTCGTTGTTGATAATACTTTCGCTGTAACGTAAGTTTATTTATTAATACAGATACATTACCTGGATTCATAGCCGTACGTATAAAGTTATATTCTGTCAGAGTCATTGACACTGACATTGTGTCAGTATCTTATTTTTAACATATTTGGTTTTACATTTGCTTATAAACTTACTAGTTGACTTATTTTTGAATTTTGAATGCTTTTCCTGTAATATATATTTTTATAATAATAAAATAACAGTAGTATCTTACGTACCCTCATAAAAACTAAGCAAACGACACTACTGAATTTGTCATGATGGGCGGAGCAAAAATCTGAATTCATACAATTCGTAGACAACCTTGATCGGATATCTTTCAAAAATTTATTTATGTTCACAATTCGTAGGCTGTTTACTTATATCACTCACTGTTCTTTGCTCGTTACTTGCATAAAACAGACTGTCTTCGTTGGCTTTGGCGACAGGTTTATATAGCGCGATGTCCTTCTCGAACTTTCCGACGCCACAATGACATTGAACACAAAGAATCAGTCCACCGGATGTAATTAAACCAGTCTGGACGCTTAAGGGCTTACGTCATCGCTTGGGAATATTGTACCAGTGGCGGCACTCGCATACTCTTAAGTCAGGGGCGCACGTTACAATATCATTCGAACCCAGCACCCCTGGCGCATTCATCACTAAGAGGCGTTGCTCTAACCACTGAGCCACAGGTTTTTTTCGGTTCGCCTGAAAAGCACGATCAAATATAGTAAATTGTATTTATTTATAGACCGTACTGCCAACGAATTGTAAATGTAAATTCACAGGCATAAAGCGTAAACCACTTTTCCAGTTATGTATGGAAATTTAATTTGAATTTCTGACCTGGAATAATTGAAATAAAATTGACAGAAACGAAAATGTCATCGCAGCTTTTTGTTGTGATTGTGATGAAAGCTGAATTAAAGTAAATAAACTATTGATTAAATTTTAATTCCCTGTTCTATCTAGAAAGTGGTACAAACGCAATTTGTTGGATTACGGAAATTTAAATTAATTTAAAATTAAATATATAGGGTGTTGACCGCGACACCGGAACATTGGACTTTAACATGTAAAATCATATTTTCGTAATTTAGGTAAATATGCTTTAAATAAAAGTTGTAGAGCTTAAAATTCTACATTCTATAAATTATCCTAAAAATAGCGATAGCATTGAAAATGAAATACATAAATTAACATATGTTTTATGTTTTTCGTGTCAAGTTATGTATTATACTTGGATTCACGAAAGATGACTATTCAATGTCACTTGTTCGAAGAAAGAATACACTTCACTTTATACAGTAGTAGCTTAGCAACATTTCATGTTAAAAAGAGAAAGATTATTTGACGTATGTCTATATAGTTTGTTGTGTGACAGATATACGTAAATGGTGACATTACTTTCTAACACATTACAAATAATAATGACGTATGTCGTAGAGTTACAGATATCTAATTATGTACTGCACTGCCCTCTGTCCTAATAGTTACCCAAGTGACGTTGACATTTAAATCAAATTATTATTCCATGGTTTTTGTCAAGTTTATGTTTTTGAGTTTTGCAAATACATAGGTGATGAGCATAAATTCTTAAAAAGAAATTATTTAAAAAGAAACAATTTTCAAATAAATTACACTTATTTTTTTCAGTTAAAATGTATCCATAAATATTTCATGTTGCACGTCTATGTATACGAAGTGTAGTGAAGTTATCTGCTAGTAATATTATACCATACAGTTAATAAATGACCTTGAATTGTCATCTTTCGTGAACCAAACTATATTTTATTAAGTATTATTATTATTGATAATGCAATGCCCAACAGGCACATGCTCAATTCTAGGGTAAAGAGAAGAAAAACATTTAAAAAAATCTGTTGTGGCCAGCATAATACCTCTCGCCATTTTATTTTTATGTTACATGTTATGTCAATGAATATGAAGAATTTTGAACATATAGGACAAAATTTCTCATAGACGAAAGAAGAGGTACAATTGCAATTATTTGTATGTACAAGAAATGTTAAATTCGTTATTTATAGGGCGCGAGCAGTCATGTGACTTTGTTGGCCTTGGCAAGCAAATATAGGTACAAATTTCTAGAAAGATACAAGAGAGACGATTACATTGGTTTGAACATATCATGAAGAAAGATGAAGAATATATTGGATGAAGAATGAATAGCTTAGTAATAGAAGTTCGAAGAAACTGAGGAAGACCAAAGAAGATGGAAGCACTGTATTGCGAAAGACTTGAGAGAAAAGGAGCGGAATGAGAACGATACGCAAAACAGAAATGAGTGGAAGAAGAAAATAAAAAATCTGTTGTGGCCAGCACAATACCTCTCGCCATTTTCATTTTATGTTGCATAGGGCGCGAGCAGTTATGTGACGTTTTTGGCAGCAAGCAGATATGGGGCCCCGTGTCAAATTTACAGCTAGTAATAATGTACATAGGTGCCAAGTATCATAAGTTTTCTTTCAAAACATTATGATTTCCCAAATCCATGAGGATTATTTTCCTCGACAAGTATATTCCATTCTATTAATCACATATGTATAAACAACATGGTATTAGATTATTTTGAAATGTCTGCTCGCGCCCTATAAGTAACGAATTTAACATTTCTTGTACACACAAATAATTGCAATTGTATAACTTCTTTCGTTCTATAAGTAATTTTGGCTCTTCTAATATGTTCAAAATTCTTCAAATTCATTGACGGTATTAGCGGTATTTCTTAAGGATATATGTAATATTAACATACCTATAATTTAAATACATATTTAATTAACAATACAATAATATATATTAAATGTACTCGTACCTCCCAGAAAAATCTGATTTTTGACACTGACATTTTGCATTTATCTGTCATTTATAAACATTTAATATCTCTGTTTTAGGCAACGAGATAATTTTTTAGAACGGATTATTCTATATTAGTATATAGGTACTATATCTCCAAACCTATACGAGATATAATAAAAAAATTAAATGTGTCAGATTGAGAACTTAATTTTCTTTAATATTTCCAAGAAAAATTTTCAAAAAATAGTATTTAGAAGATTTTTTTTCAAGAATCTGTTACTTCCGGTTGACCATGATGTATACGATAAAGATGCTAGATAAAAGATTAGTAATACTTCTAGCAGAAATTGATGATTTTAATCAGGGCCGGATTTAGGGGTGGGCAAGGTGGGCGGCAATTCACAAAAAAAAAAATAGTAAAATCGTATTGTAAAGACCCTAAAACGTGCTTATTCAATGAAAACTCACCACCGAATTTTTTGACCAAAGACAATACCTTCCTTACCTATAGGTGACGGAAGGTAAAAAAGATTCAAGAAGAAAAGCTTTGATTTCATTTTGACAATATCTCGTATCAAATTGACATTTAATAAAATACTTTTAAGCTGACATACGTTTCTTTGTTCATAGCCTACTTCGAGTTAGGTTTATTTTCAAACAGACTATATATACGAGTAGAGCGTTTATTTTAAATGGGCCACCATTGCTATCTCGAGAATTATAAGAGCTACAAAGACGACTAAATGGGTAAATAATTTAAAGAAAAGAATTTTTTGTCGATCAATGGTTTTAAAAATATGGGACCTGACTTTTTTATTTTAAATAAGAACATATATTTTTTATTTGCTTATTCATTAGATTCTGAATTCAGTCATATATTTTTATACTTTTCCATAACGATTTTTTCGTGAAATTTTATATTAATTTGAATAAAATATAGCTATAATAAGAGTGTCAACAAGTGAAAAAAAATTATACATCTGTATATTATGGTGTAGAGGGGGGGGGGGCATTTTTAGATCTTGCCCACCCCAACTTTTGTTCTAGATCCGGCCCTAATTTTAATGGAAATTAATGTCGGACCTATAGTATGGAGAAAAGTGAGACAAATTTTCTGTACTAAAGTTGGATTCATTAAATTCTGTTTTACATTACAATTTTTTTCAGAATAAAATCTAGTTTTATACAGGAACTGGTCGTAATGAACGGTGGCACATATTTTTCCTTTTATTGGATGTTTTGCATTTACCTTATTTTCTCCACGTGCACCTCATCCCATCCCAGTGCCTGGCGTCGCTGTCCCGACGTCTAGCGTCGGCGACAACTTAGCAACGCCGCGACAGGACGTGTTGACAAGCTGCTCACATTTCTTAACCAGAAACGAGAAACGAGAAACCAGCTGGGGGCTAGTGGAGTAATGACGTCGTTAAGTTTAAAATTTATAATCATTCATTAGTTAATTTTATTGTAAAGAAAAAGGTTATATTAATTATACAGGGTATCCAAAAAATAGAGGTCACGGATTTATAGGTGGATAATACATTGCAAAACAATAAAGTTCATATGAACATATCTGGAAATGCCTAGTTTCAGAGCTATAGCGATTTTAATATTGTGGCGTGCGCCCCTTAAGAGTATACGAGCACCGTTGAAAGAATGCCCCTCGCCGGAATTACCCAGATGACGCAATCCCCGGCGGCGGAACGGCTAGACGTGTCAATTACACCGTTAACCTAAATCTATTGTATTCGGTATCATTGTGGCATTGGATGGTTCCAGAAGGACACTGGGCTGTATATATACCGTCGGAACGACAGCGAATATATAGTCTGATATACAGGGTGTTTCAGGACTAGTGTAACAAACTTTAACAGCTTATTCCTGACGTCATTTTGAACATAGATCCTATTCCTTCTAGTTACCAAAATACAAGAGGTTGAAGTTCTATAAATAACACGAAATTTCCTAATTTTTGTAATCAAGGTACTTTCGGAAAACAAGATGTATTATTGAAAATTCATACCTTATTTGTATTAATTAATTTTATTTATTAATATTAACGAATACGATTTGGACAACAAAACACACGATGACACAATTATCAAATAGACAAATAAATAAATTCTAAACACACAACAACATGGAATAGGTTAACACAATATGAAATAAGATAACAAATTTTAAAAAAATTACAGCAAGTGCTCAAAATGCGCGCCTTGAACTCGTATGCTTGACATCGGCGAATCATAGAATCATATACACGATAAATTACATTTTGATCGTTACGAATGGCAGCAGATGCATTCATAATTCGTTCAAGTAACTGTTCACGCGTGTTTATTTGTACCCTATAAACTTCTTGTTTCAAGTGTCCCCATAGATAGCAATCAAGAGGATTTAAGTCTGGAGATTTTGCAGGCCAAAAGTTTGGACCTCCACGTCCAATCCACCTGTTGGGAAAGTTTTGGTTTGACCACTCAGTTACTTGTCTACCATAGTGAGGAGGAGCACCATCATGCTGGTACCACATTTGTTGTCGCACAAGAAGTGGAACATCTTCTATTAGTTCATGTAGTCTGTTTTTCAGAAAGTTTCTGTAGCCATGAGCTGTTAATCGGTCAATTAAAACTTCAATTTCTAGTAATCTAGTATTGAAAATTCCTGCCCAGACATTTATGCTAAATCTTTGCTGAAAACGGGACTGAACAATCGCATGTGGATTTTCAATGCTCCATAAATGGTAATTATGGAAATTGTGTATTCCATCTCTCGTGAATTGGGCTTCATCAGACCATAACACTCTGGAAATACAGTCAGGATCAATAATAACTCTTGTTTTCCGAAATACCTTGATTACAAAAATTTGAAAATTTTGTGTTATTTATAGAACTTCAACCTCTTGTATTTTGGTAACTAGAAGGAATAGGACCTATGTTCGTATGACATTTTTGGCTCAAAATGACCTCAGGAATAAGATGTTAAAGTTTGTTACACTACTCCTGAAACACCCTGTATAGAAGCAACGAGCAATGAAGTTAGTGATATAAATAAACAATCTACGAGTAGTGAACATAAATAAATGTAGTGATATAAATATTGTTTAAATAAATAATCTTAGTGTTTAAGTATTTAATAATATTCTTAGTCTTAAATTAGTGTTTATAATTATTTAATCATAGTGTTAGTTACTTTTATTGCCTGTTTTCTGTTTAATATTTAATCGTAATTATTTATCGTTTAATAAACGTATTATTACAATTTATATTAATTCTCTTATTTTTACACTTACAAATAAATAAACGTTACAATATTTTATTTCATTCTGACATATACAACTCATACTTTTAACATTACAATAAAATCATAGTGGCCGTTTACAATGGAAAACAATTGAAGATACATTTTAGAAATTGTAACTATTTGACTTGACTTGACTTTCAGCTACTATTACTTGACTTGAACTTGACTTGATTTCAAGTCAAGTCGTGAAACCCTAGAAATCTGTGTACAAAGCAGATTGGCACACCCAGCAATGGGTAATATGCCTTGATGATATATTATTTATTCTCTGTATATAAATGAAAAACACTTAAAGTATAACGCATTTAGACAAAAGAACTATAATGTAACTCGTTTGTCACTATTCTCGTAACAAACAAATTGTACTGTTCATCTATCTAGTCCAGTGAGTGAAATAAGTAGGTTACTTATAAAAAATAACAAAAAAAATGATACACATACTTTCATTTGTCACGAACTCGTGTACTTTTACACAAAGTATGTTCATTCGTTACCTATATAACCACAAAATAAAGAGAGGATTTTTCAGGCTTTTAGCCTAATGCCTTTTATTTCACATAGTTGCGTGCCACAAAGATGTGTTGTTTTTATGGGCAGAAATATTTCACGAAACAACACCACGTGCTTCACGAGATTACAGTTACCACTCATTATTTTTGTAAATTTTGCTCGTAAATCATCATCAAAAAGATTATAAAAATCACACTAGACAAATAAAGGGAAAATATTACGAATTTCAAAGTTTAAGCTCAACACAGTACAAGTAAATTGTTTTAATCATAAAAAAAAATTGAAGTGATCAACACAATATCTCCCGCCATGTAATTTTTATTAATTTAAACATAGACCTCCCGATTCGATCCCGATCAACGTCAAATAATTCGAATTTTAAATGGTACAAAATTGTCACCTGTGGTGCACTCTCCACGCCAGCAATGACGAGAAGCTTAGTAAATGCTCGCATGATACAAATATGTCATCATCATTACCGAAATCTGTGTACAAATCAGATTAGCACACCCAGCAATGGATAATATGCCGTGATAATATATTTATTTATTTAGATACATATCTGGATATATACTAATGCTAGAGATTAGGTATATTAAGTTCCTTTCCATATATCTATTGTTCTCTTTACAATTTTCGTTTTAAAACGTTACTATTATTAATTTGAAATTGTGTGGCCGTGTGCCTGAGTGTCTGGTCGCGAATCTGGGGACCCGGGATCGATCCCGAGCGACGCCAAAAATTACATCTCATTTTAATGGCACAAAATTGACCCCTGTGGCGCACTCTCCACGCCAGCAATGAGTGCCCGTGAGGTGACGCCTGGTAAGCGTCCACACGGTACAAATATTCCATCATTACCGATATCTGTGTACGAAGCAGATTGGCACACCCAGCAATGGATAATATGCCGTGATGAAATATTTATTTATTTATTTTTATTTGTATATTAAGTTCCTTTCCATATAAATATTGTTCTGTTTACAATTTTCTTTTTAAAACGTTACTGTTATTAATTTGAAATGATTATTTTTTTGACAGTGACATATCTGTTAGTTACAAGAATTTGAGCTGAACTGTGTAACCATGCAGTTGTGTTTAAAGCATAATCTCCGAGATATAATTTTTATATTACTTTATAAATTTATCCTTAAAATATATCGAAAAAGTAGTAATGCAAGTCTGTAGAAAATGGTATAATCTTTAATTTTTATAATAATAAATTGCGAAAAAATTATATTTAAAGGTATTGTTAAAAGAAAAACTATTTTGAGCTTCTAGTAAACAGCCATTTCCGGTTATCCGATTGCCACCAAAATCTAATAACTTCTTTCTATATTAAAATAAGGTAGAAATATGTGGTTTCAAAAGTTTCTGAATGATATTATTTGAGTTAGAGCGCCTGGAAGATCCACACACACACACACACACACACACACACACACACACACACACACACACACACACACACACACACACACACACACACACACACACACACACACACACACACACACACACACACACACATACACACATACACACATACACATACACACACACATATACATACAAACCTACAGACATAATCGTAAAAATGTTAAAATTGGATTATAGGGACCTTAAAACGTGGTCATTTACCAAAATCTCAATATACAATTTTTAGCACGATCCCTATAATACCTCCCTTACCAAGGGTAGCTGGAGATAAAAATTAGAAAGATGTACAATATGTAGGAGCCCCAAAATGAAAATAATTAAGGACAAAGGTTTTTCAAAAGGTACGTGAAAACTTTGAACACGCGCAAGCGCACGCACACATACACACACACACACACACACACACACACACACACACAAAACACACACACACACAAATAGACAGAGAGACATCATCGTAGATATGTTAAAATTGTATTCTAGGGACTTTAAAACGTGATCATTTACCAAAATTTTTAGCACGATCCCTATACCTCCCTTACCAAGAAAAGGGGAAGTAAAAATAAATAAGTTACATTTATAAATTAAATTTTGACTTCGCTTATTAAGGAATCAAGCTGATCTGTAGATCGACGTATGTTCTAATTCACCAACTTGATTTCTTGATCAAGGAATCAATATCAACAGATTCATTGTTTTGTTTTGGTTTTTAACAGTTAAACTGTCATGTAATTTTATTTGTGGTAATTGTACTTTACGTTATATTTGAAGTGAAATATAAAATACATGTTTTCCTCAATATCTCGAAAACTAAAAGAGATATCGTACAAGTACTAAATGAATTAAAATATTTTATACATCCCATGTATTTTATCTTGAATCAATGTATTTCGTATGAAGTAAATGTATGATATATAACTTTTAATTTAGAGTAACATTCTTCAAATAAACTTTCTTTAAAAATGAGAAATAAAGGCATTATTTAATAATTTATGAATCAATAATTTCAATATAATATCAGTATAGCCACCTATTGACAATATTTATAAACAATCGCTGACATTTTTGTTGAATATTAATGGATTTTCAAAAATTATTATCTTCAAAGTCAGGCTTTAAATCGAAAAATATTTCAAATATAATTTGCTCAAAATATTCTATTTTAATTATTTGTATATTAATTTTAATTATATTGTTTCTATTTTTGAAGAAATGTCTTATTTAAATAAATCATTTTCTAAAGAACTACTATACGTAAATAAAATAAAATATCGGTTAAAACATATTTAAATATAAATAATAAATAGTTTGTGGCAATACTTATTTTCTAAAACAAAATGTTTGTGAAAGATAAATAGATTTTTTTTATTCATTAACTCTGAAATTAAAGCGAAAAAAAAACGTTTTAGCAAGACCAATCCATTAATTCTAATTACACATTTGTTTAATTATGACAAACATAGTCAAAATCTTTTTAGTTTAGCCAGAAAATGGAATTCTTTAAAATTGTTAATACCAAATCAATACTGCTGCTGTACTCTATGGTCAAAATTATAAATTATATTTTAATGTTGTGTTGTATATAAGTACGTTGATGTATCGTGTAAATGGGAGAAAATCAATACTAATGACAAGTCGATTGACCAATCAGATTTAAAGAAATGTTTATTGGATCTAGGCGGCAAGAAAATTAATTTAAACAAATGTCATGTAAATGTGGATCATTACACATACAAAAAATTGTAAAATAATGTATTTAAAACAAATTAATCGATAATATATTGATTGATACATGATTTATTGTTTATTATATTGTAAAATAAACATTTGTTGTTTGTTTTAATGTTATTAGTGTACTGTGGCAAATGATGTCGCCACCTGTATAACAGACAAATTTAACCTTCATAAAAACCAGGACCGTATTTAAAAATTATTGTTTTTAAAACACTTTTAACACTCTTTTGGGTTAAAATTTATATTTATTTCAACAAAGATAAGACAACAGTTTATAAAAAATACAAAATAAATTATCAAACTTTGTTTATTAAGACGATATAATGAAATATTGGTTAGCAAAAAAAATCTGAATACGTTCATAACAAGTATTTGTGGTATGCGAAATATGATAGGCGCTGGCGCCTAAATACCAAATAATAAATATTGGTATTTCTTGAAAATTTGACTATGTACTATTATTTTTCAATTAAATATTATTATTATATGTATTGTAGAGGTTCAATAAATATAATATTGAATGTATTATTCAATTTTTATTTAATAAATAATATATTTTATTACATTATACGAGTGGACAAAAAAAACTATTTAATTGTTTATGAATATTATAAACAATAATTGTTAACTATAACTTATTATAAATATTGTACTAATAATATAGTTTACAGAAATAAATATTTCATACAACATAGATAAAAATTATTATTTATAACATTGACATGACATTTGTAATTTTTTTCTTCACTTTTCTTGGCTAAATTTTCATAAAAACTAAAAGTGTTATATACGAAAAGAATCATCATAAAATTCTGAGTATAAAAACATAAAGTTCATAAACTATAACTATAATATATCGCTGAAACCTTATACATTTCATTTGACATATTTGGTTTTTTTACAGTTATAATTTTCAGTACATAATTTTTATAAGCAATAATAAATTATACATCAACAGATTCAGCGTGAATCACTGAAAAAAATAATACTAAATACTTGTACTATAAATACTAAATTAATATTAAAATTAGTTGTATAGTTTATGGTCAAAGTTATTCATTATATTTTGTTGTTTAATGTCATCTGTTTGTGTCTTGTCTTCTTTGTTACGTCCCACAATCTTTGTCCATATGAAAACAACCCCTGTAGTTTCATCCTGCGACATTTCATCCCTTAAACAACTATATTCTTCACTGGAGAACTCCAAACATTTGTAATGTTTGCATTTATAGTTGGATGTTGTAATCAGCTGATTTGCAGTTCTCTAAATAATAAATATACAGTAATAATGATTATTATATGTAAATATACGTACCCTATTAATATAATACATAAAATATTGATATGCCCATTTGGTTTAAGGGATATTATACACTGTAAAATCCTTGTAAAAATCTATATGATGAAATAGAATTTTTTATTATTAAATTTGTTGTTATTGTTGTCTGAAGCTGTACACAAGAGTTAATAAACTTGTTCTCTATAAAAACCTGTTGGAATAACCGGGTTTTGTAACCAGTTCACTTCAATAACCTGCTCCAATAACCAGTTTTTATAACCAGTTTCTCAAGTTTAATATTCATTTATTTACCTACAACTTTTGTTAAATTGATTTCAATACCTGAAATATAATATATTTGCATATCTATAGTTTAAATAAAAGTTTTCTTACTAAATATTATCTTGTAATAAAACAAAAACTATCTAAATTAGATTTGTGTTTTTGTTCCAATCATGTGCATTTGTTTATCCATTATTACCAGCTGTCATTTGTTATTAGAGGTTATAAATATTGTTAATAACAATTACAAAAATATGAGTTGTTATTGATTTTTAATGCATAAAACTAAAGAATATATTCAAAAAAATTAATAAAATAAATTAAAACACATTTGTTTATAAAGTTTATAAAAATATTAGTTCATAATTTTCCCAAAAGATGCCAGAACCAATATCAAAATGGTCTGATCCAGCATAAAATAAATCGATTTATGAATAATTTATAAAAATATTAGTTTAGAATTTTTCCTAGAGATGGCAGAACCGATATTGATGTAGACTTATACAAGCATTTTCAAAAAACATTTATTTGAAAATATATGGTCAAATTTAAAAATTATGAACATTTTTATATACATACACATATACAAATACATACGATACATGCATAAATACAGGCATCATCGTATTCTAGGGATCCTAAAACGTGTTTATTCATTGAAAACTCACCACCAAATTTTTTGAGCAAGACGTGAAGCGTGAAGTGACGCCTGGTAAACGCCTGCACGGAACAAATATGTCATCATTATTACCGACATCTGCGTACAAAGCAGATTGGCTCACCCAGCAATAGGTAATATGCCGTGATGATATATGTTTTTATTATCTTAGCTATGTTTTTACATATTTACTTATGCTGGAAACTGTATTAAGTTCCTTTCCATATAATTATTGTTCTAGTTACTATTTTCTTTTTAAAACGTTAATATTATTATTTGAAATGATTAGTTTGTTGACAGTGACATATATATGTCAGTTACAAACATTTGAGATTTGAATTTATAACCATGTGTATGAGTTGTGTTTAAAGCGTAGGCTTCGGGATTAAAATTATAGATAGTTTTATAAATTTATCGATAAAATATATAGAAGAAGTATTAATGCAAACCTGTAGAAAATTTAATAATCTTTAATTTTTATGTAACATAAATCTCGAAAAAATAACATTTAAAGGTATTTTTCGAAGAAAAACTAATTTGAGCTTCCAGTAAAGTGCCATTTCTGGTTATCTGATTTACTCCAAAATCTAATGGTAATGGCATCTTTCCATATAAGAGTTAGGTAGAAATACAAGGTTTCAAAAGTTTCTGAACGATAGTATTTGAGTTAGAGCGTGAAGAGGATCCACACACACACATACATACATACATACATACATACACAGACATCATCGTGAAAATGTTAAAATTGGATTGTAGGAACCTTAAAACGTGGTCATTTACCAAAATCTCGATATGCGCTTTTTAGCACGATTCCTATACCTCCCTTACCAAGGGTAGCGGGAGGTAAAAATATATATTTTGTCCTATATTTTGGGACGCATTGCTACATTTTTCTTTGCTGATGTCACTAAATTTATTATACAAAATGACACAATTTTGCTCAATTAACCAATCTCGTACCTCTTCAAATAAAAAAATCTGTTGTGACCAGCACAATACCTCTCGCCATTTTCATTTTATCTTGCATAGGGCGCGAGCAGTTATGTGACTTTGGTGGCCTTAGCAAGCAGATATGGGGGCCCGTGTCAGAATGAGAGCTGGTAATATACATAGGTGTCAAGTATCATAAGTTTTCATTCGAAACATTATGATTTTCCAAATCCATGTGGATTATTTTCCTCGACAAGTATATTCCATACTAATGGACGACAAATAAACAGAATATTATGAAATTTTGAATGAAAAATTATGACATATGACAATTGTGACATCTATGTAAATAACTACTAGCCGTCATTCTGACATGGATCCTCATATCTATTTGCCAAGGCCAAAAAAGTCACATGGCTGCTCGCGCCCTATAAGTAACGAATTTAACATTTCTTGTACACACAAATAATTGAAATTGTTTCTCTTCTTTCGTTCTATGAGAAGTTTTATCCTACTATTCTAATATGTTCAAATTCATTGACGGTATTAGCGGTATTTCTTAAGGATATATGTAATATTGACATACCTTCAATTTAAATAAATATTTAATTAATAATACAATAATATATATTAAATGTACTCATACCTCCCAGATCTGACACTGACATTTTGCATTTATTTGTCAATTACAAAATTTTTAATATCGCAACTGTTTTTCTGGCAACGATATTTATTACAACAGATTATTCTATATTATTATTTACTATATCTCCAAACCTATACGAGATATAATAAAAAAATTAAATTTGTCAGATTGAGAATTTAATTATCTTTAATATTTGTAGTAACAAATTTTCAAAAAATAATATTTAGAAATTTTATTTTTAGAAACTACCACTTCCGGTTGTCCAATTGTTACCAAAACTCTTCCCATTACTGTTAGATTGAAGAATCCGTAGTCAAACAGGTCTTTAGTCTTATAGAATTTGAGAAATCGTGTCTCCAACAACCTCACACACACACACATCCACACACACACACACACACAGACATCATTGTAAAAATGTTAAAATCGGATTCTATGGACCTTAAATCGTGCTTATTCAATAAAATCTGGATATGCGATTTTTAGCATGAATCCAATACCTCTCTTAGCGAGAGGTAAAAAGTTATCAATTGTGAGCAAGCTTATAGAAACATTCTGTAGATTTCAAACATGAAAATTGGAAATGTGTTATATGATTTTTCCAATAATTACAATACGTTGTTATCGATTTTAATTTATAGTAAACAATTAAAACATAACGAATTTACAAAACTCGTATGTAGTATACAAAACATACAGTTTATTAATTAGTAAAGTGCAGTAATGAACTCATTTTCATTTGTAAATATTATCCTGAATAAGCGAAACAAATTTTGTAAACAAAATTCATAATCGATATATGAAAATATTGCCATGAGGGTTAACATAAAAATCTGATGTGGCCAGCACAATGCCTTCCGTCAATCCTGTATAATATGTACAAATTCCATACATAAATTTTCTTGCGAAAGATTCTAGATGTCCAGTGATATTATTTCATGCAAAAGGCACTTGACACTGACATCTTCTTCTTCTTTAACTTTTCCCATTCGTTAGGGGTCGCTATTTTTGCAGATAAGTAGTGCTTGTGGTTAGTTATCTCTGCAGGCTTAATATCTTTGTGGGATGTTTATCATCCGTCCACTCAACCGGTCTCAGTGCCTCGCAAGATGCGTCAGTACAGCACACTGAAGAGCTCCAATAAGAGCGAAACACGTCTGTGGTATTGGTTGAGTGGACTAGTCTCTGATAAATGACCAAGAGGTTGATTCAGAGACTGAAATCTTGTGAAACGTGCCTAGTGTTTTTAAATATTATTTTTTCGAACAGTTTCACCAAGTGTCGCAGAATTACCATTTTTACGATGATGTCTGTATGTATGTATGTATGTATGTATGTATGTATGTATGTGTGTGTGTATGTGTGTGTGTGTGTGTGACAAACGTTCCGGATCGCATAATTCAATACCACGATTCCAAAAATTATATATTTTACATCCAGAAGAACAACTGATTAGAATTTAGTTATAATTGGTGAACCGGAAGTAGCCTCATTTGAAGATTTAACAGTTAAATTTGATTTATTGACATTTAACGTCATTATAACTTAAAGAATATATTATTCTCTATACGATTTGATAACATTTTATACTTCATATTCAATAGATATAGAGTTAAAGAATTTTAAAGAAATTAATTTTTATAATTCAGCCAGCTATGCTAAACTACTAATATATTCATATAATTCAAATTGACAGATGTCAGTATCAATAAAAAGTAAATTAATGTGGCAGAGATGAGGATGTTGGAGTAGATGCTGGGGAAGACACGGAAAGATACGGTAAGAAAATAACTCTAGTGTTACAAGTTTCTAGAAAGATACAAGAAAGACGATTACATTGGTTTGAACATGGCATGAGGAAAAATGAACAATTATATTTGAACAAGAATTAGTAGTTTAGTAATAGGAGGTTGAAGAACCAGAGGAAGACCAAAGATAAGATGGAAGAACTGTATTGCGGAAGACTTTAGAGAAAAGGAACTGAATGAGAACGACCCGCAAACATAGCGACCCCTAACGAATGAGAAAAGCTAAAGAGGAAGAAGATGTCAGTGTCAAGTGCAATTTGAATAGTTTGTTTATGAAATAATTTTACTGGTAATTTAGAATCTTTTGCAAGAAAAATTATGTATGGAATTTCTACATAATACACAGGATTGACGGAAGATATTGTGCTGGCCAGAACAGATTTTTTTTGCGAATATCTTGGCCCAATCAATTTGACAGATTAGAATAATACTTCAGAGTAATACGTCATCCAAATTCATTGTCAACATTTTATCAAGATTGGAATCAGGTCAAGTGGTAATCGAATTCGCTTCGTTAACCACTCCACTGGACAAGTCTTATAGTTAATTAACCTTGTACCCTTTCCATTCTGTCCAGCGTCCATCCAGGAATAGAAGCTGGAGAAAACAAGGAGACGCTTCTGGGTGATTATGATATTTTCATAATAGCGAGTGGAAAGTTATCCAAGATGCATATACGAGGTTTGTTCAGAAAATAACCGAACATTTTGAATTACGCTCTAACGGAGATATCTAGTGATATGCGGTTGGCAGCAATGCGTTGCGCATAACCTCCTCTGTAACCACATGTTCTTGGATTGTTGATAATAATAATAAAGATTTATTCCAAACAGAAATCCAATTATAGGGAATTACAAATATAAATATATGCATAAATTGACACAAAATAAAAATGTAATATACTCGTACATACATAACAAAAATGAAATTTGAGTATTTAATAAATTAAAGAAATGGATCAAACAAATGGCAGGTCCTGTGGTGTCTAGAAGCCAATCTGGGAATATGAAATTCAATACAAGAGAGCAAAAAAGGTGCATCAATAATGTTATTCAGCAATAAGCGTAGAGATTTTGCCCAATATAATTCTCTCCTGTCAGATAAAGATATCATATTGTGACGATATAATAAACTGTCAATATCCGGATAAGTATTACCGAGTTTAAATGATAAGTATTTTAGAAATCTACACTGAATACATTCAATAGCTATAATATGGTGAGCATATATAGGATACCAAACAAATAAAGCATATTCTAGTTCACTAACAACAAAAGCATAATATAAAGTTTTTAGAAGAGAATTATTACTCATCTAATTTTTCGAAATGTTTCCAATTCATTGTCGGAAATGACAGTATTTTTGAAGGGTATGTGTCATATACCTAAAATTTTAAATATTTAATTATTAATACAATAAGAAATAATTTAATATATGTACTTCCCAGAAAATATCATCAGTAATGTCAGTCGATTTTTGACACTGACATTTATCTATCAGTTACAATCATTTTAATTTTTCAATTGGTTTCCATGATATTATTTGGGCTGTGACATTTATTACAACAGATTATTATATACCTTATATTTCTTTATCTCTAAATCTATAAAAGATATAATAAAATATTTATATGTATCAGATAGAGAATTTACTCTTCGTTAATACTGGCAAGAACAAATTTTTCAAAAAATAATATTTAGATTTCTTTTAAGAATCTGCTACTTCGAGTTGTCCAATTATTACCAAAACCTTTTCAGCTCTTCCCAGTAATGTCCGATTGAGAAATACGTAATTAAACAAATATTAAGTATTATAGTTTTTGAGAAATTGTCCTTCCAACATCCCCACACACACACATACACACATACATACATCCACACACACACACAACACACACACACACACACATCATTATCATCGTAAAAATATTAAAATCGGATTGTAGGGACCTCAAAACTTGCTTAATCATTAAAATCTGGATATACGATGTTTAGCATGAATCCAATACCTCTCTTAGCGAGAGGTAAAAATTGGAAGAGATCCATATAAATATATTTTCTTCTATAGTTTCCGCTCTTACTTGGTGAAACTTGCACTCCATTATTTAAAGGATGGGTTAAAAATTACACGGTTTTTAGTTTCACTTATACTTTTTACCTCTCGCTAAGAGAGGTATTGGATTCATGCTAAAAATCGCATATCCAGATTTTATTGAATAAGCACGTTTTAAGCTCCCTACAATCCGATTTTAACATTTTTACGATGATGTCTGTGTGTGTGTGTGTGTGTTTGTGTGTGGATGTATGTGTGTGTGTATGTATGTAGGATGTTGGAAGGACGATTACTCAAAAACTATAAGACTTTAAATTTGTTTAACTACGTATTTCCCAATCGGACATTCATGGGAAGATCTGAAAAGGTTTTGGTAACAATTGAACAACCGGAAGTAAAAGATTCTTGAAAAAAAATCTTCTAAATAATATTTTTTGAAAATTTTTCTTGATAATATTAAAGAAAAATGAATTTTCTTTCTGATACATTTAAATATTTTATATATTCAGAAATCCGAAGACATTACTGAAGAGTTTTTCTGGGAAGTACATACATTATATTATTTCTTAATGTATTAATAGAATTGGAAACATTTCGAAAAATTAGAAGAGGACAAAATTTCTTCATCAAATATGAATTTAAAATTAAACAATCTAAATATATATGGAATAGATATATAAATAATAAATTTTAAAATCTTATGTAACTGTAATCTTACACGTGGTTCTTGTATTTTCCGTTAAAAAGGTATTAAAATGTAAGCTTTTAATTTATATATTAAATATATTTTACATTTTTCGTATAATAATATTATATTTTTATTTTGATATAGGTAGAAATTATTACAATAATTCCAATAATGAAGTGTTTTTAATTATAGTGAAAATAAAAGATTTAAAAGTATATTTGAAAATAATAAAACTAATTACGATTTTAAATAAAGATGCATACATGAGACAAAGTTACAAATGAGTACAGCAATAGAATCCTGACAGCTATAAATGTTAAAATTGGAATTCAAAGATATGAACATTCTTTTATTCATGGAATATGACGAATCAGTTGATCATTGATTTTGATTATTCTTCATTTCACGTAAGAAAATAGTAGATGGCGCTTGAGAGCCGACTGTTTATTATCTGTAAAAATGTTCACAGCCTGAAATATTAAAAATTACAACAAAACCTGGTTAAACATCACTTAATTCTGTAGTTTATATTTGATATCTGACAAATGACAGGTGGTATATTTTCGTATTTGTAAACTAGGTTTGCATTTTGACCAATCAAAGGGCAGAATTTATATCACTATCTAAACAAACACTATTTCCTTACGTGAAACGAAGTTTAGTAGATTAGATTAATTTGAGGATCAACTCATGACTATAAGGAATGGTGAATTCGGCCGTTAAATTTGCAAGGACTATAAACATATATGAAAAAAAAATCTGTTGTGGCCAGCACAATACCTTCCGTCAATCCTGAGTATAATGTATAAATTCCATACATAATTTTTCTTGCAAAAGATTCTAAATTTCCAGTAAAATTATTTCATAAACAAACTATTCAAATTGCACTTGACACTGACATCTTCTTCTCTTTAGCTTTTCCCTTTCGTTAGGGGTTGTTATTTTTGCGTGTTGTTCTCATTCAGTTCTTCCGCAATACAGTTCTTCCATCTTATCTTTGGTCTTCCTCTATTTCTTCAATCTCCTATTACTAAACTATTCATTCTTGTTCCAATATAATTCTTCATTTCTCCTCATGACATGTTCAAACTAATGTAATATCTTTCTTGTATCTTTCTAGAAACTTGTAACACTAGAGTTATTTTCTTACCGTATCTTTCCGTGTCTTCCCCAGCATCTACTTCAACATCCTCATCTCTGCCACATTAATTTACTTTTTATTGATGCTGACATCTGTCAATTTGAATTATATGAATATATTAGTAGTTTCCATGTTTAGCATAGCTGGCTGAATTATAAAATTTAATTTCTTTAAAATTAATTAACTCTGTAGCTATTGAATATGAAGTATAAAATGTAATTAAATCGTATAGAGAATAATATATTCTTTATGTTATAATAACGTTAAATGTCAATAAATTAAATTTAACTGTTAAATCTTCAAATGAGGCTACTTCCGGTTCACCAATTATAACCAAAATCTAACCAGTTGTTCTTCTAGATGTAAACTTGAGGAATACGAAAAAAATATAATTTTTGGAATCGTGGTATTGAAGTTATGGGATCCGGAACTTTTGTCACACACACACAGACACTCACACATACATACATACATACATACAGACATCATCGTAAAAATGGTAAAATCGTATTATAGAAACCCTAAAACATGCTTATTCACTAAAAACTCATCAATGAATTTTTTGACCACAGACAATACCTTCGTTACCTAGAGGTGACGGTAGGTAAAAATATATATATTTAAAAGTTTTCCATACTTTAGTCCGCCATTGTATTATAAAGTCTTAATTTCTTGCACGTATAGCTTTGTGCTTTGATTGATTATTATTGAGTATCTCTCATCATTGAGTTGATGGATGAGCTATCAACCAGCCGCATTCAACTGTACAATCATAAACATCCAATGCACACTTTGATCCACAATGAGAATTTATTTTTGTAACCGCACGAGCACTTGATTATATAAACTGTTCAGTGGCAAATTTACATGTAAATGGATGTGTGATGATCTCCTGACAGCCGGAAATGGAAAGGGCGATATTTTGAATTTAAAGTTTAAAATTTTATACTTCTATTTTGTAATATCTAACTAATAAGCAGTGGCGGCTTGTCAGGGTAGGCAGGTGAGGCAGTGCCTCACCAGAAAAGAAATAAAGCTGCAAGTAAAGTAGTATGTAAATTAAATTTTAATTTATTCCGTTAATGCTTGTCTTTATAAATACCAAAAGAATAATTTAAGCCACCACCATAACTAATATATAATGCAATTCACCTAATTTACACCCTATAAAGTGCTTCTCGAAGTGAATAGTATAACTGCCTAATGTTTTTGATAAAGCATTCATTCCGGTAAGAAATACGTGCGCTAGACAAAGAGCTGTTTGAGGCACTGCTTCAAATGCTAAATGCAATGAGTGCGTAAAGGATAAAAGATAGTCGCTTTATCTTCCACGCGGCACTATAGAGGCCGTTACCATACATGAATACAATCAACGCCACGTACTAATAAATTTTGTAAGTAGGTTCACATCTGCTGCATATTTTTGCAAGATTAAATAATATTAGCTGCATATTGCATTCGACAATAAACAAACATAACATAACCTGTCTTGTCTAGCATTTTTATTATAATAGGCTCTGGTTTGCGACTGATACGTATTGCAGTAAATATTTAATTCTTTTATTTTTTCCGTTGTTTTTGTAATTTGAATTTTAGTTGAAAACAGAAAACAAATAATGGCTTCGCTTTAACTTTAAAAGAATTGAGTGACAATATAAGGAATTCTGAATATACTGTTAATTTTTACTTCCTTGTACGTAAGTAAAGGAAGTATTGTAATCGCGAAAAATTTCGGTTTTCAGATTTCAGCGGAAATATCCATTTTGATCATCCCTGAATCCATTTTGACTAATTTCGTCGTGACGTCTGTACATACGTACGTACGTCTGTACGTACGTCCGTACGTACGTACGTTCGTACGTACGTATCTCGCATAACTCAAAAACGGTAAGCAGTAGAAAGTTGAAATTTTGTATTTAGGACTGCTATAACATCTAGTTGTGCACCTCCCTTTCTGGTTATTACACAGTTTCCAGAAGTGACACTTTACTTGAAGCCTATAATAGATTTTAATGAAAAACTGTTTTAAAATATAATCCAAAACTTTTCAAATTTGGTATACAAGACTTTTATGTCAATCGAAATAACATAATAGATTTTGGTTAAAATAGGCTAACTGGAAGTGGTACATTACTTGAAGTTGTTAACAGTTTTTCTTGAATAAAATGATTTTATTTTGATTTTAGAAATAAATGCTTCAAATAAAAGTTTTAGAGAATTAATTTCTGAGTCTAGCACATCAAGTATTATTAAATTAGCCCTTTGTATAAGCGAGATATGTAAATTTAAAAATTATATACTTTTTTGTTTTTGTAATAAAGCTTGCTATAGATTAGGACAAAAACATAAAAAAAAATGTTCATGTCAAATTACGTTAAATACGTGCAATTTTATGATTCGTACAATAACAAATATTATATTTTTATATATATTATATATCTTACTGTTTTGAAGTTAAAATTAATATTTTGTAATTTATTTATTAAAAAAATATGTATAGTTTATTAATCGTACAAGGAAGTCGTGTGGTGTCCACATCAGATTTTTTAATTAAAAAAAATCCATTTAATCAACTGTCTTATGAAGATGAAATATTTGTCAAAGAATTTCCTAAAATGTTCTGTGATCTGACAATTTATTTTTGTACATGAGAGGGGAAAAATATGCATTTGCACATCCCTTGAAAAATGTAACTTTCAATTATAAGGCATTTGACCTTGAATGAAAAAAAAAATTCTTTTTCTGAATACTTTGCCTCACCAAATTTTTATTACACGAGCCGCCACTGCTAATAAGAGGCAAAATTATGTTTTACTCTGATTATATTTTGCGCCGCCTCTTGTTTATTTCATGCGCAACGATGACTTTGAGAGGTCTAGCACAGTGTAATCGAGCTATATTTTAGTTATCGATATAAAGTGTGCCTTCAATGTAATGTACATACATACAATAAAAAACCTTTTGATGAGTAGAGTGGATGAATTCGCTGAATATATAGGTAAATTTGACCTACATTGCATCTCTCTAGCCCACAATATAACTAATTGGGCGGCTTTTGTTCCATTAGTGATTCTGTTCCGGTATTTGGCTGTTGCTGTTGGCAGCACTGCACATATTTCCACTAAAGACTATTGTTCCACGGTGGAATACGAAGTATGAGTACGTGTAGAATAATCTGATTATCTCATTAAAGATAAAATAATTGTACATGAAATTTATTTATAGAGCACAAAAATTAATAATTGGAAGGCTGCATTTCAACGTATTTTAGTTTTTATCAATAAAATATGTATTCATAAATTTCAAAATTTATGTATATTATGTACAAATTCCATATATAAATTTTCATGCAAAAGATCCTATATTTCCAGTAAAATGATTTCATTAGCAAACTATGCAAATTGCACTTGACACTGACATCTTCTTCTTCTTTAGCTTTTCTCATTCGTTAAGGGTAGCTATTTATTTATTTTCTTCTTTCACTTATTTCTGTTTTGCTTGTGGTCCTCACTCAGAAGTAGGACGTTGTATTATTAAAAAGTAAAATGGCGGACGTTTGAAATATCTTACAAAATAAATCAAGAAAGTGTGGAATTTTGTTTTATTTAATTTTTTGCTTAGGTTACGTCATATAAATGAATTTATCTCAAAAAAATCTAATGTGGCCAGCACAATACCTTCCGTCAATCCTGTGTATTATGTACAAATTCCATACATAAATTTTCTTGCAAAAGATTATAAATTTTTGGTATTATGTGATTCCCTTTCTCGGCAACTGAATTCCATACTCCTGATAACAAACAAACCACATGAAATAAGAAAATTATGAAATTTTGATTGAAAAATTGTAACACTTGTCAGTTATGGACATAATTAATTGCTGTCATTTTGACACGGGTCAAAGTCATGTTACTGCACGCGCCCCATACATAAATTTTCTTGCAAAAGATCCTTATTTCCAGTAAAGTTATTTCATTAACAAACTATGCAAATTGCACTTGACACTGCCATCTTCTTCTTCTTCTTTAGTTTTTCCCATTCGTTAGGGGATCGCTATTTTTTATTTTCTTCTTCCACTCATTTTTGTTTTGCGTGTCGTCCTCATTCAGTTCCTTTTCTCTCAAGTCTTCTGCAATACAGTCTTTTCATCTTATATTTGGTCTTCCTATGTTTCTTCCACCTTCTATTAATATATTCATCTCTCCTCATGACATGTTCAAACCAATGTAATCGTCTCTCTTATATCTAGAAACTTCTAACACTAGAGTTACTTCCCTTATTCTTTCATTGATTTACATTTTATTGATACTGACATCTGTCAATTTGAATTACCTGAATATATTAGCAGTTTCCATGGTTAAGTTAGCATAGCTGGTTGAATTATGAAATTTATATAAAATTTATTATCGTTATTCTTCTTTAACTCTATATCTGTTGAATATCAAATATAAAATGCAATCAACAATAATATATTCTTTAAGTTATAATAACATTTAACTGATTTTTTTAAGAAAAACTGTAAAAATTTTCAAATGAGGGTACTTCCAGTTGACCAATTATAACTAAAATCTAATCAAGTCTGCATATGGTTGTAAGGAAGAGGAATACGCAAGAATTGTAATTTTTGGAATTCTAGTATTGGAGATATCGTGCACGAAACGGCGGTCCACACACACACACACACATACACACACACACACACACACGCACACACGAACACACACACACACATACAGACATCATCGTAAAAATAGTAAAATCGTATTGTAAAGACCCTAAAACGTGCTTATTCAATGAAAACTCACCACCGAATTTTTTGACCAAAGAAAATACCTTCCTTACCTATAGGTGACGGAAGGTAAAATATCATCATCTATGAACAAAAGAACAAAAAAAAACAATAAAATCTCACTTGATTTTTTTTTTCATTCAATATATTCATATTTCAAACGTCCGCCGTTTTATTTTTTAATAATACAACGTACTGCTAATGTACTAACATTATAAAGCAAATTTTATGTACTTTTCAAAAATATAAAAAAATATAGTATGTTCCATTTGAAATTTCGAAGTTAGTATCACATACTCCGGAACCGGAAGTAACAGAACGCTTGTTGATACGACATCTTATTGCCCATATTGTCTATAGTAAATTTGTTTATTTGAAGATAATCGCTATCTCGCTTAATAACGGAGATAATTGCTGATTCATCTCACGTGATCATCCTGTACACATGTATGTGTGTACATAATTGTAGCAACTATTTAGTACGAAGAATTGTTCGCCTGTTTGCCTAGCCATTTGCTTTGTATTGTGACGAAAAATCCCCAATAAATAACATAAAAATAAAAATCCTTATCTTGCCTACTTTAATTTTGTATATAGTGTTTTCCGCATGAATCGATACTTTAGATTTTTGAAAAAGCGCATAAAAATACGTTTAAACGATTCCTCCATCCCTTCTTCACCCCCTAGACCCGGGGATTTTTAATATGTTGTATAGTAGACATCAACGAATAACTGTGTTGTTTCAAAACTCCGGGATTTTTTTCGCACTACACTAACATACACTGCATTTTTTAAATACTCATCGAACAGACATCGTACCTTAAACAAGCTAGGTATCGATTTGTTAATGATACAATAATCTCATATTTAAAATATTTTTTATGATGTTCATATAATTTCGACATTGTAAATCGCAATTCAACATAGATGCAAATTTTATTTCATTTAACAATTTCATGGATATTAATATTGCTCATCAATATTAATATGCACACATTCATAGACAGGGTTATTACTCTCAGTGTATATACATGCTCATAACATCATTTTTCAATTAGGAACCCTTTCAACGAATATAACTGCAAATGGTTTGCATATTTTATAATCATGTGCTTGTATATACCTTTTCAATTTCATCCTACATGAAAACGTATGTATGTATACGAGAGTAGTTTGAAAAGTCCGTGCAAAAATGAAAACTACTTAATTTTTGGGAATATTTTTTTTTATTATTTTTCAACGTCCAACGCTGCTCCAGTTTGTTGATCCCTTCCAAATAATAAGATTGGTCCAACTCTACTAAGCTTTCGTTTCTGCAATTACTTCCTCGTTTGAATAAAATCTTCTTCCCGCCAACCATTTCTTCATATTGGGGAACAAGTAGTAGTCCGTAGGAGCCAAATATGGAGAACAGGGAGGATGTGGAACGAGTTGGCTCTTTACGCTCTAACTCAAATTCTATCGTTCAGAAAATTTTGAAATCTTGTATTTCTACCTTGTTCCAATATAGAAAGAAGACATTAGATTTTGGTGTCAGTCGGATAACCGGAAATGGCAGTTTACTTGAAGCTATTTTTTCGCAATTTGTTATTATAAAACTTAAAGATTATTTTCTACAGATTTGCATTAATACTTTTTCTATATATTTTATGGATAAATTTATAAAATAATATAAAAATTATATCTCGGAGCTTATGCACACAATTCCATGGTTACATAGTAAAGCTCAAATACAGATAAATGTCACTATCAAAAATGAATCATTTCAAATTAATAACAGTAACGTTTTCAAAAGAAAATTGTAAATAGAACAATGGTTATATGGAAAGGAACTTAATATACGTATTTCAAATAAATAATAATGTTTTAAAACGAAAATTGTAAATAGAACAATAGATATATGGAAATGAACTTAAGGTACATAATTTCTAGTAATAGTAAATATGCAGATACGTATTTAAATAAGAAAATAAATAAATATATTATCACGGCATATTACCAATTGTTGGGTGTGCTAATCTGCTTTGTTGGTACACAGATTTCGGTAATGATGACATATTTGTATCGTGCGGGCGTTTACCATGCGTCACCTCACGGGTACTCATTTTTGGCGTGGAGAGTGCATCACAGGGGTCAGTTTTGTGCCATTTAAAATTCGAAATATTTGATAGTAGGAATTGAATCCGGTTCCCCAGATTCGCGACCAGACACTCAGGCACGCGGCCATGAGACCCCATAGGTATATGTATTTAAATTAATAAAAATTAAATGGCGGGAGGTTTTGTGTTGGTCACATCAGATTTTTTCCTACGGAGTTTCGATTTATGTACGATACTGTATATCATTTGATGAGTGATGAGCATACTAGCATCGAGCAACATATGAAAACCTTCAGAGATATAATGTGAGTTTTATATGATTTATTTTTATTTCCACTGTAAGCGTTGGAGGTACTCGTAATTAAATTATATTTGAATCGCTTCACTGATTTTTCTCGCACATGTAGAATTTTTAAATTAATGCCTAGTTTTTATACAGCAATATAAAAATTGCTAGGATTTAATTGAATTAGTCTTTGAAGTACAGTTGGGAATTGAATTTTTGCTATTGCAAGCTACATACACGTATTTCAATTACTGCCGTATTCATACAATTTGCATAGACGCGGCAATAAATGCTAGACACAAAGTAACGAAACAAAAAGATCTGTTATTATATTTTCAGGCGACTACCTACGAAAGTAGCTATAACAACACGCTAAATAACAACAGAAAATGCAACATAACACACTAGTGATGTTATGAATATAACACACTAGTGCTGTTATGAGTTCTTAGTTCCATTAATCGACATCAGATGGCATTTCGGCAAGAAGTTAAATAAAATATATGATAATTTAAAATAACCGTCAAGTGGAACATTAATAATTATTATATTTGCTAATATTTTTGTATCATTTAGTATTATTTATATAATGTAGTTTTAGATTACGCGCGTCTAACGGATTGAGTTGCGCCGAGCGCCGGTAGTTGAACCTAACCTCAAATGTCAGCCGGCAACGGTTTCGTGTTTCAAAGTAAAAAAGTGAAATTTTGTGTTTACGTATTAAATTTAATCATTTTTTTAGAGTCAAACATGGACACAAGTGACGAAGATATCATTGACTGTACACCGCCTACAATTGTACAGGCTGCAAGAGAAACTACATTATTAGTGTAAACACTTTTTTAAGAAATATTTTGTGGTCGTCTGAAAAATAGTGTACATAACTCACTCGAAAGTGTTTAGCATGCTCGTGTATTAAATCACTCGGCGCTACGCGCCTTGTTCTTCAATCTCTACAATCGCACGCTATTTACCACTTTCCACGCTCATTATGTAATATACTATTAACATCAAATTAGTTTTGTGCGAATAAATATATTTTTCTATTTTGGTTCTTTAATATGTACTTTATGAAACCCATTTGGATGTCATAAAGTACTTCTTAAGAGAACTCAAACCTAATTTCTGTTAGGTTGGTACGTAGTACCTACATTTCTAGACATTTGTCATTTGAAAGTAAATATTATTTAAATTGTAAACAATAACAATGAAACGTCATAGTTACGAATATCAACCACTGTTACTGTTACCATAAAGCAAAGAATATTTTTAGAAATACAAATAATATATTCATATGTCTATGACGTATAAATTTCTTTATTATTCAATAAGAGCATGTCTCAACATAAAATAATTTTCACATATATTTACAAAATCTATAGGATATTTTACCATAAATTATGTACAATAAATTACAAAGTAGAATTTACCAAATATAAATTTTAGGCTGGTAACAGGGATTTTCAATTCAAATAACGTTCTTGTTTACTTTCTCTTCATATTCTTCTAGCAAAAACATTAATTTTGGGCGGTCTAAAATGTATATATCTGGATTGTGCATCTATTCTTACATATCTTCTTTTACATTTTATTTTTTCATACATGTTGTATCTAAATAACACTAATTCCCTTTAATAAAGTGATGGCTAGATTGCACTCCGATTATTCTTATATCGATGTGTAATTTTGTCAATATTTACAACTTACTTGAGAAGAATTTAATAGTTTTTTCGCAGTTCAATGTTACTCTAGTCTACAGTGCTGGTGTACATTGTCCCATAATGTTTGAAACAAATTTAAGTCCTTCAACCTAGACTTGTCACCTCCATAATAGTCACAGATCAAGAATTAAGAGATTCTCCAAGTACATTTTTCTTTCATTACTCATTATTTCGATGAGATACAATTTTTCTGTATTTTACATTGCTGGTTGCATATCTATTCTTTCCATTTAGATTTTTCATATATAGATTCATTCTATGAAGAAATTTTGTCCTACTCTTCTAATTTTTCGAGATGATTCCAATTCATTGTTGGCATTAACAGTATTTCTGAAGGGTATGTGTAATATACCTATAATTTTATATATTTAACTATTAATACAATAAGAAATAATATAATGTATGTACTTCCCAGAAAAAATCTTCAGTAATGTCTCCGGATTTCTGACACTGACATTTATCTGTCAGTTACAAACAATTTAAATTCTCAACTATTTTCCATGGCATTCTTTCGGCTGTAAAATTTATTACAACAGATTATTTTATATATTATATTTCTTTTATCTCTAAATCTATAGAATATATAATAAAATATTTAAATGTATCAGATAGAGAATTCAATTTACTTTAATATTACCAAAAAAAATAATTTCAAAAAATAATATTTAGAAGATTTTTTTTCAAGAATCTTCTACTTCCGGTTGTCCAATTCTTACCAAAATCTTTTCAGATCTTCCCATGAATGTCCGATTGGGAAATACATAGTTAAACAAATATAAAGTCTTATAGTTTTTGAGTAATCGTCCTTCCAACATCCCACATACACACACACACACACACACACACACACACACAACACATACATACACACACACACACACACACACACATCCACATACACACCACAGACATCATCGTAAAAATGTTAAAATCGGATTGTAGGGACCTTCAAACGTGCTTATTCAATAAAATCTGGATATCCGATTTTTAGCATGAATGCAATACCTCTCTTAGCGAGAGCAAATGGATGTGTGTATGCTCTTTGAAATTTGTGCGAAAACTTATGGGATATACTTTATTACAGTAAAATTTTTGAAAGATGTCCGATCAAGGTAATCTGTATCACGAACGAATTAACAAATAGGCGTACATTTATCTCTTTCTTTTGCAAAGGCTATAAGAGTGTGCGATAAGGATGGATATAACACGCTTGTCTTTCAAAAATTCAAATTGTTTCGACTAAGTTAGGACATTACATTTTTAAACGATGCTCGTTGTTGATAATACTTTCGCTGTAACGTAAGTTTATTTATTAATTCAGATACATTACCTGGATTCATAGCCGTACGTATAACGTTACTTTCTGTCAGAGTCACAGACACTGACATTATTTTTAACATATTTGGTTTCACATTTGTTTATAAACTTACCAATTGACTTATTTTTGATTTTTGAATGCTTTTACTGTAATATATATTTTTATAATAATAAAATAACAGTAGTATCTTACGTACCCTCATAAAACTAAGCAAACGACACTACTGAATTTGTCATAATGGGCGGAGCAAAAATCTGAATTCATACAATTCGTAGACGACCTTGACATCTTTCTAAAATTTTACTGTACGTTTTAATTTTCTTTGTTATCTCCCATTCCAAACTCAAACTTTTCATCCGTGACAAAGTGAACTCATCCACGATCCACTCTCAGGATTAACTGTTTGGAAGCGTCTCGGGGTCTCGGCGACAGGCGTCGCTAATTCGATGGACTCTGGCCACACTCCACTCAAATCCGGAAATGCCGGCCGCACAATCCACGTCTCTAAACCTTACTAACGAACTAGTTACAAACTTTAAAGTGGAAGCAGGATAAGCGTTTAGTTTTCCTCTTTACCTAGATTGAAAGATTAATTTGGAGTGTGATCTATAAAGGACATGGCTAGCTTTTACGAATAAATATGTAATGATGATGTTTATGTTTTGTTGTGGACATAAATGTTCGATCCAGATTCAGATTTGTGTTAACAAAGCTGTTTACAATTGGAAACTAAATCCTGGATTGGATAAGCCAGGCTCACTCTGCAAGAGTAATAGGGACATAGCAATAACAATGGCAATATAAAACAGAGAATGTCAAATCTGATTAGGACAATATACGGTGTGGCTACGAGGGGGGATTGAAAAGTTTCCGGAATGACAAATATATATACAAGGTGTTATATTTTAGTGGCTCCAACAAATATCTCGCTTATTTATTAAGTTAGTAATTTTTTTCATATAACATGATTTATACAGGAACATGTAAGTTACTTGATGACGGATATTAATTAATATCAACTTTGAAATTTCAAATAAAACACTATATTTTTTTAAAAATTTGAAAAGTACATCAAATTTGCTTTACAATCATGTAAAATAATCCATATATTACATTATTAAAAAGTAAAATGGCGGACACTTTTTTATACACCTATTCCAAAAAAGAATAGTGAGCCATGATTTTTATAATAAATTAATAAGGTACTACAATGAAACTTGCTAATAATAAAGGTTAGAACCATAATTATTACTGAATATTTACAGGTTAACATTTACCGTGTTTGTTTTAGTTAATTGTTTTATTTCAAGCCATAGTCATGGCTCACTATTCTCTTTTCGTCTAGGTGTATAAAAAAGTGCCCGCCATTTTACTTTTTAATAATGTAACATATGGATTATTTTACATGATTCTAAAGCAAATTTGATGTACTTTTCAAATTTGTAAAACAATATTATGCATGTTCCATTTGAAATTTCAGAGTTGATATTAAATACTAATATCGTTGAATTCAGAAGAAAATTTAAGTATATAATGCCATTTAAAAAAAATTGTTGTGGCTAGCACAATACCTTCCGTCAATCCTGTGTAATATGTATAAATTCCATACATAAATTTTATTGCAAAATATTCTAAATTTCCAGTAAAATTATTTCATAAACAAACTATGCAAATTGCACTTGTTTAGCTTTTCCCATTTGTTAGGGGTCGCATTTTCTTCTTCTTCCACTCATTTCTGTTTTACGTGTCGTTCTCATTCAGTTCCTTTTCTCTCGTCTTCCGCAATACAGCCCTTTCATCTTATCTTTGGTCTTCCTCTGTTTCTTCAACCTTCTATTATTAATCTATTGAATATGAAGTATAAAATGAAATCAAATCGTATAGAGAATAATATATTCTTTAAGGTATAATAACGTTAAATGTCAATAAATTAAATTTAACTGTTAATCTTCAAATGAGGCTACTTCCGGTTCACCAATTATAACCAAAATCTAATCAGTTATTCTTTTGAATGTAAACTTGAGGAATACAAAAAAATATAATTTTTGGAATCGTGGTATTGAAGTTATGCGATCCGAAACTTTCGTCACACACACAGTCACACAGATACACACACACACACACACACACACACACACACATACATTCAGACATCATCGTAAAAATGGTAAAATCATATTATAGGGATCCTAAAACATGCTTATTCACTAAAAATGCATCATTGAATTTTTTGACCAAAGACAATACCTTCCTTACCTAAAGGTGACGGAAGGTAAAAATGTAACATTGATCCATAAGTTGAGTACCACTGGCTTTAAAATAATACTGGTTATATAAAAATGTGTCCGCCTCTATGCCTTACAAAATATCATAATCACTTTTTTGTGTAACTTTTTATATACATGAATAAAATGCAGTGTTCCATTATCTTGGTATCTGTATTTCAGTAATTAATTGATATATGATTAAAGCGGTGTATAAATAGAGACCTAAGTCTAACTAAAGCAATCATTAAAAGTGCCTCTTCCTCGTCACAAATGGTACCATAAAATCGGAATAAACGTAAAATTGTTATTGTCGCTAGCACTGCGAATATTTCGCGTTGATTTTGGAGAGCCTTACTACTGAAGATGTGTGAATGGATACATCGCTTTAATAATCGCCTGTTTCCATGCTAAGCATCGCTCTTTAATTCACTACAGTTAACAACCGCTTACAAAACAATAATACACACATTCACAACCAAAAACAATCATCACCCTTTTCCTAAATCCTGAATCGCAAACTCCAAATCTCTTTTGAAAAGTGAAAATCACTGTCGATTAATATCTATCCCGGGTTCCTACATTCCGTGTTCCCATTTGGAGGATCCCAGGGAATCCTGATCGTGATCGCATAAAAACCAATTACACCCATCTCGATTCCCTCGGGATCTCGGCCGGATAGGGGCAATGAACGGGATACGGCAGAGCGGAAACGGATATGGATACAAGGACGGAAGGAAGAGAGATATGACAGGGAGAAAATGGATGTAAATGGGGAAAAATATTTTTTATAGACGGAAACTTTTATATTATACACAGAGATATAAGAGATAATTTTGTTTTTCCGATTAGTATGTCACATAAGTTGACGGAAAAAAATGAATGGATATTTTGATTTAAGGAAAGTGTGTTGAACCCGCGTCTTACTATAATAATTTATTTAATTTACACACACTCGACAGGGCAAAGCCCCAATGGGGAAGTTTCACCTTTTTTTGATTTTTAAATTTTCTATATTTTTAACTCTCGCTAAGAGAGCACGTTTTAAGGTCCCTACAATCCGATTTTAACATTTTTACGATGATGTCTGTGTGTGTGTGTGTATGTATGTGGGATGTTGGAAGGACGATTACTCAAAAACTAGAAGACTTTATATTTGTTTAACTTCGTATTTCCCAATCGGACATTCATGGGAATATCTGAAAAGGTTTTGGTAACAAATGGAAACCGGAAGTAGAAGATTCTTGAAAAAAAATCTTCTAAATATTATTTTTTGAAAATTTTTCTTGGTAATATTAAAGAAAATTAAATTCTCTATCTGATACATTTAAATATTTTATTATATATTCTATAGATTTATATAGAGATAAAAGAAATTTAATGTATAAAATAATCTGTTGTAATAAATTTTACAGCCGAAAGAATGCCATGGAAAATAGTTGAAAATTTAAATTTTGTAACTGACAGATAAATGTCAGTGTCAGAAATCCGGAGACATTACTGAAGACTTTTTCTGGGAAGTACATCATACATAATATTATTTCTTAATGTATTAATAGTTAAATATTTAATATTATAGGTATATTACATATATCCTACAAAAATACTGTCAATCCTGACAATGAATTGGAAACATTTCGAAAAATTAGAAGACAAAATTTCTTCATAAAATGAATTTAAAATTAACAATTTAAATATGAGGAATAGACATAAGTAGAATTTTTGTGTAGAGTGTAGGTATACAAGAAATGTTAAATACATTAGGGCGCGAGCAGTCATGTGACTTTTTTGACCTTGACAAGCAGATATGTATATAGATATCAAATTTCATAATTTCTCATTCTAAATTTAGTGATTTTCCAATTACATGTGATTTTCCTCGACAAGTAAATTCCACACTCCTGGTGACAAATTACTACGTGAATTTAGAAAATCTTGAAATTTTTAATGAAAAATTCTGGCATTTGAGATCTATGTACATAATTACTAATTATCATTCTGAAACGGGCCCCCATATCAGCTTGTCAAGGCCAACATGACTGTTCGTGCCCTATACTTATGTAACCAAAAAAGGAAGAGGCGAGAGTTATTGTGCTGGCAACAACAGATTTTTTGACATGTGGTTTGAAAACTTTGCCTTCACCTTGAAATTATATTGAAACTGTTTTGGGCATTACATACAAGAAAGTTGTACACTGGCTTGCAAAAAAATTGCGTACACTTTAAAAATCAAGTAACCGAGTTTTTACCTTTTTTTTTAGCTATGTAAATACGATTTTTTTAAAATAGGTTAATATCAACTGTCAATGAAGTTGTCACCGTTGTCACTGTCATGTCATTATTTTAGGTATCGTGGAGCAAGTTCTTTATTGTGCTAAGTTACTACTAAATTACAAATATAGTCCATAAAATTTAAAAAACAACCGAGTATTTATTTTAAATGGATTATAAATAAGTAAAAAATATGACAAACAAATTATGGACGTAGTAACATTAGTAATTTATCATCGCTCCATCAACGTCCAGTACTTTATTTAATCTTTGAGGCATGGAGGAAATAAGATTTCTAAAATAATTTTCATCCTGACTCAAGGTTTCCAAGGTGTTGACCATGACCCTGGAAAAATTGTTGCAAAAGCATCGTCTCTTGCTGTTTCAAACGGATGTTCCCATAAATGATTTAAAAATGCTTCATCTTGATCATTGGTGGAAATTTTGGGACGTCCGAAACCTTCTTTCCTTTTTATACTTCCTTTATTTTCCCACCTACTCTTCACCCTCCTAACAGTACTTTTATTAATATTAAAATGTTCTGCTATTGATCTGATTGACCACCCCTCTTCTAACTTAGAAAGTATATAACTTTCTCGTTTTCTGATAATTTTGACATCTTAATTGACAGTGATGACATTGACTTGTGACACTGACAAGTTAACAATCGAGACCGACTCAATACAGCAAAAAACAGGTGTACGCGATTTTTTTGCAAGCCAGTGTACAATGGATAGGAGGTCCAAAATTAGGAACAACTAAGGCGATGTACAGCATTTGTGATGAATGTAGAGTTGAAACTACCAATAAAGTTCAACATTTTCAATCAGCCAGAAATGCAGAAATAATTCAATTTTCGAAAAATATGTGGGATGATTTGTAGAATGATAAATTCTATAAAAATAACTTCGTTTCAATAATGTCCCTCCACGCTCCACGTGGTTATCTCATCTGGTTTTATCTATTTATTTTTCCACCGCCTTCTCGAATCCAATAAAACAAGCCTTAATTTGTAAAAAAAGTACAAAACCGCACCGTAATGTTCGACTTGCAATTCAAGATGTTCGCTTCCCTAAGAGGGTTAGTAAATAACTGAATTTTAATCGAGGAAGCAATTTCTTCCCGCCTCTATGCCACGCCTGACAACTACTTAGTCTAGTCGGAAGTTAATTTCGTTTAAAAATCCGTCGGCAACATTGTAATCAATTTCAAATTAATAGGAAATGGAAGTTGTTGCTGACGTCAGACAACAAAAAGAGGAGGGAGAATGATATTGTTATAGGATAGGAGATGAGATGAATATTAGAATATTCATTTCGAAGGGTTTGATTTATATATCTGACGTATATGAGCCCATCAGGATCATAACGTATACAGATGTTATATTAAAAAGTAAAATGGTGGGCACTTTTTTATACACCTAGTCGAAAAGAGAATAGTGAGCCATGACTGTGGCTTGAAATAAAACAATGAACTAAAACAATTGTAACAATTATTAACACATAATAACAACCAAATGATTTTACAACAAATATTCAAAATGACTCCCAGCTTCTTCAATACATTTTTCACAACGTTTTGAAATAGAATAAGTAGCCCTTTCTATTTGGTCTGCAGATAAAGATTCAATTGCCGCTTCAGTTTTATTCTTCAGTTCGTTTAAAGTGTTTACTAGATGTATAAAAAAGTGGGCGCCATTTTACTTTTTAATAATGTAACATATGTATTAATTTACATGAATGTAAAGCAAATTTGATGTAATTTTCAAATTTGTAAAAAAATATAGTATGTTCCATTTGAAATTTCAAAGTTGATATTAATTACTAATAAACCGGAAGTGGTATCATGAATGTACATCCGTCATCAAGTAGCTTACATGTTGCTGTATAAATCATGTTATATGAAAGAAATGACTAACTTAATAAATAAGCGAGATATTTGTTGGGTCCATTCTGTATAATAAAAGTTACGCTTCAAATTTTATTACTAAATAAGGTGTAAGTTGCCATAGGACATAATAAATACATAACAAATGTTTTATATTATGCCATGTTAAAATTACCAGAAAAAAGATGTTATACAAACTTGAAATGCGCATATCCGTCACCTTTAGGTAAGGAAGGTATTGTCGTTGGTCAAAAAATTCAATGATTAGTTTCTAGTAAATAAGCACATTTTAGGGTCCATATAATAAAATTTTACGTATGTATGTATGATGTATGTATGTATGTAGGTATGTATGTGTGTATTTATGTATGTATGTGTGTCTCTCTCTCTCTCTCTCTCTCTCTCTCTCTCTCTGTGTGTGTGTGTGTGTGTGTGTGTGTGCGTTTAAACCGCAGACTTTGGGATTAAAATTATAGATAGTTTTATAAATTTATCCATAAAATATATAGAAAAACTATTAATGTATTAAATACCATTTATTGACATTTAACTTTATTATAACTTAAAGAATTTATTATTCACTATACAATTGGATTCTATTTTATACTTCATATTCAATAGATATAAAGTTAAAGTATTATAAAGATATTAACATAAATCAGCCAGCTATGCTAACCTTGGAAATTGCTAATATATTCAGATAATTCAAATTGACAGATGTCAGTATCAATGAACAGTAAATGAATGTGGCAGAGATGAGGAAAGATACGATAAGGAATGTCGAACTATTTTGAATATATTGAAAATAAAATTCTATAAAATATGGACATGCGTTTTTACCTTCCGTCACCTCTAGGTAAGGAAGGTATTGTCTTTGGTCAAAAAATTCGGTGGTGAGTTTTCATTGAATAAGCACGTTTTAGGGTCTTTACAATACGATTTTACTATTTTTACGATGATGTCTGTATGTGTGTGTGTGTGTGTGTTCGTATGTGTGTGTGTGTGTGACCGCTTTTCGTGCACGATATCTCCAATACTAGAATTCCAAAAATTACAATTCTTGCGTATTCCTCTTCCTTACAACCATATGCAGACATGTTTAGATTTTGGTTATAATTGGTCAACCGGAAGTACCCTCATTTGAAGATTTTAACAGTTTTTCTTGAAAAACTCAGTTAAATGTTATTATAACTTAAAGAATATATTATTCTCTATACGATGTGATTGCATTTTATATTTCATATTCAACAGATATAGAGTTAAAGAATAATAAAGATAAAAAATTCGTATAAATTTCATAATTCAGCCAGCTATGCTAACATAACCATGGAAACTGCTAATATATTCAGGTAATTCAAATTAACAGATGTCAGTATCAATAAAAAGCAAGTAATTGAATGAAAAAATAAGGGAAGTAACTCTAGTGTTAGAAGTTTTTAGATATAATAGAGACGATTACATTGGTTTGAACATGTCATGAGGAGAGATGAATAAATTAATAAAAGGTGGAAGAAACATAGGAAGACCAAATATAAGATGAAAAGACTATTGCAGAAGACTTGAGAGAAAAGGAACTGAATGAGGACGACACGCAAAACAAAAATTTGTGGAAGAAGAAAATAAAAAATAGCGACCCCTAACGAATGGGAAAACTAAAGAAGAAGAAGATGTCAGTGTCAAGTGCAATTTGCATAGTTTGTTTATGAAATAACTTTACTGGAAGTATAGGATCTTTTGCAAAAAAATTATGTATAGGGCGCGTGCAGTGACATGACTTTGCTGCCTTTGGCAAGCAGATATGGGAAGCCGTATCAAAATGATAGCAATTAATAATTATGTCCATAACTAACAAGTGTCATAATTTTTCATTCAAAATTTCATGATTTTCTTATTTCATGTGATTTGTTTGTTATCAGGAGTATGGAATTCCGTTGCCGAGAAAGGGAATCATAAAATACCAAAAATTTAGAATCTTTTCCAAGAAAATTTATGTATGGAATTTGTACATAATACACAGGATTGACGGAAGGTATTGTGCTGGCCACATCAGATTTTTTTAATAATACTCGCGTAACTTTCGTAATATTTGTATTAATTTTTTAATAAAAGCAATATTCTTATACGAGTACATCTTAAATTAAATCTGAAACTACGTTTATAGTGTTTATATAATATACTTGTAGAGCAGCCTTTATACTAATATAAACTTCATGCAAAGTTATGGCTCATAACTTTTCATATCGACCAAGTTTAAGTTTCACTGAATGCCAAATGTTCATTACATCCAACTAAACTTAGAAATTTCTAATAGCTTAACTGCAAATTAAACTCTAATATTATAATTTCTACTTAAGTTCACCACGTTTAGTTTTAGATTAATCTTGTTATATAATAAATGAAATATTCATCCTTAAATTGAAAAAGTTTTGCAGTTTCTGCAATGGTTTAACTACAAAAAAATGAATAAAATGAAACAGATTTATACGTAGTTGTAAGTTTCTTAACAAAAAAAAATCTGTTGTGGCCAGAACAATACCTCTCTGCATTTTCTTTTTATGTTGCATAGGGCGCGAGCAGTTCTGTGACTTTGTAGGCCTTGGCAAACAGATATGGGGGCCCATGTCAGAATGACAGCTAATAATGTACATAGGTGTCAAGAATCATATGTTTTCATTCAAAACATTATGATTTTCCAAATCCATGTGGATTATTTTCCTCGTCATGTATATTCCATACTTTGGATGACAAATAAACATCAGAATATTTTGAAATTTTAAATGAAAAATTATGACATATGACATTTGTGACATCTATGTAAATAACTACTAGCTGTCATTCTGAGACGCACCCACAAATCTGCTTGCCAAGGCCAACAATGTCACATGTCTGCTCGCGCACTATAAGTAACGAATTTAACATTTCTTGTACACACAAATAATTGAAATTGTATCTCTTCTTTCGTTCTATGAGAAATTTTGTCTTACTATTCTAATATGTTCAAAATTCTTCAAATACATTGACAGTATTAGCGGTATTTCTTAACGATATATGTAATATTAACATACCTATAATTTAAATACATATTTAATTAATAATACAAATATTTATTTAGAAATTTTTTTTTTTAGAAACTACCACTTCCGGTTGTCCAATTGTTACCAGAACCTATTCAACTCTTCCCATTACTGTTAGATTGAGGAATCCGTAGTTACACAGGTCTTTAGTCTTATAAAATTTGAGAAATCGTACCTCCTTTACAAAGGCTTTAAGCGTGTGCGATAACGATTGATATAACACGCTTGTCTTTCAAAAATTCATAGTTTGGATTAAGTTAGGGCATTCCATTTTAAAACGATGCTCGTTGTTGATAATACTTTCGCTGTAACGTAACTTTATATATTAATTCAGATACATTAACTTGATTCATAGCCGTACGAATAACGTTATTTTCTGTCAGTGTCACTCTGACACTGACATTGTGTCAGTATCTTATTTTTCACATATTTGGTTTTACATTTGCTAAAAAAATCTTCTAAATAATATTTTTTGAAAATTTTTCTTTTAAAGAAAATTAAATTCTCTATCTGATACATTTAAATATTTTATTATATATTCTATAGATTTAGAGATAATAGAAATATAATATATAAAATAATCTGTTATAATAAATTTTACAGCCGAAAGAATGCCATGGAAAATAGTTGAAAATTTAAATTGTTTGTAACTGACAGATAAATGTCAGTGTCAGAGACATTACTGAAGACTTTTTCGGGGAAGTACATACATTATATTATTTCTTAATGTATTAATAGTCAAAAATTAAAAATTATAGGTATATTACATATATCCTTCAAAAATACTGTCAATCCTGACAATGAATTGGAAACATTTCGAAAAATTAGAAGAGGACAAAATTTCTTCATAAAATGAATTTAAAATTAAACAATCTAAATATAAGGAATAGATATATGTAAGTAGAATTTTTGGTGTAGAGTGTAGGTATATAAGTAACGTTAAATACAATAGGGCGCGAGCAGTCATGTAATTTTGTTGACCTTGACAAGCAGAAATGTGGGCCCATGTCAGAATGATAGCTAGTAATTATGTATATAGATGTCAAGTATCATAATTTCTCATTCTAAATTTAAAGATTTTCCAATTCCATGTGGTTTATTTTCCTCGGCAAGTAAATTCCACACTCCTGGTGACAAATTAACTACGTGTATTTAGAAAATCTTGAAATTCTGAATGAAAAATTGACAGTTGACATCCATGTACATAATTACTAATTATCATTCTAAAACGGGTCTCCACATCTGCTTGTCAAGGAAGTGGCGAGAGGTATTGTGCTGGCCACAATAGATTTTTATATATTATTTCTTTTATCTCTATATCTATAGAATATATAATAAAATATTTAAATGTATCAGATAGAGAATTTAATTTTCTTTAATATTACCAAGCAAAATTTTCAAAAAATAATATTTAGAAGATTTTTTTTCAAGAATCTTCTACTTCCGGTTGTCCAATTGTTACCAAAACCTTTTCAGATCTTCCCATGAATGTCCGATTGGGAAATACGTTATTAAACAAATATAAAGTCTTATAGTTTTTGAGTAATCGTCCTTCCAACATCCCACAAACATACACACACACACACACACACACACACACACACACACACACACACACACACACACACACACATACATCCACACACACACAGACATCATCGTAAAAATGTTAAAATCGGATTGTAGGGGCCTTAAAACGTGCTTATTCAATAAAATCTGGATGTGCGATTTTTAGCATAAATCCAATACCTCTGATAGCGAGAGGTAAAAATAAAAACCATATATCTTATTTTCATATAAATTATAAATGCAATTCATATACATTGCATGTGCAAAAAGTTTTACCCATAAACAAACCTTTCACGTTTATTTTCCATATTTTTGTTGATGTTTAATTTCAAAACAAATTGCAATGGATAATAACGTATCTATTTGATCCTTTGATGCGTTGCCAGTGTTGCCAGGCAACATCTCAGGGGTAATCAACTATGGAAATTGTAGTAGAGTGCAGCACATAGGAAATTTTTAATAACTAATACGAAGAATGCGCTTGCTATTTGTGGAATTTCTCGAATACATTGCTTAGTATGCGAGTGACACTTGTAATGCACTATGCACTACTTCAAAGCTGACGTCTGGGAAACGCTATATAAAATAAAAATATAAAATCTACCGTCATTTCAAACATTATTATATGCAAATTCATATTTTTGTTGGTTAAGAAAAGAACAGCTATAAATTAATAATTTATGTTTTATTCATGTTTAAAACAAAAGAATCTAGACTTGTTATAGGTACGTCGTTTGAAAGCTTATAAAATAAGGAAAAGATGACATTATTTCCAAGATATGTTTCTATTTAATAGATATTTATACACTTAGGGCCGGTTGTTCCATCTATAGTTAAACATTCGGTTAAAATTTATTCTATTGATAAATTCAGTTTGCGTTGTTTTGATGATATAAGCTGTTTGTTAATATTAATAATTATTATAATAAATCAGTACAATAGAGAGGATGAAGTACTGGATTTCATTATTGATAATATTAATTTTCAAAAACAGTATACAGTACGAGAAAGATGTAATAAATTTGAAAAATGGGATGATTCAATTTTTACCTTCCGTCACCTATAGGTAAGGAAGGTATTGTCTTTGGTCAAAAAAATCGGTGGTGAGTTTCCATTGAATAAGCACGTTTTAGGGTCTTTGCAATACGATTTTACTATTTTTACGATGATGTCTGTATGTGTGTGTGTGTGTTCGTATGTGCGTGTGTGTGTGTGTGTGTGTATGTGACCGTTGTTTCCTGCACGATATCTCCAATACTAGAATTCCAAAAATTACAATTCTTGCGTATTCCTCTTCCTTACAACCATATGCAGACTTGATTAGATTTTGGTTATAATTGGTCAACCGGAAGTACCCTCATTTGAAGATTTTAACAGTTTTTCTTGAAAAACTCAGTTAAATGTTATTATAACTTAAAGAATATATTATTGTCTATACGATTTGATTTCATTTTATATGTCATATTTAACAGATATAGGATTAAAGAATAATAAAGATAAAAAAATTCACATAAATTTCATAATTCAGCCAGCTATGCTAACTTAACCATGGAAACTGCTAATATATTCAGGTAATTCAAATTGACAGATGTCAGTATCAATAAAATGTAAATCAATGACAGAATAAGGGAAGTAACTCTAGTGTTAGAAGTTTCTGGATATAAGAAAGACGATTACATTGGTTTGAACATGTCATGAGAAGCGATGAATATATTAATAGAAGGTGGAAGAAACATAGGAAGACCAAATATAAGATGAAAAGATTGTATTGCAGAAGACTTGAGAGAAAAGGAACTGAATGAGGAAAACACGCAAAACAAAAATGAGTGGAAGAAGAAAATAAAAAATAGCGACCCCCTAACGAATGGGAAAAACTAAAGAAGAAGAAGTAGATGTCAGTGTCAAGTGCAATTTGCATAGTTTGTTTATGAAATAACTTTACTGGAAATATAGCATCTTTTGCAAAAAAAAAATATGTATAGGGCGCGTGCCTTTGGCAAGCAGATATGGGAACCCGTATCAAAATGACAGCAATTAATTATGTCCATAACTGACAAGTGTCATAATTTTTCATTCAAAATTTCATGATTTTCTTATTTCATGTGGTTTGTTTGTTATCAGGAGAATGGAATTCAGTTGCCGAGAAAGGGAATCATAAAATACCAAAAAATTAGAATCTTTTAGAAGAAAATTTATGTATGGAATTTGTACATAATACACAGGATTGACGGAAGGTATTGTGCTGGCCACAACAGATTTTTTTTTGAGGTTTTGAATGTCAAAGAATACAGTTCTTTATTTGTTAGATGAAAATGAAGACCAAATATTATTCTTATCTATTAGGTAAGTTTAAAGAAAGCAGAATTTGAGAAATAAACACTTATTTGTCTATACTTATTTGTTTTTCTGAATCACGAATCACGCTGTATCTTCGATATGCCAGTTGTTGATAGCTTTGCGATCTCTTCTCATGACATGTTCAAACCAATGTAATCGTCTCTCTTGTATCTTTCTAGAAACTACTAACACTAGAGTTATTTTCCTTATTCTTTCATTCCTTACCGTGTCTTCCCCAACATCTATCTCAACATTCTCATCTCTGCCACATTCATTTACTTTTCATTGATACAGATATCTGTCAATTTGAATTATCTAAATATATTAGCAGTTTCCATGTTTAGCATAACTGGCTGATTTATGAAAGTTAATATATTTATAATTCTTTAACTCTATATATGAAGTATAAAATGCAATCAAATCATATAGAGAATAATATATTCAAGTTATAAGGATGTTAAATGTCAATAAATGATATTTAACTGCGTTTTCAAGATAAACTGTTAAACTCTTCTAATAAGGGTACTTCCGGTTGATCAATTATAGCCAAAATCTAATTACGTCTTCTTTTGGATTTAAAGTTGAGGAATATGAAAAAAGTATAATTTTTGGAATCGTGGCATTGAAGTTCTGCGATCCGAAACTTTTGTCACACTAACAGACACACATACATACATACAGACATCATCGTAAAAATGGTAAAATCGTTTTATATGGACCCTAAAACGTGCTTATTCACTAAAAACTAATCAGAGGTTTTTTTTGACCAAAGACAATATCTTCCTTACCTAAAGGTGACGGAAGGTAAAAAAAACATCGAAAATCAGTCACATGTACAGTAAAATTTTTGAAAGATGTCCGATCAAGGGCACCTGTATCACGAACGAATTAACAAATATGCATACATTTATCTCTTTCTTTTGCAAAGGCTGTAAGACTGTGTGATAAGGATGGATATAACACGCTTGTCTTTCAAAAATTCATATTGTTTCGACTAAGTTAGGACATTCCATTTATAAACGATGCTCGTTGTTGATAATACTTTCGCTGTAACGTAAGTTTATTTATTAATACAGATACATTACCTGGATTCATAGCCGTACGTATAACGTTATATTCTGTCAGAGTCACTGACACTAACATTGTATCAGTATCTTATTGTTAACATATTTGGTTTTACATTTGCTTATAAACTTACTAGTTGACTTATTTTTGAATTTTGAATGTTTTTCCTGTAATATATATTTTTATAATAACAAAATAACAGTAGTATCTTACGTACCCTCATAAAAACTAAGCAAACGACACTACTGAATTTGTCATGATGGGCGGAGCAAAAATCTGAATTCATACAATTCGTAGACAACCTTGATCGGACATCTTTCAAAACTTTTACTGTATATTGTGTTCATGTTATCAAAATCATTATATAAATTGCTTGGGAAAAAATGGTTGTCATCTATATGATATTTAATAAGAATAAATAAAGTAATATGTATTAAATTTCCATCAAATCTTAAATGTCAACATCCATAACCTTTTAACCTTATTGCAAAAGTTCATATTTGCGAAACCTAGGCACTTATGTATAATGATTTCTTGTTAAAAACAAGAGTTTCTTAGGTTTTCAATTTCCCTGAGTCGATTTGCTTATTCCCTAAGGAACTCCGAAGAAAGAGTTTCCTTCTGTTTTTGTCGACGTTTTTGTTTACTTCGTCCAACTGAATTATTCCATTGATTTCCATAGAGATAAAGAATTTTATAACAGTAGCTCTTTCATTGTATAAATAAATGCAATGAGCAAGCTTCTGCACTCTATATATTAAGATTAAATAATAAAAATATTACAAATGGATATCAATTTTGTAGAAATTTATATAACGTAAAAGCATCTGTGGTTGAGATAACACTAATAGTTGATACTGTGAGTTTGAATTATATGAAATAAACAAATTATAGGTAAGGAAGGTATTGTCTTTGGTCAAAAAATTCAATGATGAGTTTTTAGTGAATAAACACGTTTTAGGGTCCCTACAATACGATTTTACTATTTTTACAATGAAATGTGTATGCGTGCGTGTGTGTGTGTGCGTGTGTGTGTGACTATGCTCTATATTAGCTACATTTAATGGTTGTCAGCTAATAAAAAAATCTGTTGTGGCCAGCACAATACCTTCCATGTTTAAATTCCATACATAAATTTTCTTCCAAAATATTCTAAATTTCCAGTAAAATTATTTCATAAACAAACTATTTAAATTGCACTTAACACTGACATCTTCTTCCTCTAGCTTTTACCATTCGTTAGGGGTCCCTATTTTTGCGTGTCGTTCTCATTCAGTTAATTTTCTCTCAAGTCTTCCGCAATACAGTCATTCCATCTTATATTTGATCTTCCTCTGTTTCTTCAACCTCCTATTAATAAACTACTCATTCTTGTTCATTTCTCCTCATGACATGTTCAAACCAATGTAATCGTCTTTCTTGTATCTTTCTAGAAACTTGTAACACTAGAGTTATTTTCTTACCGTATCTTTCCGTGTTTCCCCAACATCTACTTCAACATCTTCATCTCTGTCACATTAATTTACTTTTTATTGATACTGACATCTGTCAATTTGAATTATATGAATATATTAGTAGTTTCCATGTTTAGCATAGCTGGCTGAATTATAAAATTTAATTTCTTTAAAATTCTTTAACTCTGTATCTATTGAATATGAAGTATAAAATGTAATCAAATCGTATAGAGAATAATATATTCTTTAAGTTATAATAACGTTAACACTTTTGCCGATGAAATAATTAATCGTGTCTCGGAAATAAGAGATTTAGGAATTCTTTATGATAAAAAACTTATTTTCGATATACATGTTGACAATGTAACAAAGAAAGCATTTAAAATGCTTGGTTTTCTTATCAGGTCATCAAAAAACTTTAAAAATCTCCACACCTTAAAAGTTTTATATTTTTCTTTGGTTCGAAGTCAACTAGAATTTGCAACAATTTGTTGGTCACCTCAGTATGCTATTCATATTAAAAGAATAGAGCGCATTCAAGAAAATTTTTGCAAATTTATTAGATATAAATTTAATAATTTTGAAATTAATATTTTACCTTTGGAAAAACGGCGAATCGTAATTGACCTAATATTTTTATATAAATTAGTAAATAATAAAGTCGATTGTCCTGATCTATTAAACAGTCTGGGATTTCGCGTACCAACTTATACGACTAGAGCAACGGATTTATTCTGTTTAGGATTTAATAGAACTAATGCTGCTTTCAATTCTGCACTAAATCGTCTACCATTTGTTTACAATAAATATGTGTCTTATAATAATTTAATTGACATATTTCATTTCAGTTTATCACTGTATAAAAAACAAGTGACAAATGTAGTACTTTCCATTAATTAGTTATTTGTTTTCATAAATTTGTTTTCATAAATTTTTCTGTTATGTTTTCATTGTACACACATTGTACATACTTCTATATTGTTTCCAATGTAACTTAATTGTTAATGTATTTTTTTTTGCATTTATATGTTGTATGTGCTTTCCTGTTATTGGGACATAGTCCTGTTGGAAAGCCGAAGTTAAATAAAAAAATAAAAAAAATGTCAATAAATCAAATTTAACTGTTAAATCTTCAATTGAGGCTACATCCGGTTCATCAATTATAACCAAAATCTAATCAGTTGTTCTTCTGGATGTAAACTTGAGGAATACGGAGAAATTATAATTTTTGGAATCGTGGTATTGAAGTTATGCGATCCGAACTTTTGTCACATACACACACACACACACACACACACACACAGACACACACACATACATTCAGACATCATCGTAAAAATGGTAAAATCGTATTATAGGGACCCTAAAACATGCTTATTCACTAAAAACTCATCATTGAATTTTTTGACCAAAGACAATATCTTCCTTACCTAAAGGTGACGGAAGGTAAAAAACAAGAAAATGCAACAAATTATCAATGAATTACTGCCACAACCGCACGCATACGGCCTTGATAACCAAATGAAATGTGAACTCCAAAATTCTGTGGCCTATCGGGATAATAAACTTATTTATACATTTTATTTAACCTGTTCAATTAGGTACTATTTTTTTCAAATCATCGTTATTTCACCCTCATTATCATCCACAGTTCCACACGGATGTTTACTTCTCTCCCCCCACCCTTTATTTTCCTGTCTCTTTTCTCTCTATACTCCCCTTACTCCAATACCCCCTACCATTTATCTATTTATCTCACTCTCACCCATTATTTTCTCCATACAGTCCAGCTCTATATCACTCTCTCATTCTCTCTAATACAACACTCTCCTCTCCGACGCTATCGGCGCCGGTCCGACGCTCAACTGTTCCGACCCGTGGCGGGCATCGGCGTCCCGACGCTCACTTGTTTAGTTGTCTGGTGGCAACCGCGCGCGATGCATGCCGCCATCTTGCAGTGACGTCATTGGCACGTGGAATTAATTTAGTAAGCAAACAGACATTTGTAATTAGGTTTTTGGGGTTTTACAGACAGAAGAAAATAGAATAAAATAAACTGGTAAGTGGTATAAAAAGTTGTTTTCTTTTAGCGCCAATTTTACAATCTTTTACCTGTCTGTCGACAAATTTATCATTGTTGTTGGTAAACTGTGTATTATAAGATATAAATTACACATTTTTCGTCTTAAATGAAAATTAACAGATAATTTAACCATAAAATACTGGGCGTTAATATTACTTATTTATGTAAATGTAAAAGAAAAATCTGATGTGACCAACACAATACCTCCCGCCATTTAATTTTTATTAATTTAAATACATATACCGATGGGGTCTCGTGGCCGCGTACCTGAGTGTCTGGTCGCGAATCTGGGGAACCGGATTCAATCCCTACCAACACCAAATATTTAGAATTTTAAATTGCACAAAATTGAATCTTGTTGTGCACTCTCCACGCCAGAAATAAGTGAGGCGACGTTTGGTAAACGCCCGCACGATACAAAAATGTCATCATCAATACCGAAATCTGTGTACAAAGCAGATTAGCACACCCAGCAATGGGTAATATAGCCGTACTGAAAATCTATTTTAATAAGTTTTTTGAAGATTGCTGATTGGGATACGTGAAAAAACAATTTTTGCACCAAAACTACTAAGTATAGACGCAAATATTACTTTAAATCAATTTTCTGCAAAAAAATCTATTTTTACCTCCCGCTACCCTTGGTAAGGGAGGTATAGGGATCGTGCTAAAAATCGCATATCGAGATTTTGTTAAATGACACGTTTTAAGGTCCCTACAATCCAATTTTAACTTTTTTACAATGATGTCTGTGGGTGTGTATGTGTGTGTGGATCCTCTTTACACTCTAACTCAAATACTATCGTTCAGAAATTTTTGAAACTTTTATTTCTACCTTATACTAATATTGAAAGAAGCCATTAGATTTTGGTGTTAATCGGATAACCGCAATTGTTTAAATAACTATTACTTCATTTGTTGTTTAATTGTATCTAACTCAGTATATGTTTCTTTCTAAACTGTAGGTCTACTATCTGATCCAAATAAATTAAATTTATAGAAAATAACTCTATTTCAAAATTCAGGGCATTTATTAAAATATTTTTTGAAATTCCATAAATTGCTTAATGAATACTGCATAATTTATAAGTAATTTTTTATTGAATTTTTACTAAAAGGAAAATTTAAAATTATAATTTAAATATACATAACATTTTTTCCTTTTTACATACTTTTACAAAATATTTTATAAGGAATTCCTGTATTAAAACTTCTGGAATCTGAAAACTAACGTTTTGTTTTAATTTTATTTCGATAAGCTCAAAGTTATTGCGTACATTCTTACTTCAAAACACAGTGGCGTATATAGGGGGGAGGCCCGAGAGGCCCGGGCCCACCCCGAAATAGTTTTACGTTTTTAAATATATATATATATATATATATATATATATATATATATATATATATATATATATATATATATATATATGTTTCTGTTGTTTTTTTTTGGGCTGGGTAATATTACAACAACCCTGCTAGCAATGGGTAATATGCCGTGATGATTATTTTTATATAATCTGTCAAATCATGTAACATGTAAAAATGAGATATTTGCGAGGATATTTGTCAATTTATAGACGCTATTTCTTGAACTAACGTATACTAATTCTGTTTTCACCACGTCTTTAAATTAAGTTTACTCGGGCACCAAAAAATTGAATTATAATCTCTAAATCTTTATGAATAAAAAATAAACATAACCAAATAAAACTAAACTGTTTTATGAACTGTGTACTCTGTAATTTTATAATAACTAGAAAATCGATTTACGCTTTTAAAAAGATTTATTAATTTAAATCATTAGCACTTGGGGAAATAATCTCGAGAACATAATCATTAAATTTTCATCGATGAAGGGACTCGTAAATCGGTTTTCCAATTACATTTTATAATTTCCCCATAGACACACTATACGTAAGACTATACAGATGTCTCACAAGAGTCATAAGTGAAGCGCGTGCTTTTGGAATTTGATTTAGGAGGTTAAATCAAATCAAACCGAAAAATCTGATGTTACCAACACAATACCTCCCGATTAATTTAATTTTTATTCATGTAAATACTTAAAATTCAATTAAATTTAAATACCGGATTCGATCTCGACCGACGACAAATATTTCGAATTTTAAATGGCACAAAAATTACCCCTGTGGCGCACTCTCCACGCCAGCAATAAGTGCTTGTGAGGAGACACCTGGTAAACGCCCGCACGGTATACAAATATGTCATCGTCGTTACCGAAATCTGTTACCCAGCAATGGGTAAAAATGCCGCGATGATGTATTTATTTATATACTTACCTATATTCATTGCTGGCGTGGAGAGTGCACCACAGGGGTCATTTTGTGCCATTTAAAATTCTAAAATATTTGGCGACTGTCGGAATCGAACCTGTTTCCAAGATTCGCGTGAAGTGTCGCCGGGTAAACACCTGCCCGGAACAAATATGTCATCATTATTACCGACATCTGCATACAAAGCAGATTGACTCACCCATCAATGGGTAATATGCCGTGATGATATATGTTTTTATTATCTTACCAATATTTTTACATATTTACTTATACTGCAAACTGTATTAAGTTCCTTTCCATATAATTATTGTTCTATTTACTATTTTCTTTAAAAAACGTTAATATTATTATTTGAAATGATTAGTTCGTTGACAGTGACATATCTGTCAGTTACAAACATTTGAGATCTGAATTGTGTAACCATGTGAATGAGTTGTGTTTAAAACGTAAGTTCCGGGATTAAATTATAGATAGTTTTATAAATTTATCCATAAAATATATAAAAAAGTATTAATGCAAAGCTGTAGAAAATGTAATAATTTTTAATTTTTATATAACATAAATCTCGAAAAAATAACATTTAATAGTACATTAAAACACAAGTATCATAAGGCAATCTGTTAACGTACGACTCCAAGTTTGGAAAACGAGCCGCTAGGCGAGTTTTACAAAGGACGAGTGCGTCAACAGGCCTTATGATACGTGTTTTTTATACTATTTTTTCTATTTAGGTAATTTTACGATTAAATTTATTTAAATTGCGACGTCAAATTATGACTAGGTATTTTTTCGTTAGTTATGTTTATGTTGGTAACGCTTCTCGCTAACAATTGAAATTTCATATTTTGTCAACTATTGATTAATTAGTGTATTGCAAGGTGTATTGTATTTATGATTCTGGTTGTGAAATTAACATTATATTTCTTTCTAGTCCTATCACCTAAAGAAAGTATAAAAATCCATAATTAAAAGTAATATGTTGAAATATTATCAACAACTTACCATTTTGAGGTTACCTGTCATCTGTCAGTTATGAAAGCATGACTATCAACTCGAGAACATGAAAGGCGCCAAAAATAGTACGCTTATAGATCTTCTAAACGTCGTGTTTGCAGTACAAAACAGTGCGTTTATAGAAACATAAAAACACCGAAATAGAAACAGGTATTTTTCGAAGAAAAACTATTTTGAGCTTCCAGTAAAGTACCATTTTCGGTTATCTGATTTACTCCAAAATCTAATGGCATCTTTCCATATAAGAGTTAGGTAGAAATACAAGGTTTCAAAATTTTCTAAACGATAGTTTTTGAGTTACAGCGTAAATAGGATCCATACACACACACACACACACACACACACATACATACATACATACATACACACAGACATCATCGCGAAAATGTTACAATTGGATTGTAGGGACCTTAAAACGTGGTCATTTACCAAAATCTCGATATGCGATTTTTAGCATGGTCCCTATACCTCCCTTACCAAAAGTAGCGGGAGGTAAAAATAACTTCGTAAAAATTCAGTGTGCACATGATGGAGCAAATATTTTAAAACTACCATTAGATTTATGTAGAAAGTAAATATTTACAATACGCCCACTTTATTTTAATAGGTTAGCCGTGAAATTCTGATATGTTTTTGTGATATGTTTTATATTACACTAATACTATTTTTAAAAATAAGGTCATATAGGCTAATAAGGTCCACCGTAATTAAAAATGAAGTATTTTGAATAATTAGTAATCTTTATTTTATTTTATTTTATAAATCTAAGAAAGTTAATAATTCGCATTTTTTATACTAATTTCAATATAAAAATACATTTAAAAAAAAGTAAATTCGGGCCTTATTAAGTTCTCCACCAGATAAGTAAAAATAAAAAAAGTATAGTTTCTCAAACACTCTTTCGCTTAATAATAACAATACGTCTTGCCTTGGCAAGCAGATATGGGAGCCCATGTCAGAATGACAACTAGTAATAATTTATCATAATTTTTCATTCAAAACATCATGATTTTCGAAATCCATGTGTATGTAAATAACTACTAGCCGTTATTCTGACACGGATCCTCATATCTACTTGCCAAGGCCAACAAGGTCACATGACTGCTCGCGCCCTATAAGTAACGATTTTAACATTTCTTGTTCACACAAATAATTGAAATTGTATCTCTACTATCATTCAGAAAGTTTTGAAACCATGTATTTCTACCTTATTCTAAAATGGAAAGAAGCCATTAGATTTTGGTGGTAATCGGATAACCGGAAATGGCAGTTTACTTGAAACTCAAGATAGTTTTTCTTCAAAAAATACCATAAATGTAATTTTTTATCAATTTGTTATTATAAAAATTAAAGATTAATCCATTTTCTACAAGTTTGCTTTAATACTTTTTCTATATATTATATTATAAGGATTAATTTTATGCCATTTAAAATTCGAATTATTTGGCGTTGATCGGGATCGAATCGGATTCCCCAGAATCGCGACCAGACATCAGGCACGCGGCAACGAGACCCCATAGGTAAATGGCGGGAGGTATTGGGTTGGTCACATCAGATTTTTTATGTAAAGTAATTAGGGAGCTGGAAATTACAAAAGTATTATTTTACATATTAAACAGTCTGATTCTCGTGACACTTGTTTAGGAAACAATATTGTAAACAATGAGGTGTTGCACGATTTTTTTTTCTTTGCTTTAATCGAAAGAATAATAAAAAATAATTTACCCGTATTTTTTATTTTTTTCATATTACTCTTTATTCATGAGAAAAATGTCGATGAAAATATAATGTTTAAATTTCCCGCTCTCCTTCCGCCCGATGACGAAACTAAGTCACTAACCAATGAAGGTGTGGCTTATATTTGCCGCTAACGAAATTTGAACGAGTGACAGTCGTGACAGCTGTCAACTATTACAACTGATTTTCGTATTCGGAAATAATCAAACATACAGTAAAATTTTTGAAAGATGTCCGATCAAGGTCGTCTACGAATTGTATGAATACAGATTTTTGCTCCGCCCATTATGACAAATTTAGTAGTGTCGTTTACTTAGTTTTTATGAGGGTACGAAGATACTGCTGTTATTTTATCAGCATTCAAAATTCAAAAATAAGTCAACTGATAAGTTTATAAGCAAATGTAAAACCAAATATGTTAAAAATAAGATAATGACACAATGTCAGTGTCAGTGACTGACAGAAAATAACGTTATTCATACGGCTATGAATCAAGGTAATATATCTGAATTAATAAATAAACTTACGTTACAGCGAAAGTATTATCAACAACGAGCATCGTTTTAAAGTTGAATGTCCTAACTAGTCGAAACAATATAAATTTTTGAATGACAAGCGTGTTATATCCATCCTTATTGCACACTCTTATAGCCTTTGTAGAAGAAAGAGATAAATATATGCCTATTTGTTAATTCGTTCGTGATACAGATGCCCTTGATCGGACATCTTTTAAATTTTTTACTGTAGTTGTGGTTACTTGTTGTGCTGGCCTACTTCTGACGATGGCTTCATGAAAGTTGACTCAGATGTTCGTAAACTAGTGGAACTAGACGTAACTTTGTAATTTATTAAATGTTTAGTTTTGCATTAGGAAGTGATGACGTAGGGAGGGATCGACTCGGTGATATAGAGTGTATGTTTATAACAAAAATTTCAAATAATAAACAATTTTTATTTTGTGTATCACATTTCACTTTACATATATTTGCAATACTATGTGGCACAAAATTTGCAAATGAAAAGTGAAAAGTTTGGTGAAAAATAATTTATTTTTTATTAACCAAATTTTATAGTCCAGCGACGTAATTATTCGACATTTAAATACCATTTGAACTAATTTTAGAAAGTTTTCGTCATTTGAGGTTATTAAATTACCTGAATGTTTTGGCAATACAAAATTGTAAATTGTAAACTTCGTTGAGTTGTGCAAATGTTTCCCGCAGTCGTAATGTATGTTCTTTTGTTTCTGTTTTGGTGGTGTTTGTTTATCTTCCGTTTGGTTACTTTTGTTTCTCTTTGTTTATTGATTCGCAATGCGGAAAATTTAATTCTATTCTACGAAAGCCAAACTTTCAGATTTTATACTCGGGTGATGAATTTAATTGGAAAGCTTTATGTTACAGTCAGATGAAGATCTTATTCCAATATTGAATTACTGATAGATTATTAAAGAGATAGATTTGGATTATGTTATTATATAACAGCACACGTGGCAGAAATGATGCTTAGTATAGAAAATTACAAGTTTAGTTAATATAGTTTGGTTCACGAAAGATGACAATTTAATATAATCTCTTGTCCTTATTGACTTATACAATATGAAAGATTCTTCCGCCGCTCCATAAACGATTTAAAACACTGCTAGTCATCTCCTAATCACCATTCATGCTACCATATTTTATGTGCAACATAGTTAATTTTTACATTTGAACGGATTAAAAACAGTATTAAATATAGAGTTCAATATGGAATTACAAATGGAGTTAGTGTTTAATTTGCATTATGAATCTATCTGTAAAAGTTTATATAATAATATTTATATTTTCTATAAAAACATTGATCAAATTAAATTTTGCACAAAATAATATTCTGGATTACAATTCAATTAATGTGATTATAAATAAAACCATTAGCCCCTTGTTTTACGTCATGACGTGAACACAGGTAGATAATCAATACAAAACAGACGAAACAAATGGTTTATATTTTAATTAAGATAAATTTATAGATAAACTTGACACTAGCAATACTATCATGATAAAATAATGTTATACCAAATTTATTTTAGTAGATAACGAAATTACCTGTCAAATAGCGGAATATCCGATATTACTTGACAACCATATATCAAATAATATGATAAAGAATTATGGTATTTGTTCAATATATAAATTTCCTGGAGTTCTATTTTATCTCTATAATAAATGTTTTGAACTTATTGTGAATATAATTAATCTGTGTTAACTCTCAAGAAAATATGTGTATTGTATAGGGTTGGCAACTGTCTTAATGTCGGTAAGACTACCCTTATAATAATAGGTACTGTGTGTCCTTGTCATTTTTTGCGGCGAGTTTTATTTTTACCTCCCAAAACTTTTAGGTAAGGGAGATTGGTGGTATTAGATATTAGGTGCGTTCAATGAAGCTAGCAAATCGAGCAAATGCTTACTTAGCATTTGCTATCTGCTAGAGCGTGCATTGAACGATCTGCTTGTTTTGCTACGATCGAACTGTCAGATGACTGTCAGTCAGTGAGGTTACGAAAATTGAAAACTTTCAAATATTGAATTTTTGCATAGAATAGAACACTGATATATTGAATGCAGTGTCAGATAAATAATAAATAGAAAATAAACTCTCAATGGTATTAATTACATGCATAATTTAATTTTATTAGGATATTCCACGCAAGTAAACTCAAGTACAAATATTTTATGTTACTTTTACGAAATTAATTAATTTTCATTGAAAATATATTCAAATATTACAAATGATATTTGAATTTGTGCGCCATATTTTTACATGCAGCAAAACAAGCGAGAAAATAGTCGCTTGCTTTGCTTACTTAGCAAAACGATCAAATGCTAAGTTAGCAAGCCGTTCAGTACATTTTACTTCCGCTTTGCTCGATTTGCTAGCTTCATTGAACGCACCTAGTGTCTTTGGTCAAAAAGTTCGATGGTAAGTTTTTAATGAATGAAAATGTTTTAATTGACCAATCGGAAGTACCCCCATTTGAAGTTATTAATAGTTTTTGTTTTTACCTTCCGTCACCTTTAGGTAAGGAAGGTATTGTCTTTTATCAAAAAAGTCGGTGGTGAGTTTTCATTGAATAAGCACGTTTTAGGGTCTTTACAATACGATTTTACTATTTTTACGATAATGTCTGTATGTGTGTATGTGTGTATGTGTGTGCGTGTGTGTGTATGTGACCGCGGTTTCGGCGGCGATATCTCCAATACTAGAATTCCAAAAATTAAAATTCTTGCGTATTCCTTTTCCTTACAACCATATGCAGACTTGTTTATATTTTGGTTATAATTGGTCAACCGGAAGTATCCTCATTTGAAGATTTTAACAGTTTTTCTTGAAAAACTCAGTTAAATTTTATTATAACTTAAATAATATATTATTGTCTATACGATTTGATTGCATTTTATATTTGATATTCAAGAGATATAGAGTTAAAGAAGAATAAAGATAATAAAGCTATGCTAACTTAACCATGGAAACTGCTAATATATTCAGGTAATTCAAATTGACAGATGTCAGTATCAATAAAATGTAAATCAATGAAATAAGGGAAGTAACTCTAGTGTTAGAAGTTTCTAGATATAAGAGAGACGATTACAATGATTACATTGGTTTGAACATGTCATGAGGAGAGATGAATATATTAATAGAAGGTGGAAGAAACATAGGGAGACCAAATATAAGATGAAAAGACTGTATTGCAGAAGACTTGAGAGAAAAGGAACTGAATGAGGAGTGTCGTCCTCAAAACAAAAATGAGTGGAAGAAGAAAATAAAAAAGCGACCCCCTAACGAATGGGAAAAACTAAAGAAGAAGAAGATGTCAGTGTCAAGTGTAATATGCATAGTTTGTTTATGAAATAACTTTACTGGAAATATAGGATCTTTTGCAAGAAAATTTATGTATGGGGCGCGTGCAGTTACATGACTTTGCTGACTTTGGCAAGCAGATATGGGGACCCGTGTCAAAATGACAGCAATTAATTATGTCCATAACTGACAAGTGTTATAATTTTTCATTCAAAATTTCATAATTTTCTTATTTCATGTGGTTTGTTTGTTATGAGGAGTATGGAATTCAGTTGCCGAGAATGGGAGTCACATAATACCAAAAATTTAGAATCTTTTGCAAGAAAATTTATGTATGGAATTTGTACATAATACACCGGATTGACGGCAGGTATTGTGCTGGCCACAACAGATTTTTTTTAAATGCAGTTAAATACCATTTTTTGACATTTTATAAGTAACAGCTTGCGAATCTGGGGACCCGGGTTTGATCAAAACCTACGCCAATGTGACGGGTTTTTAAGATAGTAATTTTATTTTGACACGAATAAAAATACTGAATTATTGACAAAACGTTAGGCAACGAATGATTTTTCCAGTCGTTAATAAATAACGATATCGGTATATTTTTTTCGTTATGTAGAATTAAATTATTGTTTACAGAATACCACTTTAACGATTATCTTTATAATAACGATATAACAATCCATAATGTCATAACGAACGTTTACACAATAAGCCCATTAATCGATTTTCGTTATTACTTTAACGATATAACGTTTTAACGATTCGTTATGTCATAACGATGCTTACAGAATAGCCCTATAAGAGTTGTGAACATAAATAATTGTAATTATATAAATAAATATAGTGATATAAATATTGTTTAAATAAATAATCTTAGTGTTTAAGCATTTAATAATATTCTTAGTCTTAAATTAGTGTTTACAATTATTTAATCATAGTGAGTGATTTATGGCCATTTGCACAGGTTCTGGTTAAATGTATTAGTTAGTTAACCTGGAGATTAGTTTAACTACTAGTTAAATAATAAATGCATTGCACAGCATTAAATTAGGTCATAGTTAAGATAACTTTCAGATTTTCGGACTATTCGTTTTATGACTAAAAAACACCCGGCAATATTATGACATTTGTGTGATATTTTTAAATTTATATTTTAAAATTTGTCATTTCATATATTTTTTTGTTCCTTATTGACATTTTGCTATCATTTATTCATATCTGCTATTTTTTGCGAAAGTGTAAAGCGTTTTGTAAAGCTAATAAATACAGTGTGCATAGTAAGTCAAGAACAAGTTGAAAGATAACATACATTTTGAAGTATTCAATTTATTTAAGTATTTAGATGGCAGATAAAAGGTCACGACAGCCAAACTACTCAAATGACGAAAAAATGGTTTACTAAGCAATTATTTGCAATAAAAAAAACCAATCATGCCACTTGGAAAGATAGGAAACAGCTTGGCAAAATGTAGAAAAAGATTTAAATGCTGTATCTGTATCAGGTTATTAATAAATTGGCATTTATTTGATTTGATTCTTAAAATAATGACTTGTCATTAGATGTATATCGCTCTACAGAACAACTAATATTTTAATAATTTGAAAAAAGAGCTACAGCTCAGAAACTTTTCATTCGAAAAACAGGATCTGCCCCCCCCCCCCCTCCCGATACTGCAACGAAAGATCCTGCCTTTGATTTGACGTTATCATTATTAAATGAAAAAAACTGTTTTTGGATTGAAGAATACTTTTGATAGAGATCATATTACAAATTCTGGATCTTCAAATAAAAATCTAGAAGTAAATAGGGAAAATACGCATATTAGATTTTTACAAATCACCAAATGAAGATTAAAAAGAAGAAGAGATGAAAACGACTATGGAGCCAAAATTAAGCGAGAAGAGGAAGAATATGAATTAAAAAGACAATTATTATTATTAGATATTAAGATGCGTAAACGACAGTTAGGCTTAGAATAAAACGTTGTTTTTAAGTTTTTGAAAATATTAAATTTGTAGTTTTGTAATTAAGAAAATAATCATAATATTCTAAAATTATACTAAATATGCAAAGAAATTATTAATTACATTTCTTCGTGCTTGAAATCCTGCCCCTCGATATTCATTACTGTATGGTTTGATAAGCGAAATCTTGTAAAAAATTCATGATCGTCCAATTCATAAAAAGGGTTAGCTCTTTCATATACTCGTTTTCTTGGTATTCGGTATAACATATCCAGTTCCAGTAAATCATCATCATCGTCAAAACCATTTTAAATTACAAATTATAAATGTCCGTGGAGCTGTCACAATTGTCAAATAATTTTGAAAATTAAAGGTTATCTTCAAGTTATCGTTTAAACCGAACATATTCTGGTAGTTAAAATAAACCAGTAGTTTGCCGAATTAACTACTAGTTACTGATCGGTGCAACGCACTTTGAGAGATAACCAGTACTTTAACCAAAGGTTAGCGTTAACCCGAAGTGGTGCAAACGGCCATAAGAGAGTTGGTGTGAGTCAGTTGAGATGGTTTGGGCATGTGGAGAGAATGGCGAGTGAACGGCTTGTTAAGCGTATATATCTTGGTGAAGTTGAGGGTTTTCGATTGTGTGGCCGACCAGTGTGTAAGTGGATGGATGTGGTTGGTAAAAGAGAGTTTCCAAGTATGAAGAGAAAAAAAGCATGTATGAATGCGATTATGAGTGTGGCCGTGGCGAAAGAAGTGTACTTAGATAGGAATGTGTGGCGAAGGATGATTGTTTCTTAACTTTTATTGTGATCCGGATGCGGTATTTCGCTACTGAAAATCGGTCACTTTAATATGTTTAAGACTAAGGATTTGTTGTATGATGATGTTGTTCTTATTGTTATCGTGTTTGTGCGAATCCACTAAGTGGGACACGTGTGATTTTATGTATGTATGTATGTGAGTTATTTTTATTATCTTATATATATTATTTTGATTAATACTATTTCTCTTATTTTTACACTTCACCCATATAAATAAACGTTACAATAATTGAACGCAAACGGATCGAACAGAAAAATATTTTGTAGTAACTTAAATTATTACCGCGGCGATAGGTAGTGACAATTACGGTCGCGTTATGCGTTAAACGCAGCATAGCGGAACGAACAAACCTCTGGGTATGGTACCATCCAAATAAAACAAAGTATCACTTATAAATTTTTATTTTTTTTGTTTATCACCATCTTGAAACATTACTTTACATTTTTTCTTTTCTTCTTTCTTCTGTTTCTTTAATTTTGGATTATCATGAGTGCTACACCTGTCAGCTCTTGAACAAACTCTATTTTCTTTCTGGAACTTCTTCCTCAAGAAATATTCGAAGACTTTCGATCTGCATTTTGGAGTAATAGGATCATCTTCATCCGATGGAGAGTTACTTTTCTTTCTATTCTGAATTTGAATTATATTTACTGGAGTTAGTGATATGTTTCGAACAATAGTTTTGGATATTGGAATATTTTTTATGAAATGAAATGATAATGACATTGTAAATTTGAATTTTGATGACACGGGAATTTTGTGACAGATATGATAGAACTTTGTTTTGTGGTTACTATGTAAGGGTAAAAATAAATAAAATAGATTTTCAAATACAATTTTACAGGTTCAAAATAAAATCTGTAACTTTTATTTTAGTCTAAAGTTAATTGGGAACTTTGTACAAGGAAAGACGAATTTCCCATATTGCATACCCATGACCTGTTTTATACCTCTTGCTAAGAGAGGTATTGGATTCATGCTAAAAATCGCATATCCAAATTTTAATGATTAAGCACGTTTTAAGGTCCCTACAATCCGATTTTAATATTTTTACGATGATGTCTATCTCTGTGTGTGTGTGTGTGTGTGTGTGTGTGTGTGTGTGTGTGTGCGCGCGCGCGTGTGTGTGTGGATGTATATATGTATGGGTTTATGTGTATGTGGGGAGGTTGGAACGACAATTTCTCAAAAACTACAATACAGTAAAAAAATTAAAGATGTCCGATCAATGTCATCTGTATCATGAACGAATTAACAAATTGGCATACATTTATCTCTTTCCTTTGCAAAGGCTATAAGCGTGACATGCAGATATGGGGGCCATATCTGCTTATTGCTATTGTATTTAACATTTCTTGTATACCTACACTCTACACCAAAAATTCTACTTATATCTATTCTTTATATTTAGATTTTTTAATTTTAAATTCATTTTATGAAGAAATTTTGACCTCTTCTAATTTTTCGAAATGTTTCCAATTCATTGTCGGGAATAACAGTATTTCTAAAGGGTATGTGTAATATACCTATAATATTAAATGTTTAACTATTAATACATTAAGAAATAATATAATGTAATTCCCAGAAAAAGTCTTCAGTAATGTCTTCGGATTGCTGATACTGACATTTATCTGTCAGTTACAAACATTTTAAATTATTTTCCATGGCATTCTTTCGGCTGTAAAATTTATTATTTAACAGATTATTTTATATATTATATTTCTTTTATTTCTAAATCTATAGAATGTTTAATAAAATATTTAAATGTATCAGATAGAGAATTTAATTTTCTTTAACAATACCAAGAAAAAAATTCAAAAAATAATATTTAGAAGTTTTTTTTTCAAGAATCTTCAACTTTCGGTTATCCAATTGTTACCAAAACCTTTTCAGCTCTTCCCATGAATGTCCGATTGGTAAATACGTAGTTAAACAAATATAAAGTCTTATAGTTTTTGAGTAATCGTTCTTCCAACATCCCACAAACATACACACATACACACATACATCCACACACACACACATCCACACACACACACAAACATCATCGTAAAAATGTTAAAATCGGATTGTAAGGACAAGGACCTTAAAACGTGCTTATTCAATAAAATCTGGATATGCGAGTTTTAGCATGAATACAATACCTCTCTCAGTGAGAGGTAAAAAATTTATTGTGGCCAGCACAATACCTCTCGCCACTTCCGTTTTTGGTTACATAAGTATAGGGCGCGAACAGTCACGTGACATTGTTGGCCGTGTCAGCAGATATGGGGACCCATATCTATATCATGAATGAATTAACAAATTGGCATACATTTATCTCTCTCATTTGCAGTGACTACAAACGTGTAAGATAATGATGGATATAACACGCTTATTGTCTTTCAAAAATCATATTATTTCGACAAGTTAAGACATTCCATTTTAATGCTTGTTGTTGGCAATACTTTCGCTGTAACGTAAGTTTATTTATTAATTCAGATATATTACCTTGATTCATAACCGTACGAATAACGTTATTTTCTGCCAGTATCACTGACACTGACACTTTGTCAGTATCTTATTTTGCACATATTTAGTTTTACATTTCGCAAATAAACTTACCAATTGACTTAGTTTTGAATTTTGAATGCTTTTACTGTAACATATATTTTTATAATAATAAAATAACAGTAGTATCTTATGTAGCTTCATAAAAACTCAGTAAACGACACTACTAAAATTGACAGAATGGGCGGAGCTAAAATCTTAATTCATAGAATTCGTAGATGACCTCGATCGGACATCTTTAATTTTTTTACTGTATATAAAATACATAGAATTGACAGAATGTCATGTGTAGGCTACATCAGATTTTTTTTCTATTTTCGACTCTCAAATATCTGTTCAATAATTCATCATCCATACTCCACGTCTCCATTGTTTCCATAAATTTCTCCCTTTTCAAATTTGCATCCCTTATTTTACCACCCCTATCAATGGCATACAATCCAGTACCCTATATTTACATTTCTGACAGGGTATTTGATGCCTATCCGACCCAGAAGGACGTGGTCAGCAAAACAAATGTCAACACAGATATTATACAGCATTATTCCCTAGATACAACACGGTTAAAATATTCATAACCATGCGGCCGGCGGTTAAGGGTTGTAGGTTGATTGAATTTTAGAGATGAATTCATATAGTAAGTTTGAGCATATTTGTTACATGGTTTGATTACGGTACATAATCTATTTTCATTGGAAGGGGTCTGTTCTGTAATATTTGAAGAGCCAGTGGAAATAATATGAATATCACATAATGTGTTTTTTACCTTCCGTCACCTTTAGGTAAGGCAGGTATTGTCTTTGGTCAAAAAAATCGTTGTTAAGTTCTCAATGAATTGAATAAGGTTGCAAATAACCTTTTGCGGTATTGCGTTCCATGCCCTTTCGACTACAGTCCCATAGTTCTACATTTTCTATTGGCTATTTTCAATAGACGGCAAATCTGAAAAAACTAAAACATACCCCACATTCATCGGACTTAAACCCAATTAAGTAAGTGCAGGAAATTCTTGAAAGAAACAAGAATATATACCATTAATACTAAAGAAGAATTAAAAAAATAAACTACAAGAAAAATGACAATATAATGCTATCGGTGAACCAAAATTTGGTAGATATGTTCTATTTTTTACAAAAAAGTCTCAAAAAATTCTCAACAATAAATAACAGTAAAGGGCCCTTTATACCAGCGAGGCCCTGGGCTGCAGCCCATAAAGCCCGGGCCTATATCCGCCCTTGACTTCAATAACCGCTTGTGTATTAGTAGGACTAATCATTTTATTGTCTAGAAAATTGAACATTCATCCTTTTCTCCCCTGACTATTCATTTGTCTGACTAGTTTGCATATTTTTTTATCGTCCAGGAACAGTTTATTACCGAACAAAGTTTTTATGCTTAAGTTAGCATCAGTGTTTTGCGTACTGTTCCATTATACTTTTCAAATATATTATTTCTTATTGTCAAATTTATAGCGATCTCATATATTTTTCCATTTGTAAATGTACTGCATAAATATCGCGTATTAGAGTACATTAAAGTGTCAAACTTATCTGCCATTTATAACAATATCAAATGTTTTATGCTTACAACGAACGACACCTGTGGCTCAGAGTATAAAAAAATCCATTACAGAATATATCAATGTTTAGCACAGTGCGAAATTGATTTATTTCCGGTGCAAACATTTGATTTATTTCATGGATAGGTGCCAATATTTTGATTTATTCATGTATGTTGTTATTGTTCATTGAGATTTTTATTTACTGGTTGGTAACATTCAGGGGTGTATAATCCATGTACCGAAAATCATATTTATAGTAATTGCACTGGTGTGGTTGTCTACACACTCATAGATTGTAGATGACGGTAATATAAAGGCAAATCAGTGCCATCTCGTTTGTATTGCCTTAAAATCGTATCTTCGAGTTTGTTGTGGGAAGTTATTCAATTTTACAAAAACTTCCTACCAACAACCGTAATTTTTTTTTAAATTTCTGCGTTGTTTATATGTTTCAATTAATCTTTGAACCTTGTAATTTGTGAAACAATATCATTTTTATTGTTTTGAAAAGTAGCTGCAGCCCATTCCAGAGATGTTTTCAGCAGTGGAAGGATCGGTGGGCCAGAGCTAGGAACTATTTAAAGTGAAAGTACTGGAAATATTACTTTAAATACATCCAGAATTTACAATAATTAAATTACTTTTGAAAATTAGTACTTAGTAAATAAATAAATATATCATCACGGCATATTACCCATTTCTGGGTGTGCCAATCTGCTTTATACACAAATATCGGTAATGATGAAATATTTGTACTGCGTGGGCGCTTACCAGGCGTCACCTCACGGGCACTCAATGCTGGCGTGGAGAGTGCACCACAGAGGTCCATTTTGTGCCATTAAAATTTGAAAGTAATTCTTGGCGTCGAACCCGGGTCTGAGATTCACGACCAGACACTCAGGCATACGGCCACGAGACAGTACTGTATTTAAAATACTTTTTTGTAGCACGATACCTATAACTCCCTTACCAAGGGTAGCGGGAGGTAAAAATGGATTCTAGGGACCTTAGAACGTGGTCATTTACCAAAATCTCGATATGCGATTTTAGTACGATCCCTATACCTCCCTTAGCAAGGGTAGCGGGAGGTAAAAATTATGAAACTACAGAACCAGTTAGACGATTATGTCTAATATATAATGAAGTTGAAAGTATGATGAATGATAAAATGGATATTTTCAGTATTAGCTACTGTCAATTCAGGAATATTTTATGTAAAAATTTATTGCAATGTATAAAAATTAATTTCTACTTTTGTTGTGGTACTTGGTTGTTTTCTTATTTCATTGTATAGAATGTATATTTTTGCATAATATGTGTCTATTCATATTGTTATTGTGAGGTATTGGGATACTTTGTATCCTGTTGGGAGGTTGTAAATAAATAAATAAATAAATGGTACGTAATATACTATTACGCGCAGGCGCGCAAGGTGATTTCTATTGGGCACGAGATATATTTACAGTTTTATAGAATAGTCGAAGACGTAAATAAAGATAAATTAAGATGTAGATAATGCATTATACGAGTATATGTATTCTGATATAAAACTTAATGACAATCTTAAACACATGGAAAATAACTTTGTTTTCAATAAAATTCGCTTCGTAAATTTGTGCGTCTGGTGGTTCTAGATTATAGATTAGAAGTAATGAAGTAAACATGATTTATGAATATGTTAAGTGTATAATCAGCGTGAATCAATAATGTTTTGGCAATCAAAGGATAAACACGAAGCTTTTCGCAACTTTGAAGGTAAACGCAAACGAGGCGAGCAAACAGATTGGAGTTAAATCGTTGATGGTAAACGCTCGAGTTTTTCTCAATTTACTCGAGTATGGAAACGAGAATATTATGAAGTGGAGTTCCAAATTGGAGATTATGTGTTTGGAAATGTTCCAAGATCATTTTAGAGTCTGTAGAAGTACAATAAAATATCAATTTAACATATCACAAAAGTTTTCAGATTTTTTTTCATTTTATAATACTGTGGTTTAAGGAAAGTATATTGAACCTGGCTGTTACTGCAATATTTAACACAGTTTAAGTTTTAACAATCATATTTAATATAGAGCTAGTGGCTCGTTATCTTCTAGAAGACCAAGTTTAGTTCTAACTTGCCCCATGATTCTTTGGCAAGATTCAAAGTTTATTATACGTACAGTAAAAATTTTGAAAGATGTCCGATCAAGGTCATCTGTATCATGAACGAATTAACAAACTGGCATACATTTATCCCCCTCCTTTACATAGGCTATAAGCTAAGTTAGGACATTCCATTTTAAAACTATGCTCGTTGAGGATAATACTTTCGCTGTAACGTAAGTTTATATATTAATTCAGATATACATTACTTTGATTCATAGCCCTACGAATAACGTTATTTTCTGTCAGTGTCACTGACACTGACATTGTGTCAGTATCTTATTTTCCACATATTTGGTTTTACATTTGCTAATAAACTTACCAGTTGATTTATTTTTTAATTCTGTTATTGTAACATATAATTTTATAATAACAAAATAACAGTAGTATCTTATGTACCCTCACAAAAACTAAGCAAACGACACTACTGAATTTGTCAGAATGGGCGAAGTAAAAATCTGAATTCATACAATTCGTAGATGACCTTGATCGGACATGTTTCAAAATTTTACTGTACCTACCTTTTGAAAAATTCTTTTCTTTAAATGTATTTTGGGTCTCCTACACATTGTTTTACATATTTCTACGTTTCTACATTATGCCACTATCTAATACATGAAAATATTAGACTGTTTTAAATTCCGTAATGTCATTTTTACCTTTCGCTAAGAGAGGTATTGGATTTATGCTAAAAATCACATATCCAGATTTTAATGTTTAAGCACGTTTTAAGGTCCCTACAATCCAATTTTAACATTTTTACGATAATGCCTGTGTGTGTGTATGTGTGTGTGTATATGTATGTGTGTGAGACGTTGGGAGGACGATTACTCAAAAACTACAAGACATCATATTTCTTTAACTACGTATTTTCCAATCGGACATTAATGGGAAGAGCTGAAAAGGTTTTGGTAACAATTGGACAACCGAAAGTAGCAGATTCTTGAAAAACAATATTCTAAATATTATTTTTTGAATTTTTTTTCTGGTAATATTAAAATTAAATTCTCAATCTGGCATATTTAATTTTTTTATTATATCTCGTATAGGTTTGGAGATACAGTATATAATAATATGGAATAATCTGTTGTAATAAATCTCGTTCCCCAAAAAACAGTTGAGATATTTAAATGTTTGTAATTGACAAATGCAAAATGTCAGTGTCAAAAATCCGATTTTTCTGGTAGGTATGAATACATTTAATATATATATTATTGTATTATATATATATATATATATATATATATATATATATATATATATATATATATATATATATATATATGTTAATATTACATATATCCTTAAATACCGCTAATACTGTCAATGAATTTGAAGAATTTTCAACATATTAGAATAATAGGACAAAAATTCTCATAGAACGAAAGAAGAAATGCAATTTCAATGTACTGTAAAATATTTGAAAGATGTGCGATCAAGGTTATCTACGAATTGTATGAATTCAGATTTTTGCTCCGCCCATTTTGACAAATTCAGTAGTGTCGTTTGCTTAGTTTTCATGAGGGTACATAATATACAACTGTTATTTTATTATTATAAAAATATATGTTAAAATAAAAGCATTCAAAATTAAAAAAATAAGTCAACTAATAAGTTTATTAGCAAATGTAAAACCAAATATATGAAAAATTAGATACTAACACAATAAAATAACGTTATTCGTACGGCTATGAATCATGGTAATGTATCTGAATTAATAAATATACTTACGTTACAGCGAAAGTATTATCAATAACGAGCATCGTTTTAAATTAGAATGTCTTAACTTAGTCGACGCAATATGAATTTTTGAAAGACAAGCGTGTTATATCCATCTTTATCGTATAAGCTTATAGCCTTTGCAAAGGAAAGAGATAAATATATGTCAATTTGTTAATTCGTTCATGATACTATCTGTATGATTGGACATCTTTAATTTTTTTTACTGTATTTAAGTATATAAAAATTAAATGGCTGGAGGTATTGTGCTGGCCACATCAAATTTATCAAATTACTGCGCCCCTCCGGTTGAAAAGACTGGAGCCGCCACTGCAAGAAACATAAAATAAATAATGTTTCGAGAAACACATTTATCATCATTTACAAAATTTATTTCGTTAATGTCGAATATACATTTACAATCCACATAAAAATGCTTCATAATAATTCATTTATCATTTATGATGAATAATTGTCAACAATATTAATTACAGAGTACACCAACAGGCGGTTTTTAGGAAATTCAATATTTCTGGTTCGCATTACTCTCTCTCTTCATCAGCATTTTAATTACAGCTCTTGAATTTAATTTTCCCGCATTTTTCTCATGTTTAATTAACAAAAATTCTTGTGAATATTCTTGGCCTACTTGATCTTAAGTAATTATCACGTAGTTTTAATTACAGCAGCACAAAAAATTGAAAAACACAGGAATTGGAAATGAGACAATTTAAAATATTATGTTATAATTAGATTGTCTCTCTTGTTTCCTTTGAAATATAGAGTAGAACAAAGTGGTTTTTCATACAAGAGTAAATAAATTAGTTGTTTGCTTTATTATATATTTATGAAATACAGGACAGTTGCAGGACTATTGAAACAAATTTTAGCATTTTGTTGGAGAGGTAAAGTCGAATGAAAAGTGTCATATGATGTAGCGTCAAAAAGTATCTGGAATGGTTTTCTAGAGCTAGTAAGGCACACAGCAAGATTTATTGTCATGCTCAGTAATTTCTTGTCTTGTCTTACTAAGCAAGACAAATAAAACAATTTCTGATCTTGCAAATTTCTTGTAAATTTGTTTCGGAAATTCTAATATTTGAGAAATGACTAAAATGGATGACAACTGCTAACACTTGTATAAAAAATCTGTTGTGGCCAGCACAATACCTTCCGTCAATCCTGTGTATAATGTATAAATTCCATACATATTTTTTCTTGCAAAAGATTCTAAATTTCCAGTAAAATTATTTCATAAACAAACTATTTAAATTGCACTTCCCATTCGTTAGGGGTCCCTATTTTTACGTGTCGTTTTCATTCAGTTCATTTTCTCTCAAGTCTTCCGCATTACAGTCCTTTCATCTTATCTTTGGTCTTTCTCTGTTTCTTCAACCTCCTATTAATAAACTACTCATTCTTGTTCAAATATAATTCTTCATTTCTCCTCATGACATGTTCAAACCAATGTAATCGTCTTTCTTGTATCTTTCTAGAAACTTACACTAGAGTTATTTTCTTACCGTATCTTTCCGTGTTTCCCCAACATCTACTTCAACATTCTCATCTCTGCCACATTAATTTACTTTTTATTGATTCTGACATCTGTCAATTTGAATTATATGAATATATTAGTAGTTGCCATGTTTAGCATAGCTGGCTGAATTATAAAATTTAATTTCTTTAAAATTCTTTAACTCTGTATCTATTGAATATGAAGTATAAAATGTAATCAAATCGTATAGAGAATAATATATTCTTTAAGTTATAATAACTTTAAATGTCAATAAATCAAATTTAACTGTTAAATCTTCAAATGAGGTTACTTCCGGTTCATCAATTATAACCAAAATCTAATCACTTGTTCTTCTGGATGTAAACTTGAGGAATACGAAAAAATTATAATTTTTGGAATCGTGGTATTGAAATTATGGGGTCCGGAACTTTTGTCACACACACACAGACACACGGACACACGTAAAAATGGTAAAATCCTATAATAGGGACCCTAAAACATGCTTATTCACTAAAAACTCATCATTGAATTTTTTGACCAAAGACAATACCTTCCTTACCTAAAGGTGACGGAAGGTAAAAATCTGATGTGACCAACACAATACCTCCCGCCATTTAACTATGGCGTCTCGTTGCCGTGCCTGATGTCTGGTCGCGAATCTGAGGAATCCGATTCAATCCCGATCAACGCCAAATAATTCGAATTTTAAATGGCATAAAATTAACCCTTGTGGTAAACGCCCGCACAATACAAATGTCATTATCATTACCGAAATGTGTATATAAATCAGATTAGCACACCCAGCAATGGATAATATGCCGTGATAATATATTTATTTGTTTCTTTATTTAAATGCCTACCTGCATATTTACTAATGCTATTTATATATATATATATATATATATATATATATATATATATATATATATAATTATGTATTTTAAGTTCCTTTCCATAAAATTATTGTTCTGTTTATAATTTTCTGTTTAAAACGTTACTATTTCGTCGCACCTCCCATCTGTATTCAAATACATAAGTAAGTACTTGTGAAATTAAGTGTGATACTTTTGAATTACTTATTTAACATCCATAAGGTGTTATGAATATGTTACCTTTACATTATATAAGAAATTTGAAAATAAATTGAATATTTAAAATATGGGGGAGTGTTTTTTAATAATTCCTGCGGCGTCGCTCTATTTATGTCCTATATTGCAAATCTCCAATTTAACTTTACATTCAATTTGGAAGAAAACTACGTATAAACTTTTCTATTTAAATGGAACCAATTTTACTAACTAAGCAAATCAACCTAACCCCCTCCCCCTCCGAACTGCTTTCATCTACAGTTTTATCTTGCACGCGCAGAGGTCGACGTCTAGTTAAACGAATTTTATAATTAAATTCCTTGTCGCCTAATATGAAAACTGCAACATGCAGGCAACGTGACATTGCCAAGAGCTGGGAACCCGGAGCCGAAAGTCGTGCCCGGAAGCTTGGAACATTCACGCCTCTAGTAGCGAAATAGTTTTTTTTTTTAACTATTAATTAGTTGTCATAGTTACAAAGTTACTCAATTTGCGTTTAGTGTCACATGGAAAATTCAATTTTGAACATACAAAACTGTTAATTGCTTCAACTAAGTTTTTATTATACAAACGATTTGTTAAGAAAGGAGCAGTTTGTAAATGACAGTAAGTTTTACGTAAATAAAGAATTTACACGAACTTTGCTCATATTTCACATTTCTTTGGGCGTTCAAAGTAATGATTTATTGGTTTACTGTTTAGCTCTGTTTTGAAGTTATTTCGTATCAATTCAATAACAGTACTCCGTTGTCAGACTTAACAAAAAAATCTGATGTGGCCAGCACATTACGTGCCATCAGTTCTTTGTTTTTGTACAAATTCTATTTTTGCAAAAGATTCGAACGGAGTTTAAAAAGGGAAAATGCATTTTTTTAAAATCTGATGTGGCCAGTACAATACCTTCCATCAATCCTGTGTATTATGTATAAATTCCATACATAAATTTTCTTGCAAAAGATTCTAAATTTCCAGTAAAATTATTTCATAAACAAACTATGCAAATTGCACTTGACACTGATGTCTTCTTTTTCTTCTTTAACTTTTCCCATTCGTTAAGGGTTGCTATTTTTTATTTTCTTCTTCCACTCATTTCTGTTTTACATGTCGTTCTCATTCAGTTCCTTGTCTCTGAAGTCTTCCGCAATACAGTCCTTCCATCTTATCTTTGTTCTTCCTCTATTTGTTCAACCTCATATTACTAAGCTATTCATTTTTCATCCAATATATTCTTCATTTCACTTCATCTTTCTAGAAACATGTAACACTAGAGTTATTTCCTTACCGTATCTTTCCGTGTCTTCCCCAACATCTACTTCAACATCCTCACCTCTGCCACATTAATTTCCTTTTTATTTATACTGGCATCTGTCAATTTAAATTACCTGAATATAATAACAATTTTCTTGTTTAGCATAGCTGGCTGATTTATGAAATTTAATATCTTTATAATTCTTTAACTTTATATCTATTGAATATGAAGTATCAAATGCAATGAAATCGTATAGAGAATAATATATTCTTTAACTATAATAACTTTGTGTCAATAAAGCATATTTAACTGTTAAAATCTTCAAATGAGGCTACTTCCGGTTGACCAATTATAACCAAAACCTAATCACTTGTTCTTCTGGACGAAAACTTGAGGAATACGAAAAAAATATAATTTTTGGAATTGTGGTATTGAAGTTATGCGATACGAAACTTTCGTCACACACACACACAGACATCATTGTAAAAATGTTAAAATCGGATTGTAGGGACCTTAAAACGTGTTTATTCATTAAAATCTGGATATGCGATTTTTAGCATGAATCCAATACCTCTCTTAGCGAGAGGTAAAATAAATATATGGTCCTATTACAAATAATAAAGTTGGTATTCACAGTTTGAAAATCACTGGTTGAAAAGAATTAATTTTACGCTAATTAAAATAGTCTACACTAAAATTTTTGAAAGATGTCCGATCAAGGTTGTCTGCGAATTGTATGAATTCAGATTTTTACTCCGCCCATCATGACAAATTCAGTAGTGTCGTTTGCTTAGTTTTTATGAGGGTACGTAAGATACTACTGTTATTTTATTATTATAAAAATATATATTACAGGAAAAACATTCAAAATTCAAAAATAAGTCAATTAGTAAGTTTATAAGCAAATGTAAAACCAAATGTATTAAAAATAAGATACTGACACAGTGTCAGTGACTCTGACAGAATATAACGTTATACGTACGGCTATGAATCCAGGTAATGTATCTGAATTAATAAATAAACTTACGTTACAGCGAAAGTATTATCAACAACGAGCATCGTTTATAAATGGAATGTCCTAACTTAGTCGAAACAATATGAATTTTTGAAAGACAAGCATGTTATATCCATCCTTATCACACAGTCTTACAGCCTTTGCAAAAGAAAGAGATAAATGTATGCCTATTTGTTAATTCGTTCGTGATACAGGTGCCCTTGATCGGACATCTTTCAAAAATTTTACTGTAGTAATTTTTTTTTTACTAAATTACCCGACCTTGTAGCTTTTATAGTTCTCGAGATAGAAATAGTGGACAAAATAAAATAAACACTGTTTATTTACTTTTTGACTTTAATAGTGTTAAAGTTAATAATGCAGTACTGTATAGTTTTCAACAAACTTTTATTTTAAACTTCATCCCTCCCTTTCAATCCACCTTCCGCAATTCTTTCTCGCTTGTTGAACCTCTAAGAACTCTTCTTCCTTTTACTCTATCAACTTCACTCTTACCCTTATTCTATGCCCTTTATTCTACCTTTCATCTTCATGCCTCGTCGTTCATTTTGTATCACGACGTGTACTCGCACTCGTGTCCCCTTCACTTGGCAATCAATAACCCGGTAAGAAGTGGCAACGACCGGGTAACCCTTCGGTGCTTCGACCGTTCGACCACTGCCCTGAACGTTAGGTATCAACATCAACGAATGGGAGGTAGTGTTCGTTTAATTACTGACCGCGTGGACCTCACAAGTTAGACATGTGGTCTGAGGGTTGAAAGGGTTGGGATACAATATAGTAAATTTAGTTGAGTTGATTGGGAGAATGAAATGTAGGGGTCAAATTGTATGCAAACTTTTGCCAGTGACTTTATTGAAATGATTACACATACAGTGTGGCTATAAAGATTTAGGATACTGACTTCCTGTAGCGCCAAATAAAAGCGCCATTTATGAATAGGGTGGTTGCACATTTTTTACCTCTCGCTAAGAGAGGTATTGGATTCATGCTAAAAATTTAAAATATTTGTAACTGACAGATAAATATCAGTGTCAGAAATCTGGAGATATTACTGAAGATTTTTTCTGGGAAGTATATACATTATATTATTTCTTATTGTATTAATAGTTAAATATTTAAAATTATATTACATATATCCTTCAAAAATACTGTCAATCCTGACAATGAATTGGAAACATTTCGTAAAATTAGAAGAGGACAAAATTTCTTCATAAAATGAATTTAATATTAAACAATCTAAATATAATGAATAGATATAAGTAGAATTTTTGGTGTAGAGTGTAGATATACAAGAAATGTTAAATACAATAGGGCGCGAGCAGTCATGTGACTTTGTTGGCCTTGAAAAGCAGATATGGGGGCCCATGTCAGAATGATAGCTAGTAATTATATATATATATAGATGTCAAGTATCATTATTTCTCATTCTAAATTTAGTGATTTTCCAATTCCATGTGGTTTATTTTCCTCGACAAGTAAATTCCATACTCCTGGTGACAAATTAACTACGTGTATTTAGAAAATCTTGAAATTCGGAATGAAAAATTTGACAATTGACATCCATGTACATAATTACTAATTATCATTCTGAAACGGGCCCCCACATCTGCTTGTCAAGGCCAACAATGTAACATGACTGTTCGCGCCCTATACTTATGTAACCAAAAAAAGGAAATAGCGAGAGGTATTGTGCTTGCCACAACAGATTTTTTTTATTATTATTTTATGTGAAAGATTAGACAAATTGATTAATAATAAACTGGATTTGTTTTTATTATAGCTGTTAAAATTACAATTTTTTTTCTTCAAAGTTTTTTATATTATTTTGTATTGTGTATTTTTGCAGGGCTTTTACGTATTTAATATATTGTACAATCATCCTGTAATTAGAACGTATAGTTCTTTTGGATTGTTTTAATAAATAAAAATAAATAATTGTTGTGTTTTTCACATTTTTACCTCTCGCTAAGAGAGATTGGATTCATGCTAAAAATCGCATATCCAGATTTTAATGAAAAGCAACGATTTAAGGTCCCTACAATCCAATTTTAACATTTTTACGATGATATCTGAGTGTGTGTGTCTGTGTGTGTATGTGTGTGTGTGTGTGTGTGTGTGTGTGTGTGTATGTGTGTGTGTGTGTGTGTGTGTGTGTGTGTGGATGTATGTGTGTGTATGTGTGTATGTGTGTGGGACGTTGGAAGGACGATTACTCAAAAACTATGACTTAATATTTGTTTAACTACATATTTCCCAATCCGACATTAATGGGAAGAGCTGAAAAGATTTTGGTAACAATTGGACAACCGGAAGTAGCAGATTATTGAAAAAAAATCTTCTAAATATTATTTTTTGAAAAATTTTCTTGGTAATATTAAAGAAAATTTAATTCTCAATCTGACACATTTAAATTTTTTATTATATCTCGTATAGGTTTTGAGATATATTAAATAATAATTATGTAGAATAACCTGTTGTAATAAATCCAGTTGCCCAAAAACAGTTGAGGTATTCAAATGTTTGTAATTGACAGATAAATACAAAATGTCAGTGTCAAAAATCATTTTTCTGGGAGGTACTACATTTAATATATATTATTGTATTATTAATTAAATATGTATTTAAATTATAGGTATGTTAATATTACATATATCCTTAAGAAATACCGCTAATACTGTCAATGAATTTGAAGAATTTTGAACAAATTAGAAGAGTAGGAAAAAATTCCTCGTAGAACGGAAGAAGTGATACAATTTCAATTATTTGTATGTACATGAAATGTTAAATTCGTTACCTATAGGGCGCGAGTTGTCATGCGAATTTGTTGGCCTTGACAAACAGATATGAGGATCCGTGTCAGAATGACGGCTAGTAGTTATTTACATAGATGTCACAATTGTCATATGTCATGATTTTTCATTCGAAATTTCAAAATATTCTGTTTATTTGTCATCAATAGTATGGAATATACTTGTCGAGGAAAATAATCCACATGGATTTGGAAAATAATGATGTTCTGAATGAAAAATTATGATACTTGACACCTATGTACATTATTAATAGCTGTCATTTTAACACGAGCCCCTATATCTGTTTGCCAAGGCCAACAAAGTCGCATGACTGCTCGCGCCCTATAAGTAACGAATTTAACATTTCTTGTAGATACAAATAATTGACATTGTATCTCTTCTTTCGTTCTAAGAGGAATTTTGTCCTACTCTTTTAATATGTTCAAAATTCTTCAAAATCATTGACAGTATTAGCGGTATGTCTTAAGGGGTCACATGACTGCTCTCGCACTATGTATCATAAAATGAAAATGGCGAGAGGTATTGTGTATTTTTTTGTTGTTGTTTATTTATGTTGAAATTGTATATTTGACGGTAATAACAATCGTCAAAAGCAAAATATTGTGCCGGCCGATCTATAATGATTTTGGGTTTTTATAAGTTTAGGAAGCTATAAGTTTAGCTCTGAATGCGGTTCAGTTAAACAGTTAAAATGCGGTGTAAGTTACAAAATAACATCATCTGTCAATTTTGCTATCGTGGCATTACAATATTTTAACTTTTGATGAAGATAAATTAGGTTAAATATGTAAAGTAACATGAAAGAGCAGCAAACAACTTAACCAATTTATCAACATCAGGAGAACGTCTTAGTAGTGTATAAATGTAGATATGAACTTAGGAGTTTAATTTAATCAGTGTGAAGCTGAAGTTTTTGCTGTACGACCAAAAATTCGGTATTCATACACAAGTGTTACAATTTTTACTTAGTTTAATAAAAAATTCTAAGTTAACAGTACAGAGAATATAGGAGGTCCACCCTGCAAAAACTCTGGCCCACCCACTGGCACACCCGTTTAAAAGTCAAATGAGAGAAAATAGTTCACGCACATTATTTGAACTGCATTTCTCATTCCAAAATAATAATGGCATTTATGGTAAAGAATCAGTAATATTATTTTATTCACAATTATTATAGTAATACATATGTCGATTCCTAACCTTTTAGAGGTTGGGAAATACGTCATTCCTAACTGCAATGACAATCTCTCGGGTGGGAAATAATATATTTCACTTCCACCCCGCGGGTTGGAAATGTTTATGTAGGGGTTGCCTAGCAACATTGTCATAGATCCGTATAATAAAGTAGGCTAAACAAATTTTAATAGAGCTGTCAAAAAATATGAATAAAATGCGTGTGATTCACAATTGCGTTACTTGTCTGTGGTACTGTGCTTACGAAAAGTATGGGTTTTGGGATGTTTTTACTTTAATTTATGAGTAAATACATATTAAATTATATGTATAAGTATTATTTTTATTTTTTAAACACATTTTTACAGAAACGGGTTCATTTATTTATCGAATTTCAAAATGCCAAAAAGAAAGTGTTTATAAAGAAGACGAATATAAAAAAGAAATGAAAGGGGAAAAACATGCAGTCTTTACATCCCTTGAAAAAATGTAACTTTCAATTATAAAGCATTTGACCTTGAATGAAAAAAAAATTTCGCCTACGGCGCTCACCAAAATTTTGGTGCACGAGCCGCCACTGCTTTTGTAATCCTTTAAAAAATGTCTCGGTTTTGCAATTTATAAATTTGGTCACCCTAAGCACAAAACTTTCTTAGTGGCCCACCTAAAAAAATTTTGGCCCACCGCTGGCCCACCCTACAAAAATATCCTGGCTACGTCCCTGGTGAAGCATAGGACCAATGCTACCAAAACCAACGTTTTGATTGATAGCATCATTTTGCTTCTATAGATTTTAATAAAAAACTAATATGTAGTAGTTTAATATGTTTCGAATGTAATTTAAAACTATGAAACCGATCTGACGTACAGTTTCAGAGTAATCATAGTGTAAAATAATGTATTCGACGACAGAAAAACTCGAGCGAGAGAGGCAGCGGCAACACTGTATGTTTGCGTCACGGGAGAGGGTAAAACTAATATAATATATAGATAAAAATATTACTTACATTTGCATTTAATGTATTTTTTATTCATTTATATTTTTGAAAAACTGTATAACAACGTTATAACTGCTAAATTGATTTTTTGACAATCTAGAAATGACATTTAAATGACAGCCGGCATAAATCACGCCCTCATTACCGGTTTTAGAATTAGTTTTTGGACAGATTTTAAAACAAAATTTGAGTTGTTTTCCGGCCTTGTATTTATTAAGTAGGCTACGATTCAGCAGATATCAAATTAAAATGTCATTTAGAATGTCAAAAAATCAATATAGCTGTTATAACATTGTTATCATCTGTAGCGATTTTTGAAATGTGCGATATTCTGTTGCAACGATGCAACGTAAAATTTTGTGTGAAACTGGAGAAAACTTTCACAGAAACGTTTCAACCTTTGAAACAAGCTTACGAAGATGATGATGATCTGGGTCGTACGTAATGTTACGAATGATTGTTACGATTTAAAAGTGGTCGTCAGTCAATCGAAGATGATCCTCGACCAGGAAGGCCTTCAGCTTCAACTGATGACTCCCACGTTTAGATCTGGTGCGTGAAAATCGCCGATTGACTGTCAGAGAAATTGCAGAAGAGATTAGAATATCAACTGAGGCATGCCATGAAATTTTGACTGAAAAATTAAACATGCATTAAGTTGCAGCAAAATTTGTTTCTCGTTTGATGACCAAATAGTCCGCGAGCCAGCAACAGATTTTCATGACCAAGTTTCTCTCGGGCGATAACTTGTAAAATGCTTCAGAGAGTTGTATCATGAAGCTCCGTGAACGTCAGCTGCGGTTCGGTGGGTGGGTTAAGCAGCGGTAGCCTCCCACGCACGTTGAACAAAAAATAAATTTTAATCATTTCCTCCCGATTGAAAATTTATCAAATTATAGCTAATCCAATATCTTAAAGAAAAAAAAAAGTCAGCTGACTATAAAGTAGTGGATAATACGTCAGCTGGTCACACGAACATGATAAAAAAATATATATGTTCAGTCATTTCTTCTCAATTGAAAATTTATCAGATGACAGTTTATATGATATTGTGAATAAATAAACATGTCAGCTGGCTATATCTCGGTGGGAAGATTGTCAGCTTATGCTCTGAAGGGTGTAACGCAGGAGCCAGACAGGAGCATCTATCGCCTATTTAAATGCACCAGCTGTTTTCCCTCGGCATATTGCTAGCTGATTTTTTTTATTACTTACAGGATCATATTAACTATCAGCTTACAATTTTTTATCCGGGAGGAAATGACGTATCTAAAGTTATTCGACATTATGCTTCATGCTCTAACTGAAAGATATAATATTTTTTATATATTTTTTATCATGTTCGTGTGACCAGCTTACGTATTATCCACCACTTTATAGTCAGCTGACTTTTTTTTTTCTTTAAGATATTGGATTAGCTATATTTGATAAATTTTCAATCGGGAGGAAATGATTAAAATTCATTTTTTTTTCAACGTGCGTGGGAGGCTACCGCTGCTTAACCCACCCACCGAATCGCAGCTGACGTTCACGGAGCTTCATAATACAAGTCTCTGAAGCATTTTACGAGTTATTGCCCGAGAGGAAATGATTGACCAAATTTGTACCCTGGCTCGCGGACTAAAACAACAAAAAGAAAATCGAGTGGACGTTTGACGGCAACTTCTTGAACAGCCTATGATGAGGAAACATTCATGTAGATCATAACGGGAGACGAAAGCTGGGTTTACGCCGTTTTCAGACTGTTGATGACATCAAAGCAAATTCGTCACAGACCTTAAAGGCCATTTCAAATGAAGCTATCTAGGACTGCTTCGCGAAATGAAAACATCGCTTGGAAAAGTGTGTGAATAGGGGAGAGGAGTACTTTGAAAGGGACAAGGACCAATAATCTGTAAAATTAATAATAAAGTTTAAAAAAATAAAGTTCGGTTATTTTTTGAACAGACCTCGTAACTCCACCGAAATGAAATTCAGTGCGTGTCTGTGTATCCTTTATATAAAATGAACCAACCTGCATAATATTGAAATTTATTCATCCTATATTAATTAGAATAGAAATGAAACTAGAACACCAGGATAATGAACTCTGGAAATGTGACCAATAGTATGAATACATTATATCTACGTGGTAGTTTATAATTCACGACCTACAACAATTCTGAAAATTAATTCTATTCATCGCGTTTGCTTTGTCCAGTTTCTCTGAAAATTAATTATTTTTCTTATTACAAACATTTAAATTTGGAATGTAATTACTTTTTTTAATTTCGTACGTTATGCAAGAAAGCTCATACAATTAAATAAATAAAGAAAAAGTTTGCATTTAATAAATTTTAATTTCTTCTAAAACCTACATAAAATTAAATTATTAAAAAATCTTTCAGAACACATTATAAAATTAAAATTATACAACCTTTTAGTTTATGTTCTGTATATTTATTAAATACTCAACGTTTAATATCATGTAATATGTTATCTTGGTGACGTGTTGCTATTGTTTTTATTATTATTTATTTTTTATTATTATTTCCATTTACTAATAGTTTCGATTAAGTATTCGTTAAATAAATTTTTCTATTTTGCATCTGTAACAAAGCTATTACAGCACCCAAAGGAGTTCGTTAATAGCTCGTTTGAGTGTTGTAACAGCCTAGTACAATTTATTTTTATAAAGTTGATAGCATAGCTGAAATGTTATGTCAAAAAATATGAAATGTCAAACCTCACTGAATAAACGATACTAACGATTGTTAAGGTTTTTATTTTTGTTTATATATATTTAGGGCATAAATAGTTCAAAACACTATTAATTGTTGATATTTAAAATATGTAATTTATTTGTGAACTCTGTCGGTAAATTAGTTCGAGCTTTTTGGCGCTGATGTCATAACCAAAGTTACGCAGGTTGTGTAGTAGTTAAGAAAAAAGCAAAATGGCGGCGGAGGAGAAATGTCAACAAGAATTAAGTGTTTATTTATAAGAAAATAGTATTTTAAATATAAGATGTGTATAATTATATAGTTTTACACTTTCCACATCCTTTTCAGTTAATTTTATACAATAAAATATAATTAACTTGTAAAAATTTTATATTTGGTTATGACTATAAAACCTGACTTTTTCATTGTTTGTTTTCGGAATTATAAAATAGATTTTCCGTAATTTCACGTATTTCAGGAGGAGTATACAAAACATCGTCTCTATTCATTTTTAATTTGATATGAATTTGATTGTAAACAACACGAGACAATTTTAAATTCAAACAATTGAATTTTCAAATGTCACATTATTACCAACTAACACAAAATTCCCTAAATTTTGAATTAACGATTTTTTATTTAAAAAGATCATAAAAAGCGCAAAATAGAAAAAATAGTATAAAGAACTCATGTTATAATTGTCGATTATTTTTTCGAAGGTTTGGGTAACTCCGCTACGCGTCGTTACCCAAACTTCCTTCTCACAAAATAAAATGACAATTATGACATTCGTTCTTTAATATAATATTATTCTATATATTCTCTATACTCAACGAATACTCAATGGAGTATTGAGCCTTTTCACACATTAGACAAAAAATTAATAGCTATACTCAAATCGGACTTGCAGCCAATGCACGTCATTAATAAAAGTAACTAGCTGTGTGACGTCATGAACTGGTACGTTTACATAGGTTTGATAATCGTAATGAAAAAATCTGTTGTGGCCAGCACAATACCTCTTACCACTTCCTTTTTTAGTTACATAAGTACAAGGCGCGAACAGTCATGTTACATTGTTCGCCTTGACAAGCAGATGTGGAGGCCCGTTTCAGAATGATAATTAGTAATTATGTACATAGATGCCAAATGTCAGAATATTTCATTAAAAATTTCAAGATTTTCTAAATTCACGTAGTTAATTTGTCACCAGGAGTGCGGAATTTACTTGTCGTGGAAAATAAACCACACGAAATTGGAAAATCACTAAATTTAAAATGAGTAATTATGATATTTGACGTCTACATACACTAGGTATCATTCTGACATGGGCCCCCATATCTGCTTGTCAACACCAACAAAGTCACATAACTGCTCGCGCCCTATTGTATTTAACATTTCTTGTATATCTACACTCTACACCAAAAATTCTACTTATATCTATTTCTTATATTTAGATTGTTTAATTTTGAATTGATTTTATGAAGAAATTTTGTCCTCTTCTAATTTTTCGAAATGTATCCAATTCATTGTCAGGATTGACAGTATTTTTCGATTAAATGTCGGTATGGATATAAAAGTTATAATTTAAAATGTTATGTTCATTTTGTCATTTCTTATTCTTCACGTGTTAAAAAGGCCAAATTTATTTGCAAATATATCAGGTACTGTGTGGTCAATTGTTTTAAAACTTGGAGAGCAGGTAGATTATACTGCAGTTGAGATGTACTTAAAATCTCAATTAATTCTGGGTAAAATGGTTTCACGATATAACTACAATAAGAAAATTCATGCATATCTGCCTTATTAATGTATAATACTATTAATTTTGTTTGAACAATAGAGGGTATACATAATTTTTTATCCATGTAGTTTTGAAAACTTGTAAATTGTTACATAATTACAAAGTTTTACGTTATGTATCAACGTCGTGTTACAAATAAATCTAATAGAAACTGATATAAATTATTCCGGCGACGCTATCAAACTAATTAGTGTTAAAAACCTTAAATAAATCACATATCACAATCACAGTTTTTAAAGTCGAACTGAGCTGAGTATGTACTTTTTGCTCGCAAAGTTTTTTTGTTTAGTTTGCGATTACGACTGATATGCCACTGTCCAATGATTTAGGCCTTCGCAGATAATTTGATTTATGATTGTAACAGTCGACTGATTTTCTAAATGAACAATGTGGTTTTGCACTTTTTGTAGGACATTAAACCTTATCTGGGAAATGCTTGGAAATGACATATGAACTTGTTCGCTGTAACACCATTATAATTTAAAGATTAAACTAAGGCCAAATGCTGTCTCAAAAAATCTGTTGTGGCCAGCACAATACCTCTCGCCATTTTCATTTTATGTTGCATAGGGCGCGAGCAGATTTGGGGGCCCGTGTCAGAATGAGAGCTAGTAATATACATAGGTGTCCAGTATCATAAGTTTTCATCCGAAACATTATGATTTTCCAAATCCATGTGGATTATTTTCCTCGACAATGGATGACAAATAAACATCAGAATATTTTGATATTTTCAATGAAAAATTATGACATATGGCAATTGTGACATCTATCTAAATAACTACTAGCCGTCATTCTGACACGGATCCTCATATCTGCTTACTAAGGCCAACAAAGTCACATGACTGCTCGCACGAATTTAACATTTCTCGTATACACACAAATAATTGAAATTGTTTCTCTTCTTTCGTTCTATGAGAAATTTTATCCTACTATTCTAATATGTTCAAAATTCTTCAAATTCATTGACGGTATTAGCAGTATTTCTTAAGGATATATGTAATATTAACATACCTGTAATTTAAATATATATTAAATTAATAATACAATAATATATATTAAATGTACTCATACCTCCCACAAAATCTGACACTGACATTTTGCATTTATTTGTCAATTACAAAAATTTGAATATCGCAACTGTTTTTCGGGCAACGAGATTTATTACAACAGATTATTCTATATTATTATATACTATATCTCCAAACCTATACGAGATATAATAAAAAAATTAAATGTGTCAGATTGAGAATTTAATTATCTTTAATATTTGTAGTAACAAATTTTCAAAAAATAATATTTAAAATTTTTCTTTTTAGAAACTACCACTTCCGGTTGTCCAATTGTTACCAGAACCTATTCAACTCTTCCCATTACTGTTAGATTGAGGAATCCGTAGTTATACAGGTCTTTAGTCTTATATAATTTAAGAAATCGTGTCTCCAACAACCTCACACACACACACATCCACACACATCCACACACACACACACACACACACACACACACACACACACACAAACACACACACACACACACACACAGAGAGACATCATTGTAAAAATGTTAAAATCGGATTCTATGGACCTTAAATCGTGCTTATTCAATAAAATCTGGATATGCGAATTTTAGCATGAATCTAATACCTCTCTTAGCGAGAGGTAAAAATTGGCCCATAAAAACCTATATCCTTTTTCAATAAGGTACATAGTAAGAAAGGTTTTCATTTACGGAACTCGAATTTGTTGCATCCTATACAACGCGGATTACATACACAGAAATGGGTAATGATGATGACATATTCGTACCGTGCGACCGTTAAATATTTGTTTTTGTTTATTGTTTATTTATATATATATATATATATATATATATATATATATATATATATATATATATATATATAATATGTTTTTTGTAGTCTTACTTTCCTAGGAATAGATAGAATGTTATTGCATTTTGATTCCCGCTTTGTAATGTGGAAATGTGATTGGTCGTGAGGTTTGTATGATTAAGGTTGAGTCCAAGCGAAGCAGACTACAATTTATTTATTTAGGGGATGAAAAGTTTCTCTGCTACACGCAATGTGGTCGTTCGATACTGGCCAACGAGTTGAGTTAGTCAATGTAAGGAATTTGGGGAAGGGAGTTAGCGGTTAAATAAAACTGAGTCAGGCAGGACAAAAGATAACTAATTAACAATGTGGTTTTGATCGTTCTGTATTTCTTTACAAAGAAGGAAATTATTAAAGTTATTGATTAGTAAGAGACGCGTGGTTGACTGTTTTGAACATTCTGGTTACCAAAATACAAGAGGTTGAAGTTCTATAAATAACACGAAATTTTCTAATTTTTGTAATCAAGGTACTTTCGGAAAACAAGAGTTATTATTGAAAAGTCATACCTTATTTGTATTAATTAATTTTATTTATTAATATTAACGAATACGATTTGGACAACAAAACATACGATGACACAATTATCAAATAGACAAATAAATAAATTCTAAACACACAACAACATGGAATTGGTTAACACAATATGAAATAAGATAACAAATTTTAAAAAAATTACAGCAAGTGCTCAAAATGCGCGCCTTGAACTCGTATGCATGCTTGACATCGGCGAATCATAGAATCATATACACGATAAATTACATTTTGATCGTTACTAATGGCAGCAGATGCATTCATAATTCGTTCAAGTAACTGTTCACGCGTGTTTATTTGTACCCTATAAACTTCTTGTTTCAAGTGTCCCCATAGATAGAAATCAAGAGGATTTAAGTCTGGAGATCTTGCAGGCCAAAAGTTTGGACCTCCACGTCCAATCCACCTATTGGGAAAGTTTTGGTTTAACCACTCAGTTACTTGTCTACCATAGTGAGGAGGAGCACCATCATGCTGGTACCACATTTGTTGTCGCACAAGAAGTGGAACATCTTCTATTAGTTCATGTAGTCTGTTTTCCAGAAAGTTTCTGTAGCCATCAGCTGTTAATCGGTCAATTAAAACTTCAATTTCTAGTAATCTAGTATTGAAAATTCCTGCCCAGACATTTATGCTAAATCTTTGCTGAAAACGGGACTGAACAATCGCATTTGGATTTTCAATGCTCCATAAATGGTAATTATGGAAATTGTTTACTCCATCTCTCGTGAATTGGGCTTCATCAGACCATCACACTCTAGAAATAAAGTCAGGATCAATAATAACTCTTGTTTTCCGAAAGTACCGTGATTACAAAAATTAGAAAATTTCGTGTTATTTATAGAACTTCAACCTCTTGTATTTTGGTAACTAGAAAGAATAAGACCTATGTTCATATGACATTTTTGGCTCAAAATGACCTCAGGAATAAGCTGTTAAAGTTTGTTACACTAGTCCTGAAACACCCTGTATATATTCGATCCGAGCTGACGCCAAAAATTACTTCGAATTTTAATGGCATAAAATTGACTCCTGTGGTGCACTCTCCACGCCATTTCATCATTACCGATATCTGTGTACAAAGCAGTTTGGCACACCCAGTAATGGGTAATATGCCGTGATGATATATTTATTTATAAATACAACGACAAAACGTTATAATATTAAATTGTCTATAACATACCTATACATATTTTCGACTTTAATAATATAATTTCCGCAAAAAGCGGACATCTGACATTTATGAAACTTAACTTTTATAATTTAGATAGATAAATGCTTATAAATCCCATAAAACAAAATTGGAACAAACGTAATTCATTTTAAACTTTGTCATTTATTTTTTCGCAGTCTAAAACTTTATATTTGATTTAATTTTGTAGCCCTTTGAGCAAGCGAAATTTAATAACATTAACATGTTAAAATAAGTTCATAATTTAAGATAATTTAACATGAAAGAACTTTTATGCGGAGTGCAAAGAAATTTCATATTTTTATATATATTCGCAAACTCGATTACGCTAAAATGCTGCTGCTGCTACACTAAAACTTATAGAGCCTCTTTCTGCGGTTTTTCTTTTATCTCCTCCATGGTCACAAAACATTGTCTTTTCAATGCCCTCTACAGCTTCAGAAAGAGAAAAAAGTCACAGAGTGTCTGATGAATATGGTGACTGCGTTTTCGTAGTTTAAAATTCAGACGTAGTTTGCCCACGATTCTTTTCACATGAGCAGTGTATTAAAAAAAAATCTCGGCCAGGCTACGAACAAAGAAACGTATGCCAATTCAAAAATATTCAATTTGACACGAGAAATTGTCAAAAATGTTATTTATTTATTGATTAATAAATCAATCCAACAGGATACAAGATATACGATATACAAATATATAAAAACGAATGTGTTGAAAAAGTAAGTACAGTAATTAATTGATAAACATATTAGAAATTTAACAAATTGAGAGGTTGAATAATAGTGGGCCCAAGTTTGATCCTTGCGGGACCCCAGAGGCAGCAGTGAACGGGTTTGATTTAAAGTTATTAAGGTAAAAATCGATGAAAGAAGAGTAAAATAAAAAAAAATCTGCTGTGGCCAGCACAATACCTTCCGTCAATCCTGTGTATAATGTATGAATTCCATACATAATTTTTCTTGGAAAAGATTCTAAATTTCCAGTAAACTATTCAAATTGCACTTGACACTGACATCTTCCTCTTTAGCTTTTCCCATTCATTAGGAGTCGATATTTTTGCGTGTCGTTCTCATTCGGTTCTTTTTCTCTCAAGTCTTCCGCAATACAGTCCTTCCAATTATCTTTGGTCTTTCGCTACTTCTTCAACCTCCCATTACTAAACTACTCATTCTTGTTCAAATATAATTCTTCATTTCTCCTCATGACATGTTCAAACCAATGTAATCGTCTTTCTTGTATCTTTCTAGAAACTTGTAATATTAGAGTTATTTTATTACCGTATCTTTCCGTGTGTTCCCTAACATCTACTTCAACATCCTCATCTCTGCCACATTAGTTTACTTTTTATTCATACTGACATCTGTCAATTTGAATTATATGAATATATTAGCAGTTTCCATGTTTAGCATAGCTGCCTGAATTATAAAATTTAATTTCTTTATAATTTTTTAACTCTGTATCTATTGAATATGAAGTATAAAATGTAATCAAATCGTATAGAGAATAATATATTCTTTAAGTTATAATAATATTAAATGTCAATAAATCAAATTTAACTGTTAAATCTTCAAATGAGGCTACTTCCGGTTCACCAATTATAACCAAAATCTAATCACTTGTTCTTCTGGATGTAAACTTGAGGAATACGAAAAAATTATGATTTTTGGAATCGTGGTATTGAAGATATGGAATCCGGAACTTTTGTCACACACACACACAGACACACATACATACAGACATCATCGTAAAAATGGTAAAATCGTATTATAGGGACCCTAAAACATGCATATTCAGTAAAAACTCATCATTGATTTTTTTGACCAAAGACAATACCTTCCTTACCTAAAGGTGACGGAAGGTAAAAAAAATACAACAAAAAGAAGAAAAAATTTAAATGTAAAACAAATATGATACCTAAAGGTAATAGATAGATATGAGATTTTTTATCGCGATCCTTACCAAGGTTAGTGAAATATAAAAACGTAATATTTTTTGTTCATTTACATCCACCACTCTATTAAAATATCATTTTACAAGTTTTCATTCGCTCCAAGTTTTCCAATTTTTCATTTTTATCTGCAAAATGTGTACGTTCAATATAGAAAAACTTTAAGAAATTCGTAGATAATATAGAATATGATGAAATACAGAAGTAAAGTTTTCTAAGTTCAACAAATAATGTGGTCTACTATCTGAATCTGATCTATCCTAGACTAGTTTGTAAGTTGTTTGGAAACTATGGAGATTTTCAAAGTTTCAACTAGGGATATTGAACAATCTACTCTCAGCTTCTTTTTCTTCTCTTGCACTGAGATTTGAAATGTTACTTCTAAATCGTCTAATCTTAAGACAAAGCTTCCATTTTCTTACTCATATTTCAAAAGAAAATTATTAGATAATTTTAATGTGGGTATATTTCTCGAATTACAAACAAATAATTAATAATTACTTGAAATCGCAATCATACATTACAGAGGATATTATTTGGTGCAATTCTGGCTTGTTTCTGCATAGCTTTAAATTTAAAAAATCTGATGTGGCCAACACAATACCTCCCGTTTAATTTAATTTTTACCTTCCGTCACCTTTAGGTAAGGAAGGTATTGTCTTTGGTCAAAAAATTCAATGATGAGTTTTTAGTGAATAAGCATGTTTTAGGGTCCCTATAATACGATTTTACCATTTGTACGATGATGTCTGTATGTATGTATGTATGTATGTATGTGTGTGTGTCTGTGTGTGTGTGTGTGTGTGTGTGTGTGTGTGTCTGTGCGTCTGTGTGTGTGTGACAAAAGTTCTGGATCCCATAACTTCAATACCACGATTCCGAAAATATATAATTTTTTCGTATTCCTCAAGTTTACATCCAGAAGAACAACTGATTAGATTTTGGTTATAATTGGTGAACCGGAAGTAGCCTCTATACGATTTGATTACATTTTATACTTCATATTCAATAGATACACACACACACATACATACAAACATCATCGTAAAAATGGTAAAATCGTATTATAGGGACCCTAAAACATGCTTATTCACTAAAAACTCATCATTGATTTTTTTGACCAAATATCTTACCTAAAAGTGACGGAAGGTAAAAATAAAAGGTATTACATGACATATTGATTTTATTTTAAAATTCGTATAATTAAAGGCTTGGTTTATATGTTTAGTACCACTGGTTGACACGATTTTTAATTTTTTTAATAACAATAATTTATTTGTTATTCTACACTAGTTAAGTGAACAAATAATTCATTATTAGTTTTATTCAAATTTCGTGTCGACCAGTGAAAATACAGATCGGTTCTCAACAAACAAGTTCGAGCTAATATTAAAACCGGTGTTTGTTATTTATTATTGCTGTCTTTTGTCAGTGTATTTGTTACTAACAAATGACAATGTGTTCTGCTCGTAATAAGTGCAATTCTTGTGATAAACTTCTGTTGGTGGAGTTAAAATAGTATATTTGTTTCTTTTAGTGTCAAACTAACTTTCGTGATATGAATTTTTAATGTGTGATGGTTTTCAATGGACTAAATAGTGAGATAACTGAAATTTTATCCGAATAAACGTTCCTAGAACCAGTGGTAGTTGATTTCCTGAGATGCTGAAATCTGCGATGCCTCTGTTGGTCAAATTGGACTGATAGGCGAGGTTGGTCCAACATTTATCTCATTTTATTTTAATTCTTCTATAGCTTATTAAAATTAGTTATTCCATCAAAAATAACAGATTGTCTCACCGAGAATAAATAATAATTAGAATAATTGAATCAATTTGACCAAGTTTGTTTGTCTCAAATAATTTGACTATGTTTAAAAATTATTTCAACTAACATATAAATACTTTTTGACAGTGTGAATATTTTTACAGAATTTTAATTAGATGTTATTAATTTAGTTCAACATGATACGTCTTAGACCAAGAGCTGGCAGTAAAAACAAGTGACTCATAAGGTACCAAAGGTTTGACACTCTAAATATGTAGTACTGTCCGTTCTAAATTAAAAACCACTCGTCTGCCGGCCGCAACTGGTCGCCTTTACCCTTTACTCCCTATATTTTTCAAAAAAGGGTTCAAAATTGACCTCCAAGTGTCTCTTAATACCAGATTAAATTAAACACCAAAGTGACTAGAAATGTATATTGTACTTAGAACATATGCGTCTGCCGCTTCACGCGGTCGCATTTTTTGAGAAGACGGCGCTCAAAATTTCAAAAAAAAGCCGACAACTTACTCCTGAACTACCATCTTCATTTATTGATACAAAATTAATTATTATGCAGTATTATGGTCAGTATATCCTTATAGATTCAAAAAAATATTGATATACGAGTATAAATATGTATATACAGGCTGTTATATTTTAATGGACCCAGCAAATATCTCGCTTATTTACTAAGTTAGTAATTTCGTACATATAACATGATTTATACAGCAACATGTAAGCTACTTGATGACGGATGTACATTCATGATACCACTTCCAGTTTATTAGTAATTAATATCAACTTTGAAATTTCAAATGGAACATACTATATTTTTTTACAAATTTGAAAAGTACATCAAATTTTCTTTACAATCATGTAAAATAATCTATATGTTACATTATTAAAAAGTAAAATGGCGGGTACTTTTTTATACCCCTAGTCGAAAAGAGATTAGTGAGGCATGACCGTGGCTTGAAATAAAAAAATTGTTTATAAAGAACCAGTAAACACATTAAACGAACTGAAGAATAAAATTGAAATTGAATCTTTATCTGCAGACCAAATAGAAAGGGCTACTTATTCTGTTTCAAAACTTGTAAAAAATGTATTGAAGAGGCTGGGAGTCATTTTGAATATTTGTTGTAAAATCATTTTGTTGTTATTAAGTGCTCCTTATTCTTATTTTCTGTATTATTATGACAAAAAAAAATTATTTCGTTTAATAATAATATTTATAATTGTTTTAGTTCATTGTTTTATTTCAAGCCACAGTCATGGCTCACTATTCTCTCTTCGACTAGGTGTATAAAAAAGTGCCCGCCATTTTACTTTTTAAGAATGTAACATATGGATTATTTTACATGATTGTAAAGAAAATTTGATGTACTTTTCAAATTTGTAAAAAATATAGTATGTTCCATTTGAAATTTTAAAGTTGATATTAATTACTAATAAACCGGAAGTGGTATCATGAATGTACATCCGTCTTCAAGTAGCTTACATGTTGCTTTATAAATCATGTTATATGAAAGAAATTACTAACTTAATAAATATGCGAGTTATTTGCTGGGTCCACTAAAATATAACATCCTATATTGGACCACGCAGCATAGGGGTTTCAATGGTAAAATCTTAATGTGCAGTTATTTGTTCCCCTAATTATTTTAGAGCTAAATTGTATTTAAGTTTTTGCTACAGAAAAAAATACTGCATCCAAATATTCTATTGTTTATAATTACCTTTATATTATATAAGAAGTTTGAAAATACGAATATATTAAATATTCAAAATATTTTCTATTAATTCCTGCGGAGTCGCTCTATTTATGTCTGATATAGTATCTACAATAATTATTATAAGATTGGCAACATTGCATTTGCATTACAATAGCCCGTTGTTAACACCTTTAATATCTAAATATTTTTCCAAGTTAACCAAATTTTCTTCCAGTAACAGATCTCGTATTATATGAGTGAAGCAGAGAATCCAAAAACAATTTCAAATATTAAAACGAATTTCCAAATCAAAACCGAATACAAATGAAACGCCTCGAGGCATATCTACATAATCTGCGTTAGAATTAATATAGAATTTTAAAGTTATTTCAGCCGCTGTACCTGTAATACTGAATCAATATTGAATGAATGTTTCAGCAGTTAAGAATAAATTCTTATTCTAATTTCAGGCTTCTCATGCATAAATAAGAACCAATAAGCGTAACCAATTTAAAAGAAATTTTATAGAAATGTCAAAATTATAAATGGAATTATTTTTCTTTGAAATTTAGAAGTTCAATTCGAAAGAAACTCGTTTTATCATGTACATATTTCTTCTCATATATTTGTATTTGTACCGCGCGAATAAGAGACTAGATTTATTGAAAATAAGACACATTATTCACATTTTTTACCTCCCGCTACTATCGTTCAGAAACTTTTGAAACATTGTATTTCTACCTTACTCTAATATGGAAAAATGTCATTAGATTTTGGAGTAAATCAGGTAACCGAAAATGGCACTTTACTGGATGCTCAAAATAGTTTTTCTTGGAAAAATACCTTTAAATGTTATTTTTTTGAGATTTATGTTATATAAAAATTTAAAATTATTAATTTTTCTACAGGTTTGCATTAATACTTTTTCTATATATTTTATGGATAAATTTATAAAACTATCTATAATTTTAATCCCGGAGCCTACGTTTTAAACACAACTCATACACATGGTTACACAATTCAGATCTCAAATGTTTGTAAAACTGACAGGTATATGTCACTGTCAACGAACTAATCATTTCAAATAATAATATTAACGTTTTATAAAGAAAATAGTCAATGGAACAATATTTATATGGAAAGGAACTTAATACAGTTTCCAGCATAAGTAAATATGTAAAAAAAAGGTAAGATACTAAAAAAATATATCATCACAGCATATTAGCCATTGATGGGTGAGCCAATCTGCTTTGTACGCAGATGTCGGTAATAATGATGACATATTTTTTCCGCGCAGGAGTCACTTCACGCGAATTTTGAGAACGGGTTCGATTCCGACCGACGCCAAATATTTTAGAATTTGAAATGGGACAAATTGTGGTGCACTCTCCACGCCAGCAATGAATATAGGTAAATATATAAATAAATAAAATAGATATATCATCACGGCATATTACGCATTGCTGGGGCTGCCAATCTCCTTTGTATACAGATTTCGGTAACGATGATGACATATTTGTACCGTGCGGGCGTTTATCAGGTGTCACCTCACGAGCACTTATTGCTGGCGTGGAGAGTGCACCACAGGGGTCATTTTTGTGCCATTTAAAATTAGAAATATTTGGCGTCGGTCGGGATCGAACCCGGTATCTATATATAATTTAATTTTAAGTATTTACATGAATAAAAATTAAATTAAACGGGAGGTATTGTGTTGGCCACATCAGATTTATATATATATATATATATATATATATATATATATATATATATATATATATATATATATATATATATTGCTAAAAACTGGCGTTTTGAAGTTACCCTATGTGGGAAGAAGCCTTCGCTTTGTTCGAGCCCGTAATTTTGGACAAGTGTACATGTACATAAACTAGTTACTGACAAGTTTGAAACACCTAAGTGTTGGAACACTGAATGAGACAGTGATGATACCAAAGGGAGTATTTGTTGTATACAAGCTAGCTAATCTGAGTAGTAAATAAATTACTTAACAACAACAAATAACAAATGTCTTTGCCGGTCATTTTCTTAAAAATAAAATAACATATTATAAGAAAAATATAATATTAAATACAGGGAGTAAAAACGAAATGAGAACGAAAACGAAATAACGAAATAAACCGAAATTTTTATAAGAACAAAAACGGAAACGAGAACGCAATATATTTTTTTCGTTCATGATTGAAAACAAAATAATTAATATCGGTTACCGGTTTTAACCGTTATTTTATTTAATATTTTATTTTATTTACAGCAAATATTTTACACGCAAATATTATTGAATTTTCAGATATTTGAGTTGCAAACAAGCAGACTTTCAAAGTAACTCTCCAATAGCTAACCCTGTTACGTGTTAGGTTAAACGGTATACCCGTAGTTTCATCTATTGAACACTTATATTAGGTACTTATATAAGAGAACTAACCTATTTTTATATACGTATTATCTTTCCTTTATATATATATGTTTTATTTTCATGTTTAATAAAAAAAATCTGTTGTGGCCAGCACAATACCTTCCGTCAATTCTGTGTATTATATATAAATTCCATATATAAATTTTCTTACAAAAATTCTAAATTTCCAGTAAAATTATTCCATAAACAAACTATGCAAATTGCACTTGACACTAACATCTTCTTCTTCAATACCTATCCCCAATTGTTAGGGGTCGCTATTTTTTTTTTCTTCCACTCATATCTGTTTTACGTGGCGTTCTCATTCGGTTCCTTTTCTCTCAAGTCTTCCGCAATACAATCCTCCCATCTTATCTTTGGTCTTCCTCTGTTTCTTCAACCTTCTATTACTAAGCTATTCATTCTTCATCCTATATGTATATTCTTCATTGCTCCTCATGACATTTTCAAACCAATGTAATCTTCTCGCTTGTATATTTCTAGAAACTTGTAACATTAGAGTTATTTCCTTACCGTATCTTTCCGTGTCTTCCCCAACATCTACTTCAACATCCACATCTCTGCCACATCAATTTACTTTTTATTTATACTGACATCTGTCAATTTGAATTATATGAATATATTAGTAGTTTCCATGTTTAGCATAGCTGGCTGATTTATAAAATTTAATTTCTTTAAAATTCTTTAACTCTATATCTATTGAATATGAAGTATAAAATGCAATCAAATCGTATAGAGAATAATATATTCTTTAAGTTATAATAACGTTAAATGTCAATAAATCAAATTTAACTGTTAAATCTTCAAATGAGTTTACTTCCGGTTCACCAATTATAACCAAAATCTAATCAGTTGTTTTTCTGGATGTACTTGAGGAATACGAAAAAAATATAATTTTTGGAATCGTGGTATTGAAGTTATGCGATCCGAAACTTTCGTCATACACGCATAGACACACACACACACACACACACACACACACACACACACACACACACATACATACATATATACATACATACACACACACATACATACATACTTACATACATACATACATACATACATACATACATACAGATATCATCATAAAAATTTTCGAAAGATGTCCGATCAAGGTCATCTGTATCACGAACGAATTAACAAATAGGCATACATTTATCTCTTTCTTTTGCAAGGCTATAAGAGTGTGCGATAAGGATGGATATAACACGCTGGTCTTTCAAAAATTAATATTGTTTCGATTAAGTTAGGACATTTCACTTTAAAACGATACTCGTTGTTGATAATACTTTCGCTGTAACGTAAGTTATATATTAATTCAGATACATTACCTTGATTCATAGCCGTACGAATAACGTTATTTTCTGTCAGTCACTGACATTGACATTGTGTCATTATCTTATTTTAACATAATTGGTTTTACATTTGCTTATAAACTTACTAGGTGACTTATTTTTGAATTTTGAATACTTTTATTGTAATATATATTTTTATAATAATAAAATAACAGTAGTATCTTACGTACCCTCATAAAAACTAAGCAAACAACACTGCTGAATTTGTCATAACGGGCGGAGCAAGAATCTGAAATTTTACTGTACTTGTGTAGAAACTTATGAAAAAGTAAATTTAAATTTCATTTCAATCTGTCGTAAATGCTTCCATGAAAGTACCTACCATCTTAACACCCAACAGCGTGAATATACTCTAGAACTTTAAGTATCGCAACAGGTTATCATGTTGTTTAGTGTACCACAGAGAACATTAAATTTTATTATATTACTACAAGTTTATTATTTTGTTGGAACCAAGCTTCACGGCCGTTGGGGGACGGCATTTTCAGATAATTTCAACAACATATATTTTAAATTAATTGCGGACATAAAACCCCGTTAAATTTAATAGAACAAACACCTACACAAAATGCAAAATTGGGTTAAACAAAACTACATCAATATTCTAATAATATATTTTAATTAAAAACATTTGCTGATTTAACGTATGTAACAATGGCCAGAAAAAGTAAACACGTAGTGAAATACAAATTACGAGGGTCATTCAATAAGTAAAGAGACAAATTCTATAATTTTAAAACTATTCAATGAATGTGTACAATCTTTTCATGGGTGTTAGTTGGCAACCTTGGGATATGCTCTGATCAGCTGTTTCATCATTTTATGTCAACATAACCTCAAAATTTTCAGTTCACCATGGCAAGTCCACTAGAAGATTGCACCTTAGAAGAGCAGCGCTCAGTCATTAGATTTTTAGTCGCAAAAGGTGTAAAACCAAGTGAATTTTTTTCTAGAATGTTAATACAGTACGGTAAAAGTTGTATGAACCGTGCGAATTTTTACAAGTGGGTTGATCGGTTTAAAAGTGGCCGAACAAGTGTAGGTGATGAACCCCGATGTGGATGTCCAGTGGAAGTTTCTGATCCCTCGTTGGAATCGAGGATTGACGGACTTATTCGTGATAACAGAAGAACTATCAATAGCCAATACTACTCTGAGATGCTAGAACACAAAGTTAGACCAGCTATCAGGAGGAAACACCGTGGACTCTTGTCAAAAGGAGTCATTCTTCAGCACGATAACGCCCGCCCTCATACAGCCCAGCTGACCCGTGATAAGCTTCAAGAATTGGGTTGGAAGGTCTTACCTCATCCTGCCTACAGTCCCGACCTCGCCCCATCTGATTTTTACCTGTTTGGACCACTCAAAGACGCCCTACGTGGAAAAAGATTTGCTAACAATGAGGAAGTTAAGGAAGCGGTGCAAAAGTGGCTTCGGGGTAAATCGAAAGAATTCTTCGCCAAGGGAATTAGGAAGCTGCAAGAAAGATGGGACAAGTTCATAACTGTGGGGGGTGATTATGTCGAAAAATAGCCTTAATTTTGAAAGATTGAAATAAACCGTTTTTGAGCTATAGCCATTTGTCTCTTTACTTATTGAATGACCCTCGTATTTTAACTAATTTTTTAAACCTATAGTTGTGGATCATTATGATAAATAAACAGAATTACTAAATAATTCCAGTTCGTCGAACGAGGTCCAATTTTTGGGTACGCCTTCAATTATCTTTTGTACAAGGCTAAGATCAAGTTAATGATAAAGTACTTGTGAACCTTTATGTAAACCATTCTCTTAACCCTTTAATTCCGGTACCTTAAAATCACTGTTGTGTCCAAATGGGGGTCCTGAATGGACCCCACATTTTTTTTTCTAATTATGGTCCTGAGTCTCGTCATGCGACCTTAATTACAAATGAGTGCATCTAGAGATTTATGTTACAATCTATTAGGAATTTAATTATTTCATTGTGATGTTTTTCTGGTTCCTTGAGAGTGTTTATCAGCGTCTTCTTCGTTCGTTGTTGTAGTAATATTCTATGCTGGTCGTATTTTGTGCAATGGTTGACTATATGTTCCATGGTTTCAGGTGTGTTATACCTTGTCCAAAGATATTTCGTTATGGCTTTAACTTACTAAGCCTGTGGTAAACCTCACACAGCAAGAGATTCTACCTGTTGGCGCACAGGGTAGGATTGCAAAATAAATCGTCCTTGACCGGTATTAATACATATTAGGGAAACTAAGATACCTAGTGAGTAGGTATATAAATGAGTTTTCAAAAATTTAAAATCAGTAGTAATACTAACTTTCGTACTGAGAGGTCAACAATTTACGTAATATGTGGCGACCATTTGAAGAAGACAATACTGATATTTTACCAGTTGAAAATTGTGATAAAATTAAACGGACGTTTTTGCCGCAAGAAGCGAAAGAAATAGTTTCAAATGTGTATAACTATTTAAAAGAAAAAGATAGTGAAGGTGAAAATTTGGCTCTGATAAAAACATCAGAAATGACGAAAGTGCCGTACAATACTGTTCGTGATATAGTAAGTGGAGTGAGAACTAGAAAGAAAAGGCGTGACGCGGATAATTCGAGAATAGTGAATTCTTTTCAAGAAGATACAATTCGACGCAAAATATATGCAATGTATGCCGAAAAAATGTTGCCGTCTATTCGCATATTGTATCAGAGACTCAAAGACGATAAATGTGAAATAAATTTTCTTGAGTACTCTGCATTCAGTTCTCCATAAAATCGGTTTTCGTTTCAAAAAAATTGATAAACGGCAAACAATAATGGAGACTCGAAGAATACGCGAATGGCGCTTCAAGTTCTTAAGAGAAATTAAAAAATATCGTGCTGAAAATCGTCCGATAATATATTTGGACGAAACTTCATTTGACACCCACGACACAGTACCAAAAAGTTGGACAGACGATACAAATGATTGTGCAATCGATGTTCATGTCTGACAGTCGGGTGAACTAACATATATATAAAAGCAGAGCAGCCAACTTTACATATTACACAAATGCAACAATGAAAACAATGGTGGGGTCCACAATGCCCGACCATCCGGAATTTAAGGGTTAAATATTGACCAAAAACCGTTATTCGTGCCCAAAATTATTCACTCAATCGCACATGAGAAACATTTGGGGGATTATACATATACAGGATGGTTATGAACTTAATGTCATAAATTTAAGGGTAAGTACTATGACATGTGTAGATTACGATACAGAAAGATTTTTTTTTTAAATTCGCACATTTAAGGGTAGTTTTCATGAAACTATACTACACTGGACCACTGGCAATGCATTTGCATTATTTTATCTATTACACAATTATTTTCATTAAAAATGCTATTTAATTTAATTATTAAGAATAATATCTTATACAATGGGGTCTCGTGGCCATGTGCCTGAGTGTCTGATCGTGAATCTGGGGACCCGGGTTCGATCCCGACCGACGCCAAAAATTACATCGCATTTTAATGGCACAAAATTGACCCCTGTGGTGCACTCTCTACGCCAGCAATGAATGCCCGTGAGGTGACGCCTGGTAAGCGCCCGCACGGTACAAATATTCCATCATTACCGATATCTGTGTATGAAGCAGATTGGCACACATACACGTACACATTCTACAATTTCGTCACATTCCCGTATAGTTCGGTAAATAAACAATCGTCTGTCCAATATTTTGATGCCAAAAACGTTAAAAATTTCACATTTTATATATCTGTCCAACTAACCTACAGATAGATTTGTGTATTTCAAGTTTGTATAATATCTTTAAAAAAAAATTCTGGCATTTTTAACATGATATAATATAAAAACAACTATTATGTTTTTATTCTGTTCAGTGACAACTAGATTAAACTTTATTTAGTAATAAAATTTTGAGCGTAAAATTTTTCTCTTACTTTATAGGCGGACAAACTAAGATTCTACCTTCAAATCGGATTGAAACTGAAACTAAGTAACAATTTACAAATACAAGGATATAAAATAAAGATTTTATGAATCCTAGAAACATAAATTTCATTTATACTTTACAAGAATTGGCTCTGACACAAACGGGTAATATTTAATAAAAGAATACGGGGTAGGGATTGGAATATTTTTGGTGTCTTAAACATTTAATTTTTTTCTTCATATAAAGCTGATAATAAAATACGATATAATAAATGCGCAAATACATTAAAAATAATAAAAAAAAAATCTGATGTGACCAACACATAACCTCTCGCCGTATATTTTACCTGGCTGTATGCATAAAGCAAAGAATATTTTTAGTAATACAAATAATATATTCATATAAGTCTATTATTTTTTAATAAGAGCATGTCTCAACAGAAAACAATTTTCACATATATTTACAAAATCTATAGGATATTTTACCATAAATTATGTACAATAAATTAAAAAGTAGAATTTACCATATATAAATTTTAGGCTGGTAACAGGGATTTTCAATTCGTACAACGTTCTTGTTTACTTTCTCTTCATATTCTTCTAGTAAAAACATTAATTTTGGGCGGTCTAAAATGTACATATCTGGATATGTGCATCTATTCTTACATATCTTCTTTTACATTTTACTTTTTCATACATGTATCTAAATAACACATTTATTTCCTTTAATAGAGTGTTGGATAGATTGCACTTCGATTATTCTTATATCGATGTGTAATTTTGTCAATATTTACAACTTACTTGAGAAGAATTTGATAGCTTTTTGCAGTTCAATGTTACTCTATAGTCTACAGTGCTCGTGTATATTGTCCCATAATGTTTAAAACAAATTTAAGTCTTTCAACATAGACTTGTCACCTCCATAATACTCACAGATCAAGAATTAAGAGATTCTCCAAGTACATTTTTCTTTCATTACTCATTATTTCGATGAGATACAATTTTTCTGTATTTTACGTTGTAGAGTGGAGACCATCTTCACTTTCATCTTGTGTTTATAACATTTAAATATCGTCTTTCTTCAGGCTGTATTCTCGCTAACATTACGCCGATGTCAAGCATGCATACGAGTTCAAGGCGCGCATTTTGAGCACTTGCTGTAATTTTTTTAAAATTTGTTATCTTATTTCATATTGTGTTAACCTTGTTTAGAATTTATTTATTTGTCTATTTAATAATTGTGTCATCGTATGTTTTGTTGTCCAAATCGTATTCGTTAATATTACTAAATAAAATTAATTAATACATAATAAGGCATGACTTTTCAATAATAACTCTTGTTTTCCGAAAGTATCTTGATTACAAAAATTCGAAAATTTCGTGTTATTTATAGAACTTCAACCTCTTGTATTTTGGTAACTAGAAGGAATAGGACCTATGTTCAAAATGACCTCAGGAATAAGCTGTTAAAGTTTGTTACACTAGTCCTGAAACACCTTGTATGTTTTGCTCTTTGATATTTTGTTCTAAACATTTGCTTATTAGTTTTTATGTATATGTCATATTATGATCATGTATACTGTATCTAATTGTAAACGCTTGAGCTTCTCTTTAATTGGGAAATTTTCCTGTTGAGAAGCCAAACACTTATAAATAAATAAATGATGTTGTACCTATCATATATGTGTATTCCTAGACTCTACGTTACGTTAACCCCTACATCCACCTTCAATATTTAGAGGGTGTTGCGATGTATATTACCTACCTTTGTAGTGCACATTCATGTTTCTGTTTGTGTTGGAATACTGGCTGCCAGATAATTAAATCATAGCCTAATGCTACTAATTGCTTCTAGATATAGAGTACACTTGCCGTGTACATGAAGTACAACAATCATAATTAGAAATCGAGGATTAATACGAGTACAGGCATGGATTGTATTAAGAGATTATCTTAAGAGCTTAGTACGTAGGTAATAGTTTATACGTTAGAATTAACCGAAAGACGTTTATTGACAATTTGTTATTTACAAATAACAGTAAGATATGAGGAAGTATACACATAACAGAAAAAGAATTGGATCTCATAGAGGTACAAGGAGCTATAAAGAAAATAAAAATAGTTACAGTAAAAAAATTTAAAGATGTCCGATCAAGGTCATCTGTATCATGAACGAATTAACAAATTGGCATACATTTATCTCTCTCCTTTACAAAGGCATAAGCGTGTGCGATAAGGATGTGTATAACACGCTTGTCTTTCAAAAATTCATATTGTTTCGACTAAGTTAGGACATTCCACTTTAAAACGATTCTCGTTGTTAACAATACTTTCGCTGTAACGTAAGTTTACTTATTAATTCAAATACATTACCTTGATTTATAGACGTACGAAAAACGTTATTTTCTGTCAGAGTCACGGACACTGACATTGTGTCAGTATCATATTTTTCACATATTTGGTTTTACGTTTGCTAATAAACTTACCAGTTTACTTATTTTTGAATTTTGAATGCTTTTATTGTAATATATATTTTTATAATAATAAAATAACAGTAGTATCTTATGTACCCTCATAAAAATTAAGCAAACGACACTACTGAATTTGTCACAATGGGAAGAGTAAAAATCTGAATTCATACAATTCGTAGATAACCTTGATCGGACATCTTTCAAAAAAATCTGATGTGGCCAGCACATAACCTCTCGCCGTATATTTTACCTGGCTGTATGCATAAAGCAAAGAATATTTTTATAAATACAAATAATATATTCATATAAATCTATGACGTATAAACTTCTTTATTATTCAATAATAGCATGTCTCAACATGAAGATATTTTACCATAAATTATGTTACAATAAATTACAAAGTAGAGTTTACCATATATAAATATTAGGCTGGTAACAGCAATTTTCAATTCGAACAACTTTGTTTACTTTCTCTTCATATTCTTCTAGTAAAAACATTAATTTTGGGCGGTCTAAAATGTATATATCTGGATTGTGCATCTATTCTTATATATCTTCTTTTACATTTTATTTTTTCATACTTGTTATATCTAAATAACCTTAATTCCCTTTAATAAATTGACGGATAGATTGCACTCCGATTATTCTTATATCGATGTTTAATTTTGTCAATATTTACAACTTACTTGAGAAGAATTTGATAGCTTTTTCGCAATTCAAAGTTACTCTAGTCTACAGTACTGGTGTACATTGTCCCATAATGTTTGAAACAAATTTAAGTCCTTCAACCTAGACTTGTCATCTCCATAATAGTCACAGATCAAGAATTAAGGGATTCTCCAAATACATTTTTCTTTCATTACTCATTATTTCTGACACTGACATTTATCTGTCAGTTACAAATAATTTAAATTTGCAACTATTTTTCATGGCATCCTTTCGGTTGTAAAATTAATTACAACATTATTTTATATATTATATTCCGTTTATCTCTAAATCTATAGAATATATATAAAAATATTTAAATGTATCAGAAAGAGAATTTATTTTTCTTTAATATTATCAAGAAAAATTTTCAAAAAATAATATTTAGATGATTTTTTTTCAAGAATCTTCTACTTCCGGTTGTCCAATTGTTACCAAAACCTTTTCAGATCTTCCCATGAATGTCCGATTGGGAAATACGTTGTTAAACAAATTTTAAGTCTTATAGTTTTTGAGTAACCGTCCTTCCAACATCCCACACACACACACACAGACATCATCGTAAAAATGTTAAAATCGGATTGTAGGGACCTTAAAACGTGCTTATTCAATAAAATCTGGATATGCGATTTTTAGCATGAATCCAATACCTCTCTTAGCGAGAGGTAAAAATTACTGTAAAGGGTTTGATGGTATCAAATCAGAACAGATAAAATACATAAGAATCGCCGAGGAAGAATTACTACATATTTTGTTTAATAAAATATGGAATGGTGAAACTAGGCCAAAAGATTGGGAAAAAACCATGATTATGCCTATATATAAAAATCTGTTGTGGCCAGCACAATACCTCTCGCCACTTCCTTTTTTTGGTTACATAAGTATAGGGCGCGAACAGTCATGTTACATTGTTGGCCTTGACAAGCAGATATGGGGGCCCGTTTCAGAATGACAATTAGTAATTATGTACATAGATGTCAAATGTCACAATTTTCTAAATTCACGTAGTTAATTTGTCACCAGGAGTGTGGAATTTACTTGTCCACATGGAATTGGAAAATCATTTAATTTAGAATGAGAAATTATGATATTTGACATTATGTAATAATAATTTTTCATTCTAAATTTAGTGATATTCTAATTCCATGTGGTTTATTTTCCTTAAAAAGTAAATTCCACACTCCTGGTGACAAATTAACTAAATTTAGAAAATCTTGAAATTTTTAATTAAAAAGTCTGACATTTGACAGCTATGTACATAATTACTAATTGTCATTCTGACACGGGCCCCCATATCTGCTTGTCAAGTTTAACAATATCACATGGCTGCTCGCGCCCTATAATTATGTAACCAAAAACTGAAGTGGCGAGTGGTGGATTTTTTTTGAGAATATGGTTTAGATTAACCTTTTAATACTAGAAAAAGTTTAGCTAAACCAAAAATTGGATTTAGCTAATCCTGTTTAGTGCATGCGACTGGTAATGTTTTTAGTACCACTTCACTGTAATACAATCTATCCAATATCCCGTTACGAAATGTGATTTTAAAATTAAATTTCCTGTCCCACTGCACGTAAAGCTTACAATAATACAATTTCCCCTGCATCTCCATTCTAAAAATATGATTTCCGTGATTCTATGTTATTCTTCCGTCGCACGTACGCGGCAGTAATCGGGGATGAAACCGACTCGCCCTTTCTCTCATCCCGGCCTTTTTAATTCCATTTTTATTGATTCACTTCACTCCTATGTCTGTACGGTATGAATTACAAAGTTAGCCGTACGGTATCGCTTGCCATGTTGTAACTTTTAAATTAGTTTCAAGGGACACAGCCTGGTTTTTAAATGGAAAATGGGGGGGGGGGGAGTTATGAAGTTTTTTAATGTCGTGGGGTGATTTCAAGGGATAACTTCAAAAGAAAATGTTGAAATTGTTTTCAAAATTACTATGTAATATATTTTGTATATCATTACACCGTCTAAAATTATGGGTACACCTGTGACCAAGTGACCTTTTGAAAAACACAGTTCTTTTTGCTCATATTTTGTCGTCCTTTTTCAAATATAAAAGGACGCGATTTATCCTTTTTTGCTGATATTTGATATTAATAATTTTAAGATGTTTTTCCTATTCAAGAAAAAATCTGATGTGTCGTGAGCAGTCATGTGACTTTCCTGGCCTTGGCAATCAAATATGGGGGCCCATATCAGAATGGCAGCTATTAATTATGTTCATCCAAAATTTCATTTTTTGGTATTGTATAATTCATTTTCTCAGCAACTGAATTCCACACTCCTGATAACAAATAAACCACATGAAATAAGAAAATCATGAAATTTTGAATGAAAAATTATGACATTTGTCAGTTATGGACATATTTAATAGCTGTCATTTTGACACGAGCTCCCATATCTGCTTGCCCTATACAATTATGACATTTGTTAGTTATGGACATAATTAATAGCTGTCATTTTGACACGGGCTCCCATATCTGCTTGCCCTATACATATTATTTTCTTGCAAAATATCCTATATTTCCAGTAAAATTCTTTCAAAAACAAACTATATGCAAATTGCACTTGACACTGACATCTTCTTCTTCTTTAGCATTTCCCATTCGTTAGGGGTCGTTATTTTTTATTTTTTCCTGCATTTATTTCTGTTTTGCGTGTCGTTCTCATTCGTTCCTTTTCTCTCAAGTTTCCTGAAATACAATCCTTCCATCATATCTTTGGTCTTTCTGTTTCTTTTACCTTCTAATACTAAGCTATTTATTCTTCTTCAAATATTTTTTCGTCTCTCCTCATGCCATGTTCAAACCAAACTAATCGTTTCTCTTGTATCTATTTTGTTTAAGGTCCCTACAATCCAATTTTAACATCTGGACAACCGGAACTAGCAAATTCTTAAAAAAAAAATTCTAAATATTATTTTTTAACATTTTTTGTTCTTGCAAGTATTGTAGAAGAGTAAATTCTCTATGAGATACATATAAATATTTCATTATATCTATTATAGATTTAGAGATAAAAAATATAATATATAAAATAAAATACTATAATAAATCTCACAGCCCAAATAATGTCATGGAAACCAATTGGAAAATTCCAATGTTTGTTAACTGACAGATAAATGTCAGTGTTAAAAATCCAGACATATTATTTCTTGTTGTATTAATAGTTAAATATTTAAAATTGTAAGTATATTACATATAACTGTTCAGAAATACTGTCAATCCCGGCAATGAATTGTAAACATCTCAAAAAATTAGAAGAGTAGGACAATTTTTTTTTCATAAAATAATTTCAAAATTAAATAATCTAAATATAAAGAATAAATATAAGTAGAAGTTTTGGTGTAGCGTGCAGGCATACAAGAAATGTTAAATACAGTAAAAAATTTGAAAGATGTCCGATCAAGGTCATCTGTATCACGAACGAATTAACAAATAGGCATACATTTATCTCTTTCTTTTGCAAAGTCTATAAGAGTGTGCGATAAGGATGGATATAACACGCTTGTCTTTGAAAAATTCATATTGTTTTGATTAAGTTAGGACATTCCACTTTAAAACGATGCTCGTTGTTGATAATACTTTCGCTGTAACGTAAGTTTATTTATTAATTCAGATACATCACCTTGTTTCATAGCCGTACGAATAACGTTATTTTCTGTCAAAGTCACTGACACTGACATTGTGTTATTATCTTATTTTTAACATATTTGGTTTTACATTTGCTTATAAACTTACCAGTTGACTTATTTTTGAATTTTGAATGCTTTTACTGTAATATATAATATTTTTATAATAATAAAATAACAGTAGTATCTTACGTACCCTCATAAAATCTAAGAAAACGACACTACTGAATTCGTCAGAATGGGCGGAGCAAAAATCTGAATTCATACAATTCATAGACAACCTTGATTGGACATCTTTCAAAAATTTTACTGTATAATACTTATGTGACCAAAAATGAAAGTAGCGAGAGGTATTGTGCTAACCACAACAGATTTTTTAGATTTATAATGAAACAAAGTTTAGCATGAATAAAGCTTTTTCAATATAAATTATTAATAATCCAAAATATTTCATTTTTAATTACCTCCATAATCTTCTAAAAAAATTCAGGTAACTCTTTATAAAACAAAAAAATCAAATACCACTTTGTTTCCAAGAATCCTAGATCATGTCATTAGACTAATTATTTCTGAATTCCTTTTCATTCTTTGTCGTTATTTTCCTTGAAAATAAAATGATTGTAGCACATAGCTTCCCAAACCAGTTGAGTTGATCGGAATTCTATACTAATTGCTTGCCTAGTAACAAAGGACTTTGATATCATTTGTTGTCACAAGAAGCTTCATTATCGTAGAGTGCCATGCCACACCGTTAGTTATTCGTTTGTTTGTGTACTGGTTATTTCATGGACGTCTGAATCATGTTGCTTTTACTATAATAACAATTAGTGCAATATTATCAAACAAATGTTTGTTTGCTATTGTAAAGGGAACTACCTTAATTGTTACTGTTATTATAATTATGTAAATATTGTTATGTCTTTTGAGTTATAAAGGTAGTGTTCTCGACAAGTTTCTATAGAAAACAATGCTTTGTTGGCAATGTTATTTAAATTAAACAAAAGTTTTAAAATTATTTATATATGCAACATTTTTTATATAAAACAAAAGCTCCAACAATATTTGCTTAACTACCAAACACGTCCAGAAAATAAGAGAACTGAGCCTCTGTCGCTCAAAGGGATTTTTATTTTTTGACTACTTTGACAGCACTGTTTTGAAAGGCAAGCTCTTGGGAGTACAGGAATTGACATCTATGTAGCGGATGTCCCAACTAGAGCGCCGGATTTAAATTTGCCGCCATTTTGTTAATACGAGTTGTAAGGTTAATTTGATTTGATTGAAAATGCATTGAATTGCAAGTTATATTTTTTCAAGGGATGTGCAAATGCAATTTTTTCCTTCTCATGTACAAAAATAAATTGCCAGATCACAGAACATTTTAGGAAATTCTTTGACAAATAGTTTATCTTCATAAGACAGTTGATTAAATGGATTTTTGTTAATTAAAAAATTAACAATATCTTCAGAATTCCTTACAATGTCACTCAATTCTTTTAAAGTTGAAGTCGAAGCCATTATTTGTTTTTTTTTTCAATTAAAATTCAAATTACAAAAATACTACGTGGGTAAACTATAAAAACAACGAAAAAAATTAAATAATTAAATATTTACTGCAATACGTACCAGTCGCAAACCAGAGCCTATTATAATAAAAATGCTAGACAAGACAGGTTATGTTATGTTTGTTTATTGTCGAATGCAATTTGCAGGTAATATTATTTAATCTTGCTTGCAAAAATATGCAGTAATGTCGTGAACCTACTTACAAAATATCAGTACGTGGCGTTGATTGTATTCATGTATGGTAACGGCCTCTATAGGGCCGCGTGGAAGATAAAGCGACTATCTTTTATCCTTTACGCACTCATTGCATTTAGCATATGAAGCAATGCCTCAAACAGCTCTTTGTCTAGAGCACGTATTGCTTATCGGAATTATTGCTTGTATCAAAAAATCTTCCTTGTACGATTATTAAACTATACATATTTTTTTAATAAATAAATTACAAAATATAAATTTTAACTTCAAAACAGTAAGATATATAGCGACCATGAAGGCAGTTTTTAAAGAGAGTTTTGATTACAACAAAGAAATATTTGATTACAACAATGAATATGACTAATTTCACAATAAAAATATAATATTTGTTATTGTATGAATCATAAAATTGCACGTATTTAACGTAATTTGACATGAACATTTTATTTTTTTGTCCTAATCCATAGCAAGCTTTATTACAAAAACAAAAAAGTATATAATTTTTAAATTTACATATCTCGCTTATATAAAGGGCTAATTTAATAATACTTGATGTGCTAGACGCAGAAATTAATTCTCTAAAACTTTTATTTGAAGCATTTATTTCTAAAATCAAAATAAAATTATTTTATTCAAGAAAAACTGTTAACAACTTCAAGTAATGTACCCCTTCCGGTTAGCCTATTTTAACCAAAATCTATTATGTTATTTCGATTGACATAAAAGTCTTGTATACCAAATTTGAAAAGTTTTGGATTATATTTTAAAACAGTTTTTCATTAAAATCTATTATAGGCTTCATGTAAAGTGCCACTTCTGGAAATTGTGTAATAACCAGAAAGGGAGGTGCACAACTAGATGTTATAGGAGTCCTAAATACAAAATTTCAACTTTCTACGGCTTACCGTTTTTGAGTTATGCGAGATACGTACGTACGTACGTACAGACGTCACGACGAAATTAGTCAAAATGGATTCAGGGATGATCAAAATGGATATTTCCGCTGAAATCTGAAAACCGAAATTTTTCGCGATTACAATACTTTCTTTACTTACGTACAAGGAAGTAAAAAATAGGCAGTTATACTATTCATTTCGAGAAGCACTTTATAGGGTGTAAATTAGGTGAACTGCATTACATATTAGTTATGGTCGTGGCTTAAATTATTCTTTTGATATTTATAAAGACAAGCATTAACGGAATAAGTTAAACTTTAATTTACATACTGCTTTACATGCAGCTTTATTTCTTTTCTGGTGAGGCACTGCCTCACCTGCCTACCCTGACAAGCCATCACTGATTCATTCATCTGTATCTCTCCTTAATTACAAATCACTCTTAGGCTAGACGTAACCACTAATATCAACCCTGTCCTATGCGTCTATTCTCTGTTGAATATCATGTCTGATTTGTCGGCAGACATCTAGACATCCTTTCATTCAAATACACGCTATACACCAGCCGGGAATACAAATGACTCGCTGCTTCTCACAGCTTGGATTTCGGGGTAGTCTCGGATCTCAACTCATTGCAGAGTGCAGTAAAGTGTCTCTTGCAGCAATGCAGCTGCTATTATACTCGTATAGAGATAGAAATAGATAATAGGTACTCGTATCTCTACAAAGGATTAGGTGCCAGTTGCAGAAGATGACATATGTACATGTACTGAAAATTTAGATATTTATAGAATATGCAAAATAGAATATAATGTGTAAAATATGGTGAATTGCAGAGGATATAAATAGAATATAATCGTGTTCAACAAATTTTTATTCATTGCCTCCCGCTAATCTATATACGTAAGGGAGGTAATTCTTTCGGTACAAAAATTCGATAAGCACGAATTATGGCCCCACAACAAGATTTTACCTCTCGATAAGAGAGGTATTGGATTCATGCTAAAAATCGCATATCCAGATTTTAATGATTAAATTCGATTTAAGGTCCATGCAATCCTATTTTAATATTTTTACGATGATGTTTGTATGTGTCTGGATGTATGTGGGTGTATAAGTTTGGGGAGGTTGGAAGGTCGATTTCTCAAAAACTATAATACTTAATAACTGTTTAACTACGTATTTCTCAGTCGGACATTATTGGGAAGAGCTGAAAAGGTTTTGGTAATAATTGGACAACCGGAAATGGCAGATTCGTAAAAAATATCTTCTAAATATTATTTTTTGAAAAATTTTGTTCTTACTTGTATTAAAGAAGAATAAATTCTCTATCTGATACATATAAATATTTTATTATATCTTTTATAGATTTAGAGATAAAGAAATATAAGTTATGTAATAATCTGTTGTAATAAATCTCACAGCCCAAATAATGTCATGGAAACCAATTAAAAAATTGAAATATTTGTTAACTGACAGATAAATGTCAAAAATCCAGACATATTATTTCCTGTTGTATTAATAGTTAAATATTTAAAATTGTAAGTATATTACATATAACTGTTCAGAAATACTGTCAATCCCGACAATGAATTGGAAACATCTCGAAAAATTAGAAGAATAGGACAATTTTTTTTCATAGAATAATTTCAAAATTAAATAATCTAAATATAAAGGTATGTAATAATCTGCTGTAATAAATCGCACAGCTCAAATAATGTCATGGAAACCAATTAAAAAATTTAAATGTTTGTAAATGATAAATGTTAGTGTCAAAAATACAGAGACATTACTGAAGATTTTTTCTGGGAGGTACATACATTATATTATTTCTTATTGTATTAATAGTTAAATATTTAAAATTATAGGTATATTACATATACCATTCAAAAATACTGTCAATTCCGGCAATGAATTGGAAACATTTCGAAAAATTAGAAGAGTAGGACAAAATGAATGTAGGTATACAAGAAATGTTAACTACAATAGGGCGCGAGAAATCATGTGACTTTTGTTGGTCTTGACAAGCAGATAATGGAGCCCGTGTCAGAATGATAGCTAGTAATTATGTACATAGATGTCAAATCTGACATTTGACATCTATGAACATAATTACTAGTTGTCATTCTGAAACGGGCCCTCATATCTGCTTGTTAAGGCCAACAATATTACATGACTGCTCGCGCCTTATAATTATATAACCAAAAATGGAAGTGACGAGAGGTATTGTGGCCACAACAGATTTTTTTTACCTCCCGCTACCCTTGGTAAGGGAGGTATAGGGATCGTGCTAAAAATCGCATATCGAGATTTTGGTAATTGACCATGTTTTAAGGTCCCTAGAATCTATTTTTAACATTTTCACGATGATGCCTGTGTGTATGTATGTATGTATGTGTGTGTGTGTGTGTGTGTGTGTGTGTGTGTGTGTGTGTGTGTGTGTGTGTGTGTGTGGATCCTCTTTACGCTCTAACTCAAATACTATCATTCAGAACGTTTTGAAACCATGTATTTCTACCTTATTCTAATATGGAAAGAACTGATTAGATTTTGGTGCTAATCGCATAACCGGAAATGGCAGTTTACTTGAAGCTCAAGATAGTTTTATTCAAAAAATACCTTTAAATGTAATTTTTTCTCAATTTGTTATTATAAAAATTAAAGATTATTCCATTTTCTACAAGTTTGTTTTAATACTTTTCTATATATTGTATGGATAAATTTATAAAGTAATATAAAAATTATATACATAGGTAAATGGCGGGAGGTACTGTGTTGGTCACATCAAAATTTTTAATTGATATAAGACCCCATTCTATTTGACATGACATTTTTGTTTTGAAGAAGCCAACAACTTTTACCTAAGTTAATGAATTCTCGAGAATCCCAAGTTATTTTAGATACCGTGGTTATGTGTATTCAAACTAACACATATTTCTTTCTTTACAGATACTCGTCACTTCTAGAAAATCCTTACAATGTTATCAACCTCCAACTTTAACTACTCAAAACTTGTTACATATTCATGTCACAAGCAGCAAGTGTGTGATTGTAACATCACCATGGGACGCCGGGCGTTCTTGTAACTAACTCGACGTGAGTCCTGCCCTCAAAGGGCACCGTAACATCTCAACAACAATATGGGGGCCAATCAGTCTGGGAAACTGGACAACTCCTTCCTTGGAGATGAAGGTAAGAAGAAATACTTTGTAGAATATAATAAAATTTGTCATTAAACTTTTATAAAAATTATCTGCTACTGTGTGTTCATTTCATTTAACTGGTTATTATTGCTTTTAAAATACTCATTTATCCGCACTTGCCTGAAGCTTAGTGACACTACCCAAATTTTGATTGATTCATTTGTTTTGCCCGTGTCCTTCTATCCGAGGACTTTTAAAATATGGATAGTAGTGGTAGAATTTCACGGCTTGACTTGATATTCAAGTAACTTGACTTGAAATCAAGCCAAGCTCAAGTCAAGTAATAGTAGCCGAAAGTCAAGTCAATTCAAGTAGTTACAATACCAAGTACTTGAAATATCAAGTAGTTATTTTTCAATTACTTGAAGAAGAATATCAATTATATACCTTGAAATATAGACTTTTATTCATAAAAATAAATCATACATTCAGATTTAAAAGTTAAAAAAAAGATTTAAAAGTATAATATATGAATTAACTTAAATTATTTATAGTATATGTATTATGGTGGACCTTAAAAGGGGGCAAGTCGAATTTTAACCGGACCGCCCCCTAACGTGGTTCCAAATAAATAAATAAAAAATCTGTTGTGGCCAGCACAATACTTTCCGTCATTCTCGTGTATAATGTATAAATTCCATAATTTTTCTTACAAAAGATTTTAAATTTCCAGTAAAATTATTTCATAAACAAACTATTCAAATTGCACTTGACACTGGCATCTTCTTCTTCTTTAGCTTTTCCCATTCGTTAGGGATCGCTATTTTTGCATGTCGTTCTCATTCAGTTCCTTTTCTCTCAAATCTTCCGCAATATAGTCCTTCCATCTTATCTTTGGTCTTCCTCTGTTTCTTTAACGTCCTATTACTAAACTATTCATTCTTGTTCCAATATAATTCTTCATTTCTCCTCATGACATGTTCAAACCAATGTAATCGTCTTTCTTGTATCTTTCTAAAAACTTGTAACACTAGAGTTATTTTCTTACCGTATCTTTCCATGTATTCCCCAATATCTACTTCAACATCCTCATATCTGCCACATTAATTTACTTTTTATTGATACTGACATCTGTCAATTTGAATTATATGAATATATTACTAGTTCCCAAGTTTGGCATAGCTGGCTGAATTATAAAATTTAATTTCTTTAAAATTCTTTAACTCTGTATCTATTGAATATGAAGTATAAATTGTAATCAAATCGTATAGAGAATAATATATTCTTTAAGTTATAATAACGTTAAAAGTCAATAAATCAAATTTAACTGTTAAATCTTCAAATGAGACTACTTCCGGTTGACCAATTATAACCAAAATCTAATCAGTTTTTCTTATGGATGTAAACTTGAGGAATACGAAAAAATTATAATTTTTGGAATCATGGTATTGAAGTTATGGAATCCGGAACTTTTGTCACACACACACACACAGACACACAGATACATAGACACACAGACACACATACATACAGACATCATCGTAAAAATGGTAAAATCGTATTATATGGACCCTAAAACGTGCTTATTCAGTAAAAACTCATCATTGAATTTTTTGACCAAAGACAATACCTTCCTTACCTAAAGGTGACGGATGGTAAAAAATATACTGGCAATGATTCCGCTTAATTTTAATATTTGACCGTGCCTAAATGCACTTGATTTTTCCCCATTTAAATAACATTCGGTTTTGGCACATTTTGGAACTTGATTTTTCTCCGAGATATTAAGAGGTTTAAAAAATCCATTCATTATTGGAATATATACTAGAATGATCCGAGAATATGTGGACAAAATCTAAAGTCCCAATTATTATTCTTAATTCGAATGGAGTGTAGCTTTTTGGGCTTTTCTGCGATAGTAACCATAGTCACAGAAGTGAATCAGCATAGCATAATATGGCGCGCGACGCCATATTTTACCACACACAGTTAGGTTACGATTCTACTGATTCGCGCGTTGTCGTACATAATCGGTCCGTTATCAAGTAGCTAGAATTTGCTTGAAATTGCGTGATCAAGTCAAGTAGTAACGATAGAAAATCAAGTCAAGTCAAATAATGAATTTTTGAAAATCTTTATTTTCAAGTTAAGTAATTTACAAAAACATCAAGCTACTTGACTTGATGAAACCCTAAGTGGTGGCAGCGATTCCGTTACCTTTGACCTTAATAGTTTCTGCATTAATAAAATTAGTGTTTTACTTTCGGGTCAAATAAAATTTGATATTGTGCAGGAATAAACAATGTTAAACGCTATCCATCTCAGTCACATATTTTCGTGTTCACTACCGTACCTGTTACAGCTTTTGGTAGCTAGCGGGGTGATATAAAAATACTGTTAGTATTCCTGTTACAAAAGTTATAGTTCATAAACGAGAATAATTTTTTGTCAACCACGATTTATGCCTTACTTCTCGTATATAACTTATAAAGAACAATTGATATTAATTTCAAGCTTTTATTTTAACGAATGTTAATGGCAGCCATAAAAGTCGTATTTACGAAGAAAGCTTTAAATTGCGAAACTAATTTAGGTCACTGTGTCTGAAAGTCCTCGAATGCCCCGGCAAAGCTCTGAAGCTCGCATAACATCAGATGTTGAAGCAATCCCTAAAGCTCACAGATAAAAGAAGAATTATAGAGATTGCTATACAGTGTTTTATTTTAGTGGACCCAGCAAATATCTCGCTTATTTATTAAGTTAGTAATTTCTTTCAAATAACATGATTCATACAGCAACATGTAAGCTACTTGATGACGGATGTACATTCATGATACCACTTCCGGTATATTAGTAATTAATATCAACTTTGAAATTTCAAATGGAACATACTTTTTTTTACAAATTTGAAAAGTACAACAAATTTGCTTTACAATCATGTAAAATAATCCATATGTTACATTATTAAAAAGTAAAATGGCGGGCACTTTTTTATACACCTAGTCGAAAAAAGAATAGTGAGCCATGACTGTGGCTTGAAATAAAACAACCCGTGACCAATTTGATAATAACAAATGACCCACTTGAGTTCCGCAAAACATCTGTAATCTTCCAGCATTTAGCAATAGTTTGTATTGTTATTTTTACCTTTCGCTAAGAGAGGTATTTGATTCATGCTAAAAATCGCATATCCAGATTTTAGTGAATAAGCACGTTTTAAGGTCCCTAGAATCCGATTATAACATTTTTAGATGATGTCTGTGTGTGTGTCGATGTGTGTCTGTGTATATATGTGTGTATGTGTGTGTGTATATATATATATGTGTGTGTGAGTGGTGCGTGTGTGTGTAGTAGGATGTTGGAGGTACGATTTGTCAAATTATATAAGACTAAAGACCTGTGTAACAACAGATTCCTCAATCTAACAGTAATGGTAATAGTTGAATAGGTTCTGGTAAAAATTGGACAACGGGAACTGGTAGTTTCTAAATATTATTTTTGAAAATTTATCTTACTACAAATAATAGAAATATGTAATTAAATTCTCACTCTGATACATTTAAAATATTTATTATATCTCCTATAGGTTTAGAGATATAGTATATAATAATACAGAATAATCTCATTGCCTAAACAACTCCATGCGGAAACCAATTGAGATATTTAATTGTTTGTAATTGACAGATAAATGCGAAATGTCAGTGTCAAAATTTAACATTACTGGAAGATTTTTCTGGGAGGTACGAGTACATTTAATATATCTTATTGTATTATTAATTAAATATGTATTTAAAATTATAGGTATGTTAATATTACATATATCCTTAAGAAATACCGCTAATACCGTCAATGAATTCGAGTAATTTTGTACAGATTAGAAGAGTAGGACAAAATTCCTCACGAAAGAAGAGATACAATTTCAATTATTTGTATTTACAAGAAATGTTAAATTCGTTACTTATACGGCACGAGCAGTCATGTGACTTTGTTGGCCTTGGCAAGCAGATATGAGGATCCGTGTCAGAATGACGGCTAGTAGTTATTTACATAGATGTCACAATTGTCATATGTCATAATTTTTCATTCAAAATATACTTGGTATTGAAGTTATGCGATTTGAAACTTTCGTCACACACACACAGACGCACATACATACATACAGACATCATCGTAAAAATGGTAAAATCGTATTATAGGGACCCTAAAACATGCATTGATTTTTTTGACCAACGACAATACCTTCCTTACCTAAAGGTGACGGAAGGTAATAACTGTTCAAAATAAAGTGCAACTTTTTTTCCACATCCTAACTCATTTTCTTATTCTCAATAGTCCTTGCGTGACCCTCGTATTCATTGTTTTGTTACTGCAAACAAGACTTTTGTTATTCTACAACCCTTTGTTTTCCGATTACGATTCACTGCATTTCAATTGGCGTCCTGGGGCATACCATCAGAGTGGTACATTCCCCACAAGAATCTAACAGAATTGCAAAGCAAATATTCAATGGCTACATCTTAAATCTTTGAACTCTGAGCTAGTAAATTCCAACGACGACGACGAGTACGATTTAAGATTTAACACAAGCAAAAAAGCATGTAATCCCTTTCTTGTTATAAAGTAAAGAACGTTAGTGTTTCTTATTTTATTTGAAATAAAAGAATCTTATTTCTTGTTTCGCCTTTCAGCCTTTTTGTACAACGAAACTACAACTCTAGTAATCTAAGAACTCAATTAGGTTTATTGTAAATATTTTCTGATCGATTTATATTAATACCGTAATTGCCCTTTTTCCTTGCATCAGGTAACAAACTGTAATTACTATTTTAATCTATAAATACTATATTAATTAAATAAATAGACCTTTTTAAATAAAATAATAAATAATAATAAAAATACAAGTAGCGGAAGTCAAATCTTTGATAACATTATAAAACTTCTCAAAAGAAGTTACAATAGTTATTTACATACAGTAAAAAAAATCTGATGTGGCCAGCACAATACCTTCCGTCAATCCTGTGTATTATGTACAAATTCCATACATAAATTTTCTTGCAAAAGATTCTAAATTTTTGGTATTATGTGATTCCCTTTCTCGGCAACTGAATTCCATACTCCTGAACAAACTACATGAAATAAGAAAATTATGAAATTTTGAATGAAAAATTATAACACTTGTCAGTTATGGACATAATTAATTGCTGTCACTTTGACACGGGTCCCCATATCTGTTTGCCATAGTCAGCAAAGTCATGTCACTGCACGCGCCCTATACATATTTTTTTTTTGCAAAAGATTCTATATTTCCAGTAAATTTATTTCATAAACAAACTATGCAAATTGCACTTGACACTGACATCTTCTTCTTCTTTAGTTTTTCCCATTCGCTAGGGGGTCGCTATTTTTTTATTTTCTTCTTCCACTCATTTTTGTTTTGCGTGTCGTCCTCATTCAGTTCCTTTTCTCTCAAGTCTTCTGCAATACAGTCTTTTCATCTTATATTTGATCTTCCTATGTTTCTTCCACCTTCTATTAATATATTCATCTCTCCTCATGACATGTTCAAACCAATGTAATCGTCTCTCTTATATCTAGAAACTTCTAACACTAGCGTTACTTCCCTTATTCTTTCATTCAATTACTTGCTTTTTATTGATACTGACATCTGTCAATTTGAATTACCTGAATATATTAGCAGTTTCCATGGTTAAGTTAGCATAGCTGGCTGAATTATGAAATTTATATGAATTTTTTTATCTTTATTATTCTTTAACTCTATATCTGTTGAATATGAAATATAAAATGCAATCAAATCGTATAGACAATAATATATTCTTTAAGTTATAATAACATTTAACTGAGTTTGTCAATAAAAACTGTTAAAATCTTCAAATGAGGGTACTTCCGGTTGACCAATTATAACCAAAATCTAATCAAATCTGCATATGGTTGTAAGGAAGGGGAATACGCAAGAATTGTAATTTTTGGAACTCTAATATTGGAGATATCGTTGACGACCCGGCGGTCACATACACACATACACACACACGCACACACTAACACACACAGACACATACAGACATCATCGTAAAAATAGTAAAATCGTATTGTAAAGACCCTGAAACGTGCTTATTCAATGAAAACTCACCACCGAATTTTTTGACCAAAGACAATACCTTCCTTACCTAGAGGTAACGGAAGGTAAAAATTAAAGATGTTCGAATAAAAATTGATTTAAACGGGAGGTATTGTGCTGGCCACATCAGATTTTTTACCTAAAGTACGAGCCCAAACCCATAATATTTCGGTCGGTTTACTTTTTCAACAAAGAAATTCTAAAACCTAAGCAAATGGTGAGAAATTTCTACAAATTTCTTTCAACTAGTTTCAAATATAGATTTTAAGCACAGAAACTGAATATGTTATTCATGTACATCGCCTTTATTATACCAGCTTTAATTCTATTAGGCCAGATTTTTTTTCTGTGCGTATTATCGCATATGCCTTGCAAAGTAGGTTTTATTGTACGCACTGGTATTTTACGAAGTTGTTTTTCATTGTGTCAAAAGTAAAGGGTCTCGGAAGAAGTTAAGTCTGGACTAGAAGAATAACCTTTAAAATGGCAATTGAACTATTATCATCCGTTATTCCAGATATATATCCAGATTTCAATGAATAAGCACGTTTTAAGGTCCCTACAATCCGATTTTAATATTTTTACGATGATGTCTGTGTGTGTGTGTGTTTGTGTGTAGATGTATGTGTGTGTATGTGTGTGGGGATGTTGGAAGGACGATTTCTCAAAAACTATAATACTTAATATCTGTTTAACTACGTATTTCTCAATTAAACATTAATGGGAAGAACTGAAAAGGTTTTAGTAATAAGTGAATAACCGGAAATAGCAGATTCTTAAAAAAAATCTACTAAATATTTTTTTAAATTATTGTTCTTACTAAGAAGAATAAATTCTCTATCTGATACATATAAATATTTTATAATATCTTTTATAGATTTAGAGTTAAAGAAATATACATAAGTTATATAATAATCCGTTGTAATAAATCTCACATCCTAAATAATATCATGGAAACCAAATAAAAAATTAAAATGTTAATAACTGACAGATAAATGTCAAAAATCCAGAAAAATTACTGAATTTCTGGGAAGCACATGCATTATATTATTTCTTATTGTATTAATAGTTAAATATTTAAAATTATAGGTATGTTACATATATCCCTCAAAAATACTGTCAATCCTGACAATGAATGAAACATTTCGAAAAATTAGAAGAGTAGGACAAAATTTCTTCATAGCATTAATTTAAAATTTAAAAATCTAAATGTAGAGAATAGGTATAAAATTTTGGTGTAGACTATAGGTATACAGGAAATGTTAACTACAATAGGGGGCGAGCAGTCATGTTTTTTCATTTTAAATTTAGTGGTTTTCCAATCTCATGTGGTTTAATTTCCTCGACAAGTAAATTCCACACTCCTGGTGACAAATTAACTACGTGAATATAGAAAATCTTGAATTTTTTTATAAAAAAAAAATTGATATTTGACATCTATGTACATAATTACTAATTGTCATTCTGACACGGGCCTCCATATCTGCTTGTCAAAGCCAACAATGTCACATGACTGCTTGCGCCCTACACTCATGTAACCAAAAATGGAAGTGGCGAGAGGTATTGTGTTGGCCACAATAGATTTTTTTTAGTCTATATTTAAAGTAGCAAAAAGAATTTAGTTGAAATTCCTAACCATTTGTGTAGGTTTTATAATTTGTTGAAAATGTAAACCGGCCGTACTGAGGAGCTCGTAATTAGGGAAACAGGAAATTACAAGTAGGATTTTACATGTTATGGACTGATGTTCAACTTTTTCCCTTCTCCGCACTCTTTCCCTTGCCATGCGGTGTTGCCACTTTTTCATTAGTTAGCATTTTCAACATAGCCACTGAATTGGCAACAGTCCATACTTATTTCACGACAACTATAATACATATAATATTTAATTTTAAACCAGCTGTGTATAAAATTATTTAATGCCGATTCTGTACCTCTACGTGCGACGGACGAAGCAAAGTTAATATTGTCTGAAGTTTTTCTACTTCTCCACAATTGAAACAGATCGTAATGACCTCTTCAGCTCCAGATCGTTGAGAAAATAGAACAAAGAAAGTGTCTATTACTGAGGCTAATGAGTAAAGAGAAAATTTATGTTTCGTCCCTGCTCAACAAGAAAATTAACTTGTTAGTCTCTAACAGATAATAATGTTGATATAAGGATAATGTTTTATTCCTCGGAGGGCACGATTTAAAGGAGTGATTCTCAAAGTAGGCGATGTCGCTCCCTTCTGGGCGCTGGATAGATCCAAGGGGGCGGTATTGGCCTCAGGATTAACAGGGGGCCATTGAAGGGCAGTAAGTGGGCGATGAGCGAAACAAGAGTTTAGAAATTAAAATATAAAACATATAGTTATAGATAGCACAAAATTGACCCCTGTGGTGCACTCTCCACGCCAGCTATGAGTGCCCGTGAGGTGACGCCTGGTAAGCGCCCACACGGTACAAATATTCCATCATTACCGATATCTGTATACAAAGCAGATTGGCACACCCAGCAATGGGTAATATGCCGTGATGAAATATTTATTTATTTATTTTTATAGTTATAGTTTTACCTAAAGGTGCGGAAGGTAATGTCTTTGGTCAAAAAATTTGATAGTGAGTTTCTAATGAATAAGCACATTTTGAGGACCCTAGAATACGAATTTACGTGTGCGTCTGTGTGTGTGTGTGTATGTGTGTGTGTGTGTGTGTGTGTGTGTGTGTGTATGTTGTGATCATTTCGGATCGCATAACTCCAATACCACGATTTCAAAAATTATAATATTCCTCGAATTTAGTTTATAATTATATAATACAAAACAAAATTTAAAAAATCTGCTGTGGCCAGCACAATACCTTCCGTCAATCCTGTGTATAATGTATAAATTCCATACATATTTTTTCTTGCAAAAGATTATTTTTCTCTCAAGTCTTCCGCAATATAGTCCTTCCATCTTATCTTTGGTCTTCCTTTGTTTCTTCAACCTCCTATTACTAAACTACTCATTCTTGTTCAAATATAATTCTTCATTTCTCGTCATGACATGTTCAAACCAATGTAATCGTCTTTCTTGTGTCTTTCTAGAAACTTGTAACACTAGAGTTATTTTCTTACCGTATCTTTCCGTGTTTTCCCCAACATCTACTTCAACATCCTCATCTCTGCCCCATTAATTTACTTTTTATTGATACTGACATCTGTCAATTTGAATTATATAAATATATTAGTAGTTTCCATGTTTAGCATAGCTGGCTGAATTATAAAATTAAATTTCTTTAAAATTCTTTATCTATTGAATATGAAGTATAAAATGTAATCAAATCGTATAGAGAATAATATATTCTTTAAGTTATAACAACGTTAAATGTCAATAAATCAAATTTAACTGTTAAATCTTCAAGTGAGGCTACTTCCGATTCACCAATTATAACCAAAATCTAATCAGTTGTTCTCCTGGATGTAAACTTGAGAAATACGAAAAAAATATAATTTTTGGAATCGTGGTATTGAAGTTATGGGATCCGGAACTTTTGTCACACACACACAGACACACATACATACAGATATCATCGTAAAAATGGTAAAATCGTATTATAGGGACCCTAAAACATGCTTATTCACTAAAAACTCAGCACTGAATTTTTTCACCAAAGACAATACCTTCCTTTCCTAAAGGTGACGGAAGGTAAAAATAAAATACGAAACCACAACAGTATTATTCAAGTACCAAGCATTGTGTTGGTGTTGTGAATAATTAAGAATTCGTTTTCGTATTTTTCAAACAAATGAATTTCAGGATCTCGTCGACTTAAAAAAAATAAATTTTCTCTGACGCATGCACAGTTCATAAAAATAAAATTTAAAAACATATTTGAATATCCATTTACTGAGAAAAACATTGTTCGTGTTTGCATATTTTCCAGCATTTAGTAATGATTAATGATTACTACCTTCATATTACTTATTTATGAATGCTTTTAAAGCTCTGAACAATATTCATAGTCATTAAATTTTTCTTCTCGAAAATATATTTTATGTTTTCCGCAAGAAAAATATCTATACATAATAAAAACATTCATTATGAATGAGTAATATGACGATGGAACTCCAGTGGCGTAGCACGGAGGAGGGCGGCACTGCTAGGGGAGCAAATTCTCTATCGTTGGAGAGGGGATCCAACTCCGAAAACAGTAGTAGTTTTTGGATAATTATAATTTTCGATTAACAATAAATTTTCTTAAAATAATAATATCGGACTTACCGTTAAAATCTTAAAAAAATCATATACTTTGGTTCACGAAAGATGACTATTCAAGGTCTTTTATTAACCGTATCACACCGTATGGTATAATATTACTAGCAGATAACTTCACTGCATTTCGTATACATAGACGTGCAACATGAAATATTTATGGATAAATTTTAACTGAAAACAATAAGTGTAATTTATTTGAAAATTGTTTTTCTTTAAATAATGCCTTTCTCAAAGATTTATCCTCTTCATCTATGTTTTTGCAAAACACAAAAACGTAGACAAAAACCATGGAATAATAATTTGATTTAAATGTCAACGTCACTGGGTAAATATTAGGACAGAGGGCAGTGCAAATAATCTTTCTCTTTTTAACATGAAATGTTACTAAGCTGCTATAGTCAAATTTTTTGACTCTGTCGGGTACTGTAATAAAACTATAAATGAACTATAAATATCGCAATTATGATAAAGCGGCATATCCTTTACTTTCTGCAGTATAATACTGTTTAGCATCGGCCCATATTTTTGAGCCGCTCTATTCATGCATTGAATCAAACGTCTACCAGGTATGTATAGGAAAATAGCCTTACAGTCCTTTAACATAAATGAATAGAGCGGCTCAAAAATATGGGCCGATGTCAAACAGTATTATACTACAGAAAGTAAAGGATATGCCGCTTTATCATAATTGCGATATTTATAGTTCATTTATAGTTTTATTACTGTACCCGACAGAGTCAAAAAATTTGACTATACTGTATAAAGTGCTGTGTATTCTTTCTTCGAACAAGTGACCTTGAATAATCATCTTTCGTAAACAAAAGTATATTCAACAACTGTTCCTAAGCGATACTAAGTTAAGTTTTTATGTCAAACGTTCCTTCCAAAATTGAATTTAAACAATTTCAACATAATATTGTTGAAGTTAATTACTCGTACAGGAAAATAAGTTATTTTCATAAATATTTTGTTTCGTTCGAAAAAATTTACGTCGGACAGAAAATTATTATTGTAAATTTTGGTTGTGAAATTTTTTCAATAATTGAATCTAGAAGATCTGATTCTAACATAATTTTAAAAATCCGATGTGGCCAGCACATTACCTCCCACCATTTCCATTTTATGTTACATAAATAAATAATAAATAAATATATCATCACGGCATATTACCCATTGCTGGGTATGCCAATCTGCTCTGTACGTATATATCGATAAATGATGAAATATTTGTACCGTGTGGGCGCTTACCAGGCGTCACCTCGCGGGCACTCTGCTTATTATATACAGGGTGAGTCACCGAAATCGCCGTCTTCGATATCTCCCTTGTCGTTAGAAATACAGGATAAGTTTATTAACAGAATTTATTCGTCTACTCAAGGAGCATAAAGTAAAATTATTTTCACATATACAGGATGTTGCATTACTGCTCGGCGAGAATTGTTTGTCGTTTTTTAAATGGAACACCCTATATATTCTTATATATTTTGAATTGTATTTTATTCACCTATACAAACATATGAATTTTGTTTTAGTTTTTCACGGCGTTGCCAAGTTATTTCGTTTTTTCTCTAAAAAAGACCGAATACACGCATTGCTTTATAAAGGCTTCCTGAAGTTATTTTAATAGTAAGAATTAAGAATTTTTTTTTCTGTATAACTGTAATTATACTCTATGTTCTGGCATATTTTTTTTTAAATGTAATTATACAGGCTGTTCAATAAAGCGAATCAAATGTTCTCAATTTCAAATGACTATAACTCGTCATTTTCAAATGGAACACCCTATATTTTATTATTCAGTTGTGTGTATTTTTGTATTATCTTCATATGTTCTTAAGGGTATCCTATGCCTAAAACCAATAATTTCGGAGATTTTCACCATTTTTCTCTAAATTTATATATTTAACTAAAAATTAAATCTAGTATACCATGGATATTGTTTTTTGAATAAGAAACAATTGCAGTAATGATAGTATTTTCATTAGCCAGGTTATTATTAATAACAGAGGGATTAAGTAAATTAATTTATTAATATGAGTCTCTCGCAAGAAGAACTTACGAATATGGTGTATGCTGGTCAGGCCAGGCGTCACCTCCCGGGCACTCAATGCTGGCGTGGAGAGTGCGCAAGAAGAACTTACGAATATGATGTACGCACTTGAAGCAGCGGAAACAAACCCTCTTTTGGCATCAAGAATTTATGCACAACGGTTTCCGGGAAGACGACATCCAAATCTGCGTTCTTTTGAAAAACTAAGAGAAAGGTTTGAAAGAACTGGTCATGTTCAGTACGACAAAAGAGGGTTTCTTTCCGCTTCTCCAAGTGCATACACCATATTCATAAGTTATTCTTGTGAGAGACGCAGATTTGGATGTATCCTGTATTTCTAACGACAAGGGAGATATCGAAGACGGCGATTTCGGTGACTCACCCTGTATGTATCTAAATCTATAGAAGATATAATTTTTTTTTAAATGTATCAGATTGAAAATTTAAAGAACTTTATTATTGTATTAACATAAATTTTCAAAAATAATATTTATATTATTTTAACAGTTCAATTGCTTATAATTTGTTCTACAGTGTTTCTATATTGATTACTGTAAGTGCAAATCAATATGTAGTGCTCATTATGTATTTAGTGTTGTTGAAATGAGTAATTCAATTCGTTTGTTCATTAATGAATGCGCTGACGTCATCGCCATGGCTGGCTGTATTTAGCCAGGATATATACAGTACAGTAGACAACCTGTAGCGGTTACTAGGTAATGAACAATGGCAGACAGTTGTAGAGCACAACGACACCTCATTATCGATACATGGCAACATTGGCAACCAAGCAACGAGATGCAGGAATAACAACGTCAGCAGAAACGGCATAAATACACAATAGATGAAAAGGAGAGAAGATTCTGTAATGACAGAAAGATAGAGAGAGAGAAATGCATTGTCAAACATTTTGCCAATTGCTATATTCCCTAATTTGTTTGATACAGATTTCAAAAATGATGATGAAAATAAACTTTGTTTTATACAGGGTGTTTCACAATTTCGGGTACAAACTTTAAGGGCATATAGTACTGACCAAAATGAGTAAAAAATATCTGATATGGCTAGCACATTACCTTCCGTCAATCCTCTGTGTTATGTACAAATTCCATACATAAATTTACTTGCAAAAGATTCTGTTTCCAGTAAAATTATTTCATAATCAAACTATGCAAATTGCACTTGACTTGACACTGACATCTTCTTCTTCTTCTTTAGCATTTCCCATTCGTTAGGGGTCGTTATTTTTTATTTTCTTATTCCACTCATTTCTGTTTTGCGTGTCGTCCTCATGCAGTTCCTTTTCTCTCAAGTCTTCCATAATACAGTCCTTCCATCTTATCTTTGGTATTCCTCTGTTTCTTCTACCTTCTATTACTAGTTATTCCCCTTATTCTTTCATTCTTTGTCTTATCTTCTCGTGTCTTCCCCAACATCCTCACCTTTGCCACATTCATTTATTTTCATTGATGTCGATATCTGTCAATTTGAATTATCTAAATATATTAGCAGTTTCTATGGTTAGCATAGCTGGCTGATTTATGAAATTTAATTTCTTTATAATTCTATAACTCCATATCTATTGAATATGAAGTATAAAATGTAATCACATCGTATAGAGAATAATAACATATTCTTTAAAATTTATAATACCATTATGTCAATAAATGATATTTAATTTTCAATTTTTTTTCAAGAAAACTGTTAAAAGTTGCAATTAAGAGTACTTCTGGTGGATTAATTATAACCAAAATCTAATCACGTCTACATATATATATATATATATATATATATATATATATATATATATATATATATATATATATATATATATATATATATCTTAACTCGAGGAATACGAGAAAAATATAATTTTTGGAATCGTGGTATGCATACACACTGACGCACACACACATATACAGACATTGTAAAAATAGTAAATTTGTATTCTAGAAACCCCAAAACGTACTTATTCATTAGAAACTCTCTATCGATTTTTTTGACCAAAGACAATACCTTCCGTACCTAAAGGTGACGGAAGGTAAAAATAATTGTGATGTAAGATTTTTGAAAATAATTTATTTTTTAGATTTTTGATACCGTATGTATCTTTAATTTTTGTATGACCTTCGCAGTATTGGGTGAAATAAAATAGCAAAACGGAAGATAAATACCGGAAAATGAGTTGTCTTTCTAAATTATTTTCCAAAAGAAAACAATTCCTTGATACATTTATTTGTAAAAACTTTGATAATTTAAATAACAATTAATTTAATTTAGTTTGAACCACAAAAATATCTTAAAATAACTTTCCATTTTAATGAATTAATTTAATTAATTCATCGCCACTGTATTCCTGAAAACCCAACCACTGAAACAATGTTTACCTCTGCATGAATCTGAAATCCTGAAACCAGGAGACCGCATTTGATCCGCGGATAAAAAATGTTTTAATTACGTGACATGAAAGCGTTGTAATGTAACAAGAGTTTAGCCACTAGTCCGGGTAGAATTTTATCTGTTTGTGACAGAGATATTATTTCATTGGATATGGACGTAGATGTTTTTTTTTTTAATTAATAACCTGGCCATCACGCAAATGAATGCTATCGATTCAATTCAATGAGTTTTTGATGATGATGAGGAAGCCATTCGATTCTAAACCGCAACCATGCTTCATAGTCGGTAATTGATATTTAGGACGAAAAAATTTGAATGGATGACAGTGTGGTTTAATATTGAATCTGTATATTAATACAACAATTAACATTGTTTAAATTTCTCTAGTCGGATGTCCCCCTTAGTCTTCTATAAGATTGTGTTATAGTTTTTACCTTTATGGAAGGAAGGTATTGTCTTTGGTCAAAAAATTCAATGATGAGTTTTTACTGAATAAGCATGTTTTAGGGTCCCTATAATACGATTTGACCATTTTTACGATGCTGTCTGTATGTATGTATATGTGTCTGTGTGTGTGTGACGAAAGTTTCAGATCGCGTAACTTCATTACCACGATTCCAAAATTTTTTTTCGTATTCCTCAAGGATACATCCAGAAGAATAACTGATTAGATTTTGGTTATAATTGGTAAATCGAAAGTAGCCTTAATTGAAGATTTAACAGTTAAATTTGATTTATTGACATTTAACGTTATTATAACTAAAAGAATATATTATTGTCTATACGATTTGATTGCATTTTATACTTCATATTCAATAGATATATATAGTTAAAGAATTATAAAGAAATTAAGTTTTATAAATCAGCCAGCTATGCTAACCATGAATATTGTTAATATATTCAGATTGACAGATGTCAGTATCAATAAAAAGTAAATTAATGTGGCAGAGATGAGGATGTTGAAGTAGATGTTAGGGAAGACATGGAAATATAGGTAAGGAAATAACTCTAGTGTTACAAGTTTCTAGAAAGATAGAAGCGAAATGATTACATTAGTTTGAAAATGTCATGAGGAGAAATGAAGAATATATTGGATGAAGAATGAATAGATTAGTAATAGAAGGCTGAAGAAACATGGGAAGACCAAAGATGGAAGGACTGTATTGCGGAGGACTTCAGAGAAAAGGAACTGAATGAGGACGACACGTAAAACAGAAATGAGTGGAAGAAGAAAATAAAAAATAGCGACCCTTAACGAATGGGAAAAGCTAAAGAAGAAGATGTTAGTGTCAAGTGCAATATGCATAGTTTGTTTATGAAATAATTTTACTGGACATTTAGAATCTTTTGTAAGAAAATTTATGTATGGAATTTATACATATTATACAGGATTGACGGAAGGTATTGTGCTCGCCACAACAGATTTTTATTGTATTTTTAATAATATAGAAATTATTTGAGGGAGCTCGTTCTGCTGTTATTTAATGTATTAGTCTCACAAAAATGACATTTACAATGAAACGTCAGAATTACGTCACTTGCAGATCCACCTTGTTGCCAAAAATTGAAATTATTACTTACTAGCGGCTGATTTTAACATGGGTGTCAACGTGACGTACACATAGTCTATAATTGAAAACAATATACACTATTCTCCCCCAAGCTTCTACTACAACTGACGTAAATATCACTATGCATTATTTATTAAATAACTCTCGTATTATCATAGTAACCGAAAGAATTTTATAAAAAATTCTAACCATTTGTGTGATTTCGTAATTTGTTGAAAATGTAAACCGGCCGAATTATTATGAGTTTGGGCTCGTAAATGCCTTTAAAGTTTTTGCTAGAAGTTGAAAAACACACTTTACAAACACACTAAGCCTTTGTTAAGATAGAATTCTATTCATATTATCATAACTAAATCGATAACTTTCCAAACTTTGGATTCTTTTCTATGTGTTCGATTCTTATAAAATAAATACAAACCTACAACTCTTCTCTACCGATACCACCGAACAAATATATATTTGGTGTTGCTTATTGACTCTGCTCCCTAATGTAACTTTTCTTGTTAGTCCGTTACCGTTCACAACAACTAGATACGAAATATTGGATTTGCGAAGTTGAGATGTTTGCTCTTTGAACAACTTTACTGTACGAGTAAGTTTGTAAGCCTGTTGACAATTTCCTACAGAATAATAATCAGTTTATTTGACAAGTTTTATTTACTTTTGGGGAGAAAAAAATGGACACCAAATGTGTATGTTAACTTTCAAGAGCGGAGGGTTTCACAGTCATATACTTCGCAAAAAGAGACAATTTCAGACAAGTCTATCTCTACGTATTTTTACCGTACGTCACCTTTAGGTAAGGAAGGTATTGTCTTTGGTCAAAAAATTCAATGATGAGTTTTTAGTGAATAAGCATGTTTTAAGGTCTATATCATACGATATTATCATTTTTACGATGATGTCTGTATGTACGATACGTACAGTAAAATTTTTGAAAGATGTCCGATCAAGGTCATCTGTATCATGTACGAATTAACAAATAGGCATACATTTATCTCTTTCTTTTGCAAAGGCTATAAGCGTGTGCGATAAGGATGGATATAACACGCTTGTCTTTCAAAAATTCATATTGTTTCAACTAAGTTTGGACATTCCACTTTAAAACGATGCTCGTTGTTGATAATACTTTCGCTGTAACGTAAGTTTATTTATTAATTCAGATACATTACCTTGATTCATAGCAGTACGTATAACGTTATGTTTTGTCAGAGTCACTGACACTGACATTGTGTTATTATCTTATTTTTAACATATTTGGTTTTACATTTGCTTATAAACTTACCAGTTGACTTATTTTTGAATTTTGAATGTTTTTACTGTAATATGTATTTTTATAATAATAAAATAACAGTAGTATCTTACGTACCCTCATAAAAACTAAGCAAACGACACTACTGAATTTGTCATAATGGGCGGAGCAAAAATCTAAATTCATACAATTCGTAGACGACCTTGATCGGACATCTTTCAAAAAAATTACAGTATGCATGTTTGTCTGTGTGTGTGTGTGCCGGAAGTTGCGGATCGCATAACTACAATATCACGATTCCAAAAATTATAATTTCGTCGTATTCCTCAAGTTTACATCCAGAAGAAAAGCTGATTATATTTTGGTTATAACTGGTCAACCAGAAGTAAACCCATTTTAAGATTTTAACAGTTAAATATGATTTATTGACATTTACCGTTATTACAACTTAAAAAATATATTATTCTCTATACGATTTGATTGCATTTTATACTTCATATTCAATAGATATAGAGTTAGAGAATTATAAAGATATTCAATTTCATAAATCAGCCAGCTATGCTAACCATGGAAACTGCTAATATATTCAGATAATTTAAATTGACAGATGTCAGTATCAATGAAAAGTAAATGAATGAGGCAGAGATGAGGATATTGACGTAGATGTTGGGGAAGACACGGAAAGATACAGTAAGGAAATAACTCTAGCGTTATAAGTTTCTAGAAAGATACAAGAGAGACGATTACATTAGTTTGAATATGTCATGAGGAGAGATGTAGAATATGTTGGAAGAAGAATGAATAGTTCAGTAATATAAGGTTGAAGAAACAGAGGAAGACCAAAGATAAGATAGAAGAACTGTATTGCGGAAGACTTGAGAAAAAAGGAACTGAATGAGAACGACACGCAAAACATAAATGACTGGAAAAAGAAAATAAAAAATAGCGACCCCTAACGAATGAGAAAAGCTAAAGAAGAAAAGAAGATGTTAGTGTCAAGTGCAATTTGCGTAGTTTGTTTATAAAATAATTTTACTGGAAATTTAGAATCTTTTGCAAGGAAATTTTTGAATGGCATTTATACATAATACACAGGATTGACGGAAGGTATTGTGCTGGCCACATCAGATGTTTTAGTGTCTAATTTAACTAAACATTTATATTTTTCACATAATTGTCATTTGTTTTTGATAGGACTTTTGTCCATTCAGTTTAATTATAATTTTCGCAGTATTTAATTTTCTTGAATTTGTTACCTACCTAATTGTTTGTAACGATATATATTGTTTATATAAAAAACACTAATTGAAATTCTATACATAGTTTTTTGGTGTAATTAGTAAAAGGTGACTAGTGCCCTTTTAGAAATAATCATTTCAATTATCTTCGTGGTAAAGCTGAGATGAGAAATTAAAAATTATACTCTACACTAACAATCTGATTGAAATGTACTCTTTATTGTTTCAGTTAATTTCGACCACTTTCAAATCCTACGAGCTATCGGCAAAGGCAGTTTCGGCAAGGTGAGTTTTTAAGTTTTACAATACTATACAATAAAACTAAAACTAAACAGGTGTAACTAAAAGTACTAAGCGTAGAACTTGTAGGTACCTGTTAACTACAACTATCAACTTTCTCAATATTGTAAAATCGACAGAACTGTAGAACTGTTGCTATGTCCAAACTTCGTAACATGGTGCACGTTTAACGGTCGAGAACTTTAAACAAGTGATGTCGGAAGTAGGAAGTACAAACTTTTGGCGCGAAATAATGGAGGGAGGAAGTAAAGTTACAAGTTTAATAATAAATTATACAAATAAATAATATTGGATATAAAATAAATAAATAAATCATTATGGTATACACTAATTAGTAAATTTAAAAAATAAAATTCATAAGGCAATGTGTTAACGCACAAGTCCAAGTTTTACGGACTAGTGATATAACAGGTCTTATGAATAAAACTTTTTTTCTTCAAACGTCATAAAAGTAGCATCTTTTGTGACTTGATTCACAAGGTAGAAGTATAATTTCTACACCGCCGGAGTAGAAGTAGCTAATTTCTACGCCGCTCGCGTAGAAATAAAATAAATAAATATCCATAGAAACTATACGAATAAGAAGTAACTTATATAAAAGAAACCTGTAATATCGCCCTAAATGTCACTAGAACACACTATGTAACCTAAGAATCAAGTAACTAAATACCATCAATAGCTGTCAAATTTAAATAAATAACCTATGAATTGAAATATAAACAGAGTTTACTTTTGATGAAATAACATATTAAAGAATAGCAAACTTACAGATTACAATTACAAGGACGGTAATAGTCATAAGAATACTTTGAATTAAAGTGATAGGAAAAGTTTATATTGTTTTGCAGTGATTCCTAGACATATCTTTCAGCCACACTGTCAATTGAACAACTTCAGGGAGCGTACATTATATAATACTTCAAATTCCGACATAAAATTTTCACTTCAATGTTTATAACCAAACAAAAAGTGAACAAATAAGTATCCATAGCTACAGGGCAATTGAAGTCGCAAATGTAATTTACGTAAAATGTAACGGCAGTAGTAGATATTTTTCTTTAAATATCGACGTTTGAAGAAAAAATATAATGTGTCATTCGGAGTAAAAGTGTCTTTATGTGCCTCGCGTGCAATTGTCCGACTCGCTTCGCTCGTCGTGCTAACTTCCACGCTCGTCACACAAAGTATCACTTTTACTCCTAATAACACAATATACTTTTTATACTAGGGGGCTTTCGTTTATTATCTCGGATAATTCTGAAGGATCATAAGCCTTCGTTTATTGGCTTAGAGCGTAAAATCAAATTTCTCTAAAAATAGACATTCCAATGTGATGTAATTTAGTTTATATGAGCTAGGTACCCCAACGACGAAATATAACTAGACAAAACTTCATATGGTTTGTTTTGATTTCACCTAGAGATAGAGATATGTTTAGTCTAGTTTGAGCATTTCTCATTAGAGGCGCCAGTGTTCTTAATAATATATTCTTTGAAAATAAAAAATAAAACTACTAAATTATAATTAAAACGAATTATAATCCTACATATTTTAAGTCGATTAACTCAGTTTTTTCATAAAAAGTATAATCACTATACCAGTTTTGATATTACATATAACGAACTTTTATCTGACGTCAATATAATATCTCTGTACAATCGCCGGAAAATACAGTCTTGCTTATTTTTGTAGAAAATCATTAACAATGTTATTAATGACAGTTGTATCCTAGGCCATCTTGCACTAAACATTCCTCGTATATCATCAAGAAAGAAGTCAACTATCCATTGTAATAAACTTAGAACAAATTATGAAATGAAATCTTCAATCTGGCAAATGTGCAATATTTTTAATGAAATCCCTTGTAAGATAGATGTATTCGCTGATTCATTCAATGTATTCAGCCGAGAGTTGTTAAAATACTTTAGATCTAAAGACATTTAACTTTAAATAATTATATATCATTATAGCTGTTAAAATTACATTTTTACCTCTCGCTAAGAGAGGTATTGGATTCATGCTAAAAAAGTACGTTTTAAGGTCCCTACAATCCGATTTGAACATTTATACGATGACGTCTGTGTGTGTGGATGTGTGTGTATAACTATAAGACTTAATATTTGTTAACTACGTATTTCCCAATCGGACATTCGCGGAAAGATCTGAAAAGGTTTTGGTAACAATTGGACAACCGGAAGTAGCAGATTCTTGAAAAAAAATCTTTTAAATGCTATTTTTTCAAAATTTTCTTGGAAATATCGAAGAAAATTAAATTCTCAATCTGACACATTTAATTTTTTTATTATATCTCGTATAGGTTTGGAGATATAGTATATAATAATATAGAATAATCTGTTGTACAAAAATAATCTCGTTGCCTAAAAAACAGTTGAGATATTTAAATGTTTATAATTAACACATAAATGCAAAATATCAGTGTCAAAAATCAGATTTTTCTGGGAGGTACGAGTACATTTAATATATATTATTGTATTATTAATGAAATATATATTTAAATTATATGTGTTAATATTACATATATCCTTAAGAAATACCGCTAATACTGTCAATGAATTTGAAGAATTTTGCACATATTAGAAGAGTAAGACAAAATTCCTCATAGAACGTAAGAAGGTACAATTTCAATTATTATGTGTACAAGAAATGTTAAGTTCGTTATTTATAGGGCGCGAGCAGTCATGTGATTGTGTTGGCTTTGGCACGCAGATATGAAGATCCGTGTCAGAATGACGGCTAGTAGTTATTTACATGTCACAATTGTCATAATTTTTCATTCAAAATTTAAAAATATTCTGATGTTTATTTGTCATCAATAGTATGGAATATACTTGTCGAGGAAAATAATCCACATGGATTTGACAAATCATGATGTTTTGAATGAAAAATTATGATACTTGACACCTATATGAACATTGTCATTCTAACACAGGCCTCCATATCTGCTTGCCAAGCCCAACAAAGTCACATGACTGCTCGCGCCCTATGCAACATAAAATGAAAATGGCGAGAGGTATTGTGCTGGCCACAACAAATTTTTACCTCTCGCTAAGAGAGGTATTGGATTCATGCTAAAAATCGCATATCCAGATTTTATTGAATAAGCACGTTTTAAGGTCCCTACAATCCGATTTTAACATTTTTACGATGATGTCTGTGTGTGTGTGTGTGTGTGTGTGTGTGGATGTATGTGTGTATGTATGTAGGATGTTGGAAGGACGGTTACTCAAAAACTATAAGACTTAAAATTTGTTTAACAACGTATTTCCCAATCGGACATTCATGGGAAGATCTGAAAAGGTTTTGGTAATAATTGGACAACCGGAAGTAGAAGATTCTTGAAAAAAAATCTTCTAAATAATATTTTTTGAAAATTTTTCGTGGTAATATTAAAGAAAATTAAATTCTCTATCTGATACATTTAAATATTTTATTATATATTCCATAGATTTAGAGATAAAAGAAGTATAATATATAAAATAATCTATTGTAATAAATTTGACAGCCGAAAGAATGCCATGAAAAGTAGTTGATAATTTAAATTATTTGTAACTGACAGATAAATGTCAGTGTCAGAAATAATGAGTAATGAATTAAAAATGTACTTGGAGAATCCCTTAGTTCTTGATCTGTGACTATTATGGAGATGACAAGTCTAGGTTGAAGGACTTAAATTTGTTTCAAACATTATGGGACAATGTACACCAGTACTGTAGACTAGAGTAACTTTGAATTGCGAAAAAGCTATCAAATTCTTCTCAAGTAAGTTGTAAATATTGACAAAATCGGAGTGCAATCTATCCGTCACTTTATTAAAGGGAATTAAGGTTATTTAGATATAACAAGTATGAAAAAATAAAATGTAAAAGAAGATATATAAGAATAGATGCACAATCCAGATATATACATTTTAGACCGCCCAAAATTAATGTTTTTACTAGAAGAATATGAAGAGAAAGTAAACAACGTTGTTCGAATTGAAAATTGCTGTTACCAGCCTAATATTTATATATGGTAAACTCTACTTTGTAATTTATTGTAACATAATTTATGGTAAAATATCTTCATGTTGAGACATGCTATTATTGAATAATAAAGAAGTTTATACGTCATAGATTTATATGAATATATTATTTGTATTTATAAAAATAATCTTTGCTTTATGCATACAGCCAGGTAAAATATACGGCGAGAGGTTATGTGCTGGCCACATCAGATTTTTTTCTTAATAGTTGCTCGTATTATTTTGTATTGTGTACTTTTTGAAGGGCTTTTATGTATTTAAACTATTGCATAACTATCCTGTAATTGGAACATAGTTCTGTTGGATTGTTCAATAAATAAATAAATAACTTTCGTTTCGTGGTGTATTCTAATTTTAAAATAAATACGTATCTAAAATTAAATTTAATAATTGTGTTCCATGATTGTTCAGAGAGTCTTGATCAAGTATTATGATGCCGCAAAAGGTCTTAGCGAGAGGTAAAAAATAAGCTTAACATCACAGAATATTAATAAAATTATTACGGTTTAACGAATAACAATTGACATTCCAAAACTACAGAGCGCCTATACATCTGTATGATTTCATTATCAAATTTGTTTATTAATATACTCCAAAACACTTATACTGATAAGAACATTTGCATAGCGAAACTATTATAATTTTTGCGTTGGCAAAATAAATATTTTTATCAAAGAGATTTAGATTTCATGCATATTAATTACGATATTACCCTATATTAAAATTTACCCATAAATAACTTTAATGAATGATTAAAGGATTTGCATATTTTGCATTTGAAATAGAAGACGAAGTTATGCTAAAAAACAACAACAACAAGACTTCATTTCTTATCAGAAAGTATAAATAGGTGTATTATTACGGCTTTATAGGTGTGGTGTAACAATCTGTTTTTGCTTGCATTCATAGATTTTGGTAAAGATGATATTGTAACGTGATCCCCTGACTCTAAGAGTAAGCAACCGCCGGCACTGGTAGAATATTTACAGAACGGAGCCGCGTTGGGCGATGACGCAATTTTCGCAATCATCGGCGTAGTAAACTCATTACGACCTGTCTAATTACTTAGGCTCACCTGATTCCTTTGAATACCGCCAGGGAGGACAGCCGACGGGCATTCTGTTATATAGAAGCATCGAGCAATGATATAAATAAATAGTCTACGAGATATAGTTACAGTATTTTTTTTTAAAATGTCCGATCAAGGTCATCTGTATCATGAGCGAATTAACAAATTGGCATACATTTATCTCTTTCCTTTGCAAAGGCTATAAACGTGTGCGATAAGGATGGATATAACACGCTTGTCTTTCAAAAATTCATATTGTTTCGACTAAGTTAGGACATTCTACTTTAAAACGATGCTCGATGTTGATAATACTTTCGCTGTAACGTAAGTTTATTTATTAATTCCGGTATATTATATATTGTGTCAGTATCTTATTTTTCACATATTTGGTTTTACATTTGCTAATAAACTTACCAGTTGATTTATTTTTGAATTTTGAATGCTTTTATTATAACATATATTTTTATAATAATAAAATAACAGTAGTATCTTATGTACCCTCATAAAAACTAAGCAAACGTCACTACTGAATTTGTCAGAATGGGCGGAGCAAAAATCTGAATTCATACAATTCGTAGATGACCTTGATCGGACATCTTTCAAAATTTTTACTGTATATAAATAAATATAGTGAAATAAATATTCTTAGTGTTAAATTAGTGCCTATAATTGTTTAATCTTAGTGTTAATTATTTTTATTATCTTTATCCTAATTATTTATCGGTTCGTAAACTTTTATTTTAATTAATAATATTTCTCTGATTTTTACACTTCATCCAAATAAATAAACGTTACAATATATTAATACTGTTGTGGGCGTTTGCCAGGCCCATAGGCATCACCTCACAGATTCTAATAGTTGTTGTAGAGAAAGCACCACAGAATCACTTTGTGTTATTTGTAAATTTTGTCATTATTTATGAGTGTTCGTGAAGTGACAACACGTAAAAATCTATTTTTATCTATTTATAGAATTGTTTACAAACAAATACGCAACATTGAAATAAATACATTTTTCATATATTTTATTATTATTTACTCAATGATGTTTGTAAAATACTATACTCGAACATAAAAATACGCATCAGGATATGAAACGTTATTAAATTTATTATTAAACATTTTTTACTACTTTCTGCTTATTTACATTCAACTATATTGATTTTAACATCTCGCTAAGAAAGGTATTGGATTCACGCTAAAAATCGCATATCCAGATTTTAGTGAATAAGCACGTTTTAAGGTCCCTAGAATCCGATTATAACATTTTTACTATGACGTCTGTGTGTGCGTGTGTGTGTGTGGATGTGTGTGTAATATAAAATAACATGAAATATGCGACTTTTCATTTATAAATTTGCTAATAAACTTTCGCGGCTGTAAATTTCATGATATCACGGCTTGTTACTCACACAAAGACATTCCTCTCACACCACACACACACAACGGTCCACGTGGTATCCGTTTGCTGTTGTAAACAAACTAACCTAAAATTGTGACAGGTGACAGCAGAGTTAAGAGTAAAGGTATGTAAATAAAACATTTAGGCCCGGTATTCTCACTTCCGAATAAAGTTTCGGATAAGTATTCGTTAAATAAATTTATTTTATATATTTATTCAACGAATAACTCCATTGAGTCTTTTCACACATTTGACAAAAACAAATAGCTATCTGTCAAATAATTTTTACATGCGTGAATTGGTAACCTTACAGTGTGAATTTATTTGCAAGTGAAAAGACAACAAAAATATTTATCCGAAGGTTAAATTTATCTATAGCTGTATTCGCAAGTGAAAATACCGGCCCTAATTAAAATGAATAACAAAAGTTATATGGAATATTTTTTAGTTGACAATATGTTTCTGTCACAAAATCAAACTGACAAGTGATAACCCAAACAATCATAGTTCCAAACACAACCGGTAGAGAGCACCAGCCGCATCCGCCAAGCCGTGACGTATAGCCGTGATTTGAAATTAAAGACAACTTTAAAAAAATCATATCTCTGATTCTAAAGACTTTTAAAGTGTAAAACATACACCTGCATATTTAATTTGACCTATTCTTTCAAGAAAAAATAAATTAGAAAATGTGAAATGACCCCAAAGGGGTAAATCGTTGTATGGCAACAATATATCCATTTAATTTGACAAATCCTTTATCCATCTGAACATTTCTTGCAACATAAAACTATAAAACATAATCCCAGAGTCTAGACATTTCTCACAACTTGAAAAGATTCCTCTATCCAACTTTTACGATGGATTCGCTATAATCTTATTCACAAGTTTATAGGTACGAGTATTTGATTAATTCGTAAGGAATTTATCTTTGAAATTACACTATTCATCATGTGTTTTTTGTTAACTTCCCACGTTGTACAAAATATAGACTTAAATGATGAAGCATTTGTGTGTTTTCGCAAAAAACTTCGATAAAGCAATCACCTTCGTGGCCTCAGGATCAGGATTACAGAGTTTCAAGATAAAGGATGAAGGATCAATTTTCAGAGATGTACGACAATGTTTTTACTTCGTTTTGTGTCGGAGAAGTTACAAACAAATCCTCACTTTTACGTTGATGTAAAAAGTAATAAGAAGAAGTATAATTTGTTGTTGTTCTTTCCAAGTATAAAAAGCTAATATTTTATTTCAATTTCAAGAGAATACATAAATGTGCTTCAATTCTACTTCAAACTTTGTATTTTTCAAACTTCTTCTTCTTCTTTGCGTTTATACTGACGTTTTTACATAGAGGAGGTATTGATAACAACAAAGTATACATTTGTTTGTTACCTATTTATTATTACTTACTTATTATTTACATATTTATTTATTTTCACATAACCACCTAGAATATTTGAATAAAAATTATTTCTCATATATGTCAATTATATTATTTTTCTCGAGTTTTTTCAAATGCCTTAATATGAACTAATACATCGTTGAAAAGACAAAAAAATCTGATGTGACCAACACGGTACCTCCCGCCATTTACCTATGTATATAATTTTTATATTACTTTATAAATTTATCCATACAATATATAGCAAAAGTATTAAAGCAAACTTGTAGCAAATGGAATAATCTTTAATTTTTATAATAACAAATTGAGAAAAAATTACATTTACAGGTATTTTTTGAAGAAAAACTATCTTGAGCTTCAAGTAAACTGCCATTTCCGGTTATCCGATTGCCACCAAAATCTAGTCAGTTCTTTCCATATTAGAATAAGGTAGAAATACATGGTTTCAAAACTTTTTGAGTGATAGTATTTGAGTTAGAGCGTAAATAGGATTCACACACACACACATACATACATACATACATACATACATACATACAGACATCATCGTGAAAATGTTAAAATTGGATTGTAGGGACCTTAAAATGTGGTCATTTACCAAAATCTCGATATGCGATTTTTAGCACGATCCCTATACCTCCCTTACCAAGGGTAGCGGGAGGTAAAAAATGGCGGTTTATATTTTAATAAAATTATTATAGGCTGCTAATTAAAAAAAAATGATAATTGTATCTTATAAACCTGACTTCATAAAAAATATCTATGCCATCAAATAGTATATTTAAAATAATATTTTTTTTATATGAGCCATTTTTACCTCTCGTTAAGAGAGGTATTGGATTCATGATAAAAATCACATATCCAAATTTCAATGAATAAGTATGTTTTAAGGTCCCTACAATCCGATTTTAACATTTTTACGATGATGTCTGTGTGTGTGTGTGGATGTATGTGTGTGTATGTGTGTATGTATGTGGGATGTTGGAAGGACGATTACTCAAAAACTATAAGACTTAATATTTGTTTAACTACGTATTTCCCAATCGGACATTCATGAGAAGATCTGAAAAGGATTCTTGAAAAAAAATCTTCTAAATACTATTTTTTGAAAATTTTTCTTGGAAATATTAAAGAAAATTAAATTCTCAATCTGACACATTTAATTTTTTTATTATATCTCGTATAGGTTTGGAGATATAGTATATAATAATATAGAATAATCTATATTAAAACAATAATCTCGTTGCCTAAAAAACAGTTGAGATATTTAAATGTTTATAATTAACACATAAATGAAAAATGGCAGTGTCAAAAATCAGATTTTTCTGGGAGGTACGAGTACATTTAATATATATTATTGTATTATTAATTAAATATGTATTTAAATTATAGGTATGTTAATATTACACATATCCTTAAGAAATACCGCTAATACTGTCAATGAATTTGAAGATTTTTGAACATATTAGAATAGTGGGACAAAATTTCTCATAGAACGAAAGAAGAGATACAATTTCAATTATTTGATATGAGGATCCGTGTCAGAACGACGGCTAGTAGTTATTTACATGTCACAATTGTCATAATTTTTCATTCAAAATTTCAAAATATTCTGATGTATATTTGTCATCAATAGTATGGAATATACTTGCCGAGGAAAATAATCCACATGGATTTGAAAAATCATGATGTTTTAAATGAAAAAATATGATACTTGACACCTATGTGTTACTAGTTGTCATTCTAACAAGGGCCCCCATATCTGCTTACCAAGGCCAACAAAGTCACTTGGCTGCTCGCGCCCTATGCAACATAAAATGAAAATGGCGAGCGGTTTTTGTGCTGGCCACAACAGATTTTTTCTATTATAATAAAAAAGTTAAAGAGGGGGCATCTTCCCAGACTCATCCTGTATACTATCAGTTTTCAATTTTGATTTGTATATGAATACTACAGAAATAAGACGATTTCGTCTGATTTCACCCAACGTCATAAATTCCCTCCCCCACCCTCTGGCGATTTGAATCCTATGGATACGATTGATGACGCGGGGATCAACTCGTGGAAACGTACTTTACATACAAAACATAAAAAAATATTCCTATGAATATTTATTTGAAATATAAATGCTTCACATTTCGATGTATCTTTTTACCTCTCGCTAAGAGAGGTATTGCATTCATGCTAAAAATCGCATATCCAGATTTTATTGAATAAGCACGTTTTAAGGTCTCTACAATCCGATTTTAACATTTTTACGATGATGTCTGTGTGTGTGTGTGTGTGTGTGGATGTGTGTGTGTGTGTGTGTATGTGTGTGTGTGGGATGTTGGAAGGACGGTTACTCAAAAACTATAAGACTTAAAATTTGTTTAACAACGTATTTCCCAATCGGACATTCATGGGAAGATCTGAAAAGGTTTTGGTAATAATTGGACAACCGGAAGTAGAAGATTCTTGAAAAAAAATCTTCTAAATATTATGTTTTGAAAATTTTTCGTGGTAATATTAAAGAAAATTAAATTCTCTATTTGATACATTTAAATATTTTATTATATATTCCATAGATTTAGAGATGAAAGAAGTATAATATATAAAATAATCTGTTGTAATAAATTTGACAGCCGAAAGAATGCCATGAAAAATAGTTGCTAATTTAAATTATTTGTAACTGACAGATAAATGTCAGTGTCAGAAATAATGAGTAATGAATTAAAAATGTACTTGGAGAATCCCTTAGTTCTTGATCTGTGACTATTATGGAGATGACAAGTCTAGGTTGAAGGACTTAAATTTGTTTCAAACATTATGGGACAATGTACACCAGTACTGTAGACTAGAGTAACTTTGAATTGCGAAAAAGCTATCAAATTCTTCTCAAGTAAGTTGTAAATATTGACAAAATCGGAGTGCAATCTATCCGTCACTTTATTAAAGGGAATTAAGGTTATTTAGATATAACAAGTATGAAAAAATAAAATGTAAAAGAAGATATATAAGAATAGATGCACAATCCAGATATATACATTTTAGACCGCCCAAAATTAATGTGTTTACTAGAAGAATATGAAGAGAAAGTAAACAAAGTTGTTCGAATTGAAAATTGCTGTTACCAGCCTAATATTTATATATGGTAAACTCTACTTTGTAATTTATTGTAACATAATTTATGGTAAAATATCTTCATGTTGAGACATGCTATTATTGAATAATAAAGAAGTTTATACGTCATAGATTTATATGAATATATTATTTGTATTTATAAAAATAATCTTTGCTTTATGCATACAGCCAGGTAAAATATACGGCGAGAGGTTATGTGCTGGCCACATCAGATTTTTTTTCTGGGAATACCTACACATACCCGGATCAAGTTCAGTGGCAAATTTTCCAATAAAACCAATTATAAAAACTGGAAGCCATTTCGACTGTTATAAAAGGTAAATAATAAAACGTATTCTGCTCAGGCAAAAGAATTTTTTAACGATTGAAATTAGAATGGAAATGGATTTAAATTAAAATATGTTAGTATAAAACACAATATAGAGAAGAATTTTTTGTTACATATTTGCAAAAAAATATTAAAATATTGGAGAAATTGAAGCATGACGTGCTTTTCATTTGAATCGGTAATTTTGAAAATAGGTCAACTCAGTTTGCAAAAAATCGCATATCGAGATTTTGATAAGTTCCCTACAATCCATTTTTAACATTTTCACAAAGATGTCTGTGTGTATGTGCGGATCATCTTTACGCTCTAACACAAATACTATACTGGAAGCTCAAAATATTACCCATTGCTGGGTCTGCCAATCTGCTTTGTACACAGATTTCGGTAACGATGATGACATATTTGTACTGTGCGGGCATTTATCAGGTTTCACCTCACAAGCACTTATTGCTGGCGTGGAGAGTGTATCACAGGGGTTATTTTTGTGCCATTTAAAATTGGAAATATTTGGCGCCGGTCGGGATCAAATCCGGTATTTAAATTTAATTTAATTTTAAGTATTTGCATGAATAAAAATTAAATTAAACGGGAGGTATTGTGTTGGCCACATCAGATTTTTTGGCAAGATGATGGACCGTTCTCAAAATGAACTTCAAACTTTACTTTTATGACAAATATCACTGGAAAATGTTTTGGAAAAACAGATTAGAATGAAATGTAACTAAGAATGAATAAAATTATAAACAGTAAATTTTTTGAAAGATGTCCGATCAAGGTCATCTACGAATTGTATGAATTATGAATTCAGATTTTTGCTCCGTCCATTATGATAAATTCACTAGTATCGTTTGCTTAGTTTTTATGAGGGTACGTAAGATACTACTGTTATTTTATTATTATAAAAATATATATTACATTCGAAATTCAAAAATAAGTCAACTGTAAGTTTATAAGCAAATGTAAAACCAATGCCCGATAGTAAAAACATAGTTTAATTATTGAACTCAGTTTAACTGATATTGAACTAGGTTCAAGTAAAATTTCTATAGTATAAAACAAAATTAGCTTTTGACTTTAGTTTAATAAACGTAGTGTTTAACTTGAGCGGCCGATTTCATCCGTTCAAATTGAGTTTAAATAATAACTGACGTTTCTATATTCTGAATAACCTGAATAACATTCATAATTATAACTGTCAACGTTAAGAATATTTATTGATATACTTAATTAATATTTTGGTAAGTTAAGTGCATTAGCATATATTTTGTAATCCATTTAAATTATATACTTTTTATGTTCTAGAGTAAAAATGTTGATGTACGATTCAAGTTCTGATAGTGAGGACGAACATATAATGAATATACATTTAATGACTAAACGCCCCCGAATATTTCGGGAAAGGAGACATCGCTTCGAAATATATAATGATATTGAATTTAAATTGCGGTTCCGTTTTGAAAAACGAGCAGTTTTAGAATTTTTACACATTACAGTAATTCCGGTCCATGATTTTGTTTTCAAATTATTTGTTGCCGAGTCAGTTTTATCATTTTCAATAATATTTATATATTCTTGCATTGTTTCTATTAATGAGAGCCTTTCTTCTTCATCGAAATTCATAGATAGCTGCTTTTTGCTCATTTTATATTTTACGTAGAAAAAGTATTATGTAGGTATTTTTCAAATACTTAAACCCGCGCGCGAACAAAACTTCAAAAAATTAAATTGACAGAATGACGAGAAGTGAGCTGCATGAATTATTACTGAAGTAAGGGATAAACTACATTCAGTTGACCCCAGTTCATTTTAATGTTATACCACCCAAATATAATTAACCTAAGTTCACTAAATAAACTCCGTTTGCTTAACTGTTGTTTAACACATATTTAATCGACCTTTATACTATCGGCCACAAATATGTTAAAAATAAGATAATGACACAATGTCAGTGTCAGTGATTCTGACAGAAAATAACGTTATTCATACGGCTATGAATCAAGATAATGTATCTGAATTAATAAATAAACTTACGTTACAGCGAAAGTATTATCAACAACGAGCATCGTTTTAAAGTGGAATGTCCTAACTTAGTCGAAACAATAGAAATTTTTGAAAGACAAGCATGTTACATTCATCCTTATCGCACACTCTTATAGCCCTTACATAAGAAAGAGATAATGTATGCCTATTTGTTAATTCGTTCATGATACAGATGACCTTGATCGGACATCTTTCAAAATTTTTACTATACATATCTTCAGCTACAATAGGGTTTCTCAAAGTGGGGTACGCGTACCCCTAGGGCAGGGGTTCCCAAAGTGCGGCCCGCGGACCAAATGCGGCCCGCTAAGCATGTGAATGCGGCCCGCGATATTATATTCTTATCAAAAAATAAATAAGTAAATAGTAAAATAAATAATAAATATTACAAATAAGATACAATAAAATATTTTTAAAAAATTCTTACAGAACTTTAACCATAAGCGTTTGTATTAATAAAATATTGTTTAGTTTATAGTTAAAAAATTGTTGTAGTATGTCTAGTCTAGTTATTATACATTTGTACAGAAATATAATATAGTACCTAGTCTCAAATAGATACAGAACTGTTAATTATTTCTGGCGCATCTAATGCAACACACAATTTCAAGGAGTCAGTAACGAATTTATCGCTATAGGCCCGCCAAAAAATTCGGTAATATTAAATTGGCCCGCTTAAGAAAAACTTTGGGAACCCCTGCCCTAGGGGTACGTTAGTTGGTCATAGGGAGTACACGGCAGGATTTACATTATGGCGATTGGCTGGCGTCGACACATGGGCCGTGTTTCTTCGGGCTGTGATTCACAATCTAAATCATCAAAGTGAACATGATTAAGGTAGTTATGTATATCGTGAAACAATTTAACCCAGAATTAATTGAAAATATAAGTACATCTCAACTGAAGTATAATCTACCTGCTTTCCAAGTTTTAAAACAATTGACCACGCGGGACCTGAGATATTTGCAATTAAATTTGGCCTTTTTAACACGTGAGTGAAGAATAGCAAAATAAACTCAACATTTTAAATTATAACTTTTAAATCCATACCGACATTTAATCGAAAAACTAGTATGTTATAGAAGACTAATTAACGGATTTTATGTAAAAAATTGAAAATTATTTACCACCCACATTTAATTTTATTGTCTCTAGAAAATTATAATCTGAAAATACGATAAATAGGTTATTAATTATACTTGACAACCATGTTCCAGGTGGAGTATCAGTTAACAACACCCACTTTGGTATTAGCGAATAAGAGGTGATCTTTGGTTAAAGGAATTTCAGACGTACATTCGTAGGAAATATTTTTTAAATGGGTATTTTACGTGAAAAGCATAAAAAGTTTAAACAGTATAATACTACTTTTGTAATTTTAAGAAAGAAATATATTAATTTGTTTTGCAGTTTCCATTTGTAGTTTAGAATTAGTATTATATCTCAAAATGTCTTATTACTTTTATACCCGAATGTACCAATAAATATCTAGGTGCGACATTGCCACAGTTAGTCTTCAACATTCATACTGCAGTCTGAGTATATTGAAATACGACACTTGTGTATGTGTTAGTGCGAGTGGTTATTACAAATATAAACTGCATTAGCTTAATTTTTATTTTGAACATAGAACAAGTTTTTGAATAGGTACACTCGAGTGTAAGTTTTTTCATTTCCTATTCGTTATTCCCAATTTCTCATTATGTGATCACTAGATAACCTTCCCCTTTCTCTTCTGAATCATCCTTATTGAGTGACCCTTACCTAAAGGTGATGGAAGGTAAAAACCGTATTTTTCTATAACCATGTTTTCTTATTTTCTTTTTACAAAGGGGTACGCGTCTTCTGGGGTACATAGGGAAAACTCTTGAGCTACTTTGTTCATGGTACGTGGAATTGGTTAGCCACTTATTCATTTCTCGATAAAAATCTTTTCGTATCTAAAAGTTACAAATCAGTCGAAATCTGTCGAATATTTCATCATAATAAAATTCTGCATCCATTCAAGCATAAAATAACTCGAATATCCCAATCCGAAAATAAGAAAATAAATGCAAAGATCTATATCGTGGGTGGCTGGGCACGATATTCATCTGCTTCTGTCATAGCTAACTTGATAAAGACGAATGGCGTAATAAGCGACGTACAGTAAGGAAATTGTTTTCTTATTGTCATGGAAATGTGGAGGAAATGACGTAAGACGATGACGTAGATGGATTTATGGAAATGTGAATGTTTCCGATGACATTTTGGTTAGGAAACTAACCACGGAATATTGACTGTTGGATAATGAGTCGGTTTCACATTTAAAAAAATCTGTTGTGGCCAGCACAATATCTCTCGCGATTTTCATTTAATGTTGCATAGGGTGTAAGCAGTTATGTGACTTTGTTGGCATTGGCATGCAGATATCGGGACCCGTGTCAGAATGGCAACTAGTAATGTACATAGGTGTCAAGTATCATAAGTTTTCATTCATTTTGCTCGACAAGTATATTCCATACTTATTGATGACAAATAAACATCAGAATATTTTGAAATTTTGAATGAATAATTATGACGTATGACAATTGTGACATCTATGTAAAAAACTACTAGCCGTCATTCTGACATATCTGCTTGCCAAGGCCAACAAAGTCACATGACTGTTCACGCCCTATAATTAACGAATTTAACATTTCTTGTACACACAAATAATTGAAATTGTATCTCTTCTTTCGTTTTTGAGGAGTTTTGTCTTTCTCTTCTAATATGTTCAAAATTCTTTAAATTTATTGACGGTATTAACGGTATTTCTTAAGGATATATGTAATATTAATATACCTATAATTTTAAATACATATTTAATTAATAATACAATAAGATACTCGTACCTCCCAGAAATCTTTCAATATTTATAGTTCATTTATAGTTTTATTACTGTACCCGACAGAGTCAAAAAATTTGACTATATTTTTGTATCTTCAAATTTTATACGGTGGAATTCTTCCAGGGCATGCTCTGCAACTGAAGATTTTTCTGGCTGGTTCAACCTGATCGAACGCTGGTGTTCATTCAATCTTGTAGAAATGGTGCTACCAGTTTGGCCAATATTACCTTGGTTACCTGTTGCTAATGTTTTGTTATTATTTTTTATTTATTTGTATTTGTTGATTTGTTGCTCATTTCTGAAGAAGGCAGTAGTTAATACTGCCGAAACGTCGTTATTTACATAAATATACAGAATTTAAACTAAAATAGGTTGTATCAATCTTATTAGAATGTGTTTTATTTTTGCGACCCTCCGGTTGAAAAACGATGTTTTAAACTACGGATCAAATAATAAAGTTTAAGTTAAGACTTCACTGACAATATATTTCGTTTCAGATAAGTATGAAATTATATACTCTGTTTGCAAACACATATATAGTAATGTTTTGTTTGCGGTGAATCTTTACAGAGAAGTGTCTCTTTTTGTAAAGCAAAGGTCTTTTTTGGTCTCCATTAACTAGACTATTAGGGAAGCAGGAATTTACGAAAGTATGATTTTACATATTAAAGTCCTATGTTCCGGTATCGCGGTCAACACCTTGTATAAAATTCTTGCTCCATTGTAAAATTATGTTTTATGTATAGGAATGAAACGAGTATACCCAAAAATAGCCTGTATAATCCAACCCCTCTTTTATATTGCCTCAATAATTTCATTTTCCCGAAATAAAACATTACCAAATTTCCCTACTAATTTCATTACTGTTGCTGTCTTCACCCTATTCTCTTTTCATGAACAGCCGAGCGTCGCAGTGAAGTGAAGATGGCAAATGTTCTCGCCACGGTCTCCAACAAGTAGGCACAATCTAAACGAAATATAAACAACTGATGCAATGGAGTGACGTAAGACTGTGACAATACCGGAGGAAAATGTTCACAAAGTATTGATTGGTATTTTGCGATTTGTATGAGTATGATAGGTATTTTATGAAAGATCATGAAAAAAGGGGAATAAGTAAATACAGGGTGATAAAAAACAAGTGTAACACATTTATGGGACATAAAAAACCATACTTGTCCAAATCATCTAGCACACTAGCGCAACCCTAGCGGAGTCAATAAAAACTAAAAATATTCAAACTATATAACGACAAAGATTCAATAAGGACAAGTTAGCACTGGTTAGAGACGAGACGTGGGAGGAATTTAATCGGAAGCTCTAGAAGTTTTAAGATTGAAGAGGGAAAGTTTTATAATTAAAAAATCTGATGTGACCAACACAATACCTCCCGCCATTTACCTATGGGGTCTCGATGCCGCGTGCCTGATGTCTGGTCGCGAATCTGGGGAATCAGCATTACCGAAATGTGTGTACAAATCAAATTAGCACACGCAGCAATGGATAATATGCCGTGATAATATATTTATTTATTTCTTTATTTAAATACAAACCTGCATATTTACTAATGCTAGAAATCATGTATATTAAGTTCCTTTCCATAAAACTATTGTTTTATTTACAATTTTCCTTTTAAAACGTTACTATTACTAATTTGAAATGATTATTGTTTTGACAGTGACACTTATCTGTCAGTTACATACATTTGAGCTGAACTATGTAACCATGGAGATGTGTTTAAAGCATAAGCTCCGAGATATAATTTTTATACTACTTTATAAATTTATCCATAAAATATATAGAAAAAGTATTAAAGCAAACTTATAGAAAATGGAATAATCTTTAATTTATATATTTCAGTTAGAGCGTAAAGAGGATCCACACACACAAACACACACACACATACACACGCACAAAGGCACACACGCATACACGCACACACGCACACACACGCATACACACACACACACGCGCGCGCGCAGACACCATCGTGTAAATGTTAAAAATCTGATGTGACCAACACAGTACCTCCCGCCATTTACCTATGTATATAATTTTTATATTACTTTATAAATTTATCTATACAATATACAGAAAAAGTATTAAAGCAAACTTGTAGAAAATGGAATAATCTTTAATTTTTATAATAACAAATTGAGAAAAAAATACATTTAAAGGTATTTTTGAATAAAAACTATCTTGAGCTTCACGTAAACTGCCATTTCCGGTTATCCGATTGCCACCAAAATCTGATCAGATATTTCCATATTAGAATAAGGTAGAAATACATGGTTTCAAAACATGCTGAATAATAGTATTTGAGTTAGAGCGTATACAGGATCCACACACACACATATATACATACATACACACAGACATCGTCGTGAAAATGTTAAAATTGGATTGTAGGGACCTTAAAACGTGGTCATATACCAAAATCTCGATATAATATTTTTATCACGATCCCTATACCTCCCTTACCAAGGGTAGCGGGAGGTAAAAAATCTGAGGTGGCCAGCACATTACCTTCCGTCTATCCTGTGTATTATGTACAAATTCCATACGTAAATTTTCTTGCAAAAGATCCTATACTTCCAGTAAATATTTCATAAACAAACCCTGTAAATTTCACTTGACACTGACATTTTTTCTTCTTTAGCTTTTCTCATCGAACAACCTTCACACGTATTATACACGAAACTATGTAATTATATTAATGGAACATATATGATAAACTCGTATGTTCCATTAACTCACTCTATAAATTAAAACACGTTGACCACTACTGTAAATCTATCTAAACATCTGTACTAATACATAATTCATTTCCAACTCCGTTCCATATTGCCACATCACATACGAGGACATACAAGTGAATTGGAATCGTCATCCCCCATCCATGATTTACGAGTGTGTAACTTTCCATCCGACTGATGCTTCAATAACTGTACGTGTCAATCAAACAGGACTTTCAACGTTTCACACGACGACGACGTACATATGTGACTAGCAAAATACATAGGGTGATAATGAATTAGGTTTTGGAATTCGAGATTCAATATTCTATAGAGGAGAATAGCGTGGATTTGGTGTTGGCCTACGTAGGAAGTGGAGGTTGAAGCACGAGAGTAGTCGAAAAGTTTTGAACGTAATCTAAACACAAGTATTTTATTATACTTCAATTCTTGTAAGAAAATAGAACATAGCACTTAAGAGCCGACCGTTTTTGTTTTACATGCATTAAGTAAAAAGTTATTTACAGTAAAAATTTTGAAAGATGTCCGATCAAGGTTGTCTACGAATTGTATGAATTCAGATTTTTGCTCCGCCCATCATGACAAATTTAGTAGTGTCGTATGCTTAGTTTTTATGAAGGTACGTAAGATACTACTGTTATTTTATTATTATAAAAATATATATTACAGGAAAAACATTCAAAATTCAAAAATAAGTCAACTAGTAAGTTTATAAGCAAATGTAAAACCAAATATGTTAAAAATAAGATATTGACACAATGTCAGTGTCAGTGACTGACAGAATATAACGTTATACGTACGGCTATGAATCCAGGTAATGTTTCTGAATTAATAAATAAACTTACGTTACAGCGAAAGTATTATCAACAACGAGCATCGTTTATAAATGGAATGTCCTAACTTAGTCGAAACAATATGAATTTTTGAAAGACAAGCGTGTTATATCCATCGTTATCGCACATGCTTATAGCCTTTGCAAAAGAAAGAGATAAATGTATGCCTATTTGTTAATTCGTTCGTGATACAGGTGCCCTTGATCGGACATCTTTCAAAAATTTTACTGTAACTTCGTAAAACCAAACATTTGGTCATATTGTCATCTCAACAATGAACTCCAACGTTACTCACTAAATGTATTAATTAATCTACTAGCTACCAAGGTAGCTGGGGTAGGACTTTATTTTACCTTTATAATAATAAATTTATTTCCAATTCTGACCGAGCGGTGTCAAAATTTAATAAGAAAGTAATTTTAATACGAATTTAACAAAAAAATATATAATTAAAAATCTGATGTGACCAACACAATACCTTCCGCCATTTACCTATGGGGTCTCGTTGCCGCGTGCCTAATGTCTGGTCGCGAATCTGGGGAATCCGATTCAATCCCGATCAATGCCAAATAATTCGAATTTTAAATGGCATAAAATTAACTCTTGTTGTTAAACGCCCGCACAATACAAATATGTCGTCATCATTACCGAAATGTGGGTATAAATCAGATTAGCAGACCCAGCAATGCCGTGATAATATATTTATTTATTTCTTTATTTAAATACATACCTGCATATTTACTAATGCTAGAAATTATTAAGTTCCTTTCCATAAAACTATTGTTCTATTTACAATTTTCCTTTTTAAACGTTACTATTATTAATTTGAAATGATTATTTTTTGACAGTGACATTTATCTGTCAGTTACATACATTTTAGCTGAACTATGTAACCATGGCATAAGCTCCGAGATATAATTTTTATATTACTTTATAAATTTATCCATAAAATATATAGAAAAATCTGATGTGGCCAGCACATAACCTCTCGCCGTATATTTTACCTGGCTGTATGCATAAAGCAAAGAATATTTTTATAAATACAAATAATATATTCATATAAATCTATGACGTATAAACTTCTTTATTATTCAATAATAGCATGTCTCAACATGAAGATATTTACCATAAATTATGTTACAATAAATTACAAAGTAGAGTTTACCATATATAAATATTAGGCTGGTAACAGCAATTTTCAATTCGAACAACTTTGTTTACTTTCTCTTTATATTCTTCTAGTAAAAACATTAATTTTGGGCGGTCTAAAATGTATATATCTGGATTGTGCATCTATTCTTATATATCTTCTTTTACATTTTATTTTTTCATACTTGTTATATCTAAATAACCTTAATTCCCTTTAATAAAGTGACGGATAGATTGCACTCCGATTATTCTTATATCGATGTGTAATTTTGTCAATATTTACAACTTACTTGAGAAGAATTTGATAGCTTTTTCGCAATTCAAAGTTACTCTACCAGAACCACAGACGCGTTTCGCTCTTATTGGAGCTCTTCAGTGTGGTGTACGTGAAATGTGCCAAGTGTTTTAAATATTATAATATTATTATTTAGAACAGTTTCACCAAGTGTCGCATAATTGTACTTTGTACAGTTTTTTTATTAATTATTTTGTTTTCAATCATGAACGAAATTTACGAAAGTTACTAACAACATTCAGACAAATTTCTTCTATAATTTTAAACATCTGAAAATCTGAAAGATTTTGAGATTCCATCCATATGCGTCTTAAAATTCTTCTGCTGCTGTAGGTTCCATTTCCCACATTGTGTACTCTGCATCACAATGAAGCTGAATTCTTCATTTTTCTATTACGTAACATACTCCCCCTTATACATATTCCCGTGTTCCTGTGTGACGTCATGCGAGCAACAGTTGATGTAACAGAGCTTGTAGTACTTGTTACACTAAACATGCTACGATTACATGTTACATATTACATTTACATATTATACGGAACAGAGTTGTTAAATATGCATATACACTAGCAGTCGTTGAAATTGGAACACCAAAAAATAATAGAAATAAACAGACGAAACTTAGAACAGAGATTGTTTATTATTAGAAGAATAAATGATTAAAATTTGGAATCGCTAAAAACATTAGTTCAGAAAATATGCAAGTTTAAACTTAATTATCAAGCAAATTTATTTATTCGATATTTTTACCTTCCGTCACCTTCAGGCAAGGAAGGTATTGTCTTTGGTCAAAAAATTTAAAGATGAGTTTTTAGTGATTTTTACGATGATGTCTGTATGTATGTAAATTTGTGTGTGTGTGTCTGTGTGTATGTGACGAAAGTTTTCGGATCGCATAACTTCAATACCATGATTCCAAAAATTATATTGTTTTCGTATTCCTCAAGTTTACATCCAGAAGAACAACTGATTAGATTTTGGTTAGAATTGGTCAACCGGAAGTAGCCTCATTTGAAGATTTCAGAGTTAAATTTGATTTATTGACATTTAACGTTATTATAACTTAAAGAATATATTATTCTCTATACGATTTGATTGCATTTTATCTTCACATTCAATAGATATATAGAGTTAAAGAATTTTAAAGAAATTAAATTTTATAAATCAGCCAGCTATGCTAAACATGGAAAATACTAATATATTCATATAATTCATATTGACAGATGTCAGTATAAATAAAAAGTAAATTAATGTTGTAAGGAAGAGGAATACGCAAGAATTGTAATTTTTGGAATTCTAGTATTGGAGGTATCGCGACCGAAAAAGTGGTCAAACACACGCACACACACACACACACACACACACACACACACACACACACACACACACACACACACACACACACACACACACACACACACACAACATACAGACATCATCGTAAAAATAGTAAAATCGTATTGTAAAGACCCTAAAACGTGCTTATTTAATGAAAACAAACCACCGATTTTTTTGACCAAAGACAATACCTTCCTTACCTAGAGGTGACGGAAGGTAAAAACATAATCTATTTAGAGTCTAGAGAAATCTAGGGATTTTTAGACAATATAAAATTTCATCTGGCAACTCTGTGGCCGGCGCGTTCTCCAGATTTATCGCCTACTGAAAATCTGTGGGATGTCTTAGGAGGGCAATGCGACGTATCCAGACGACAATATAAAATGTAGACGAACGATGGACTGTAATCGAAACAGCATGGAACGAAATACGCAACTTTCTTCAATCCATGCCTCGACGAGTAGAAGCTGTGACAAGTGCGCGTGGAGGACACAGTTCTTATTGAATTTTTCATTTCCTGTATTTTTGATTTATATGTAATTTTAATAATTTATTCGTCTAATAATAAACATCCTATTTCTATTATGTTTTGGTGTTCCGATTTCAATGACCGCTATGTGGACTTCAGAGATCGAAGTCCTGTTTCATACGGATATAAGATTATATTTTAACATAACAACAATAAAGTATGAAAACAAATTATGTCAAAAACTTTAATATAATCCATATCAGACATGGCACGGGCAGGATCCTTTTGTGAACTTTTATAAGTTCATTAGCATAATGGGCAATGAAAACAACAAACTTTCCAAATATGTACACAAATTCAATTTGGCTTGTCAACATCTAGACACTAATCTATTATGCTGTTATTTCACCATAAAATTATTTACTAACTTCGTAAACAGATTTGTAAGGGCGGTAACAGTACATGTGTGTGTGTCGACTTTTCAGCTCCGATAACTCCTATACTACAATTTCAAATTTTAATTATCTTAGATAAGAATGCTTAAATATACGTAAATTAATGAGTATTATGGTGGAAATGATTAGGCAGAAGACTCACGTCATCAACCTGAAAAAAACCTGATGAAATGAAATATAAATTGTAGAAATTATTGGGTGCTATTTATTTTAAAAGGAGAAGAAAAAAAATCTGTTGTGGCCAGCACAATACCTTCCGTCAATCCTGTGTATAATGTATAAATACATAATTTTTCTTGCAAAAGATTCTAAATTTCCAGTAAAACTATTTCATAAAAAACTATTCAAATTGCACATGACACTGACATCTTCTTCGTCTTCAGCTTTTCCCATTCGTTAGGGGTCGCTATTTTTGCGTGTCGTTCTCATTTGGTTCTTTTTCTCTCAAGTCTTCCACAATACAGTCCTTCCATATTATCTTTGGTCTTCCTCTGTTTCTTCAACCTCCTATGACTAAACTACTCATTCTTGTTCAAACATAATTCTTCATATCTCCTCATGACATGTTCAAACCAATGTAATCGTCTTTCTTGTATCTTTCTAGAAACTTGTAACACTAGAGTTATTTTCTTACCGTATCTTTCCGTGTCTTCCCCAATATCCACTTCAACATCCTGCTCATTTCTGCCACACTAATTTATTTTTTATTTATACTGACATCTGATAATTTGAATTATATGAATATATTAGTAGTTTCCATGTTTAGCATAGCTGGCTGAATTATAAAATTTAATTTCTTTAAAATTCTTTAACTCTGTATCTATTGAATATGAAGTATAAAATGTAATCAAATCGTGTAGAGAATAATATATTCTTTAAGTTATAATAACGTTAAATATCAATAAATCAAATTTAACTGTTAAATCTTCAAATAAGACTACTTCCGGGTCACCAATTATAACCAAAATCTAATCACTTGTTCTTCTGGATGTAAGCTTGAGGAATACAAAAAAATTATAATTTTTGGAATCGTGGTACTAAAGTTATGGGGTCCGGAACTTTTGTCACACACACACAGACACACGCACACACATACATACATACAGACATCATCGTAAAAATGGTAAAATCGTATTATAGGGACCCTAAAACATGCTTATTCACTAGAAACTCATTGAATTTTTTGACCAAAGACAATACCTTCCTTACCTAAAGGTGACGGAAGGTAATATACTAGTATTAAAGAAACGCATAAGATATTAATTAATTTACAATTATTTGGAAGTCAATCCTTATTCCTTTTACAGAATATAAAATTATTTGACACATTACCATTCTCAGTAGTGTCAACGTACGGTACGAAAGTAAACTATAATTATTTCAAATACACACACACACACACACACATATCCACACACATACACACACACAGACATCATCGTAAAAATGTTACCAGCATCTATTCAACTCTTCTCATTACTGTTAGATTTAGGAATCCATAGTTACATAGGTCTTTAGTAGTGGTGGGAACCGGTTCCGGTTCGGTTCGATTCCGGTTCAAAAATTATCCGGGTACCCGGTTATTTTAATGTGTAATTACCCGGTTCTCGCTTCCGAGTCCAAAACTACCCGGTTCTCGGTTCTGGAACCGAAACTACCCGGTTCTGGAGCCGAAACTACTCGGTTCTCGGTTCTGGAACCGAATCTCATCGGTTCTGGGAATCGAATCTCATCGGTTCTGGAATCGAATTTCATCGGTTCTCGGTTTTGGAACCGAAACTCATCGGTTCTCGGTTCTGGGACCGAAACAGATCGAATCTTGATTGTGAAATCAAAACTAATCTGTTTTCGGTTCTGGGACCGAAACAGGGTGAATCTTGATTATGAAACTGATAATATATTAATATCGATCTTGGAAACTTTTCCGATCTTTAAACATTATTACAATCCCGACTTAGATTTAGGTATGTATTATGAATCAATATGTTATTATTATGAATAACAAGTTCATTATTTTGAAAGATAATTTTTACAATTAATGAAGTAGAAACAAATCAGGCATAAAAATTTAGGAAAATTGGTATCAGAAAATCTGATAAACTGATATAATGCAATTATCTTAGAAACGACCAAAAAGCAGGTACACTTTCCCTGACTGGTGCCTTTATTTCAATTTGTATAGGATTTGTACTTTGAAGCGCCCCTTTCGATTTATTTAATCTTCAGTTCTTAAGTTCAGTTCAATTGTGTATTATAAACTCCTAGAATTTGGGAAATCTCACTATTCGAGAAAATGTCATCCCCATTTTACCTTCATTCATAGTTATCGGTAGAAAAATGAACAAACGTATTTATGTATGGCAACATTTAAAAAATGTTGATAAAAATATTAGTATTTGCACTTATTGCAAAAGGAAAGTGAAATTCTTGGAAATATCCATTCTTTGTCCTATAGATGCCTTCAATTTTATGGCCCCTATTGTCATTATGTAGGTACCATTAACTCAAAACCAAAACATAACTCAAGGTCAAGCTATTCAAATAAACCATTTTGAATGAAAATTGTAAATATAATACGAAAATGAAAGTATAATCTGCAATTATTTACCACATTGTGCTGTTACATTTAAAAAAAAAAAATTCGCATCTTCTTGCGTTTGGTATGATACTATTTACAAATCAATATTACATGTACAATGTACATAAAAACAAAAATTAATATCATACGATAATTCACAAATAAAACAGAAAATTTGTTTATTTTTTAAGAATAGCGAAGCTAATTTAAAATTATAATTGAATATTCTAATTATCGATTACATAACTCGGATCCGATTCGGTTCTACTACTCGGAACCGAAACCGAAAATCGGTTCCACTACTTCGGAACCGAAGATCGGTTCCACTACTCAGAACCGGAATCGAAAATCAGTTCCACTATTCGGAACCGAAGATCGATTCCATTACCCGGAACCGGAACCGAAGATCGGTTCCATTATTCGGAACCGGAACCAAAAATCGGTTCCACTACTCGGAACCTAAAATCGGTTCCACTACCCGGGTATCCGGGTACCCGGTTCCAAATTTTTAAAAAACTGTTATGGGCTTCAAGTAAAGTATCACTTCTGGTTTATCAATTTCAGTCAAAATAAAATATGTTGTTCCCCTTGATATAAAAGTCTTAAATACTAAAATTGAAAATTTTTAGATTATATTTTAATATAGTTCTTCTTGAAAAATTGTTACGGGCTTCAAGTAAAGTACCACTTCCGGTTTGTCAATTTTAGTCAAAATATAATATGTTATTTGCCTTGATATAAAAGTCCTAAATACTAAAATTGAAATGTTTTAGATTATATTTTAATATAGTTCTTCATGAAAAACTGTTATGGGCTTCAAGTAAAGTACCACTTCCGGTTTGTCAATTTCAGTCAAAACATAATATGTTGGTTGCCTTGATATAAAAGTCCTAAATACTAAAATTGAAAAATTTTAGAGTATATTTTAATACAGTTCTTCATGAAAAACTGTTACTGGCTTTAAGTAAAGTACCACTTCCGGTTTGTCAATTTTAGTCAAAATATAATATTTTTTTCCCTTTAATATAAAAATCCTAAATACTAAAATTGAAATTTTTTTGATTATATTTTAATACAGTTCTTCATGAAAAACTGTTACGGGCTTTAAGTAAAGTACCACTTCCGGTTTGTCAATTTCAGTCAAAATATAATACGTTTTTCCCTTTGGTTAATCTTTTTGTGTTTATATTTGAAAAAAATATATAGATGTCTTTACCCGTTCCGAAATATTAATTTTTTACAGTTTTCCTACAAAAATACACTATATTCCTGACTACAATTATTTGTCACCGAGATATGCTGCGGACTTAACACTATGTTTCCCAACAAAAATTACAGTAAAAAGAAGAGTCCATTGAAATGAAATAGTTTTATATTTCGCTCTCTGTCCTACAAAAAATAAATATTTGCGAGTAAGTGTACAATCCTGTTCGTTGTTATTCTATGACATGTTGTCTCTGTCTTACAATGTATAAGATAAATATGTTGTAAGACAGAGACAACATGTCATAGAATAACAACGAACAGGATTGTACACTTACTCGCAAATATGTATTTTTTGTAAGACAGAGAGCGAAATATATAACTATTTCATTTCAATGGACTCTTCTTTTTACTGTAATTTTTGTTGGGAAACATAGTGTTAAGTCCGCAGCATATCTCAGTGACAAGTAATTGTAGTCCGGGATATAGTGTATTTTTGTAGGAAAACCATAAAAAATTAATATTTCGGGAACGGGAAGAGACATCTATATATTTTTTTCAAATATAAACACAAAAAGATTAACCAAAGGGAAAAACATATTATATTTTGACTGAAATTGACAAACCGAAAGTGGTACTTTACTTAAAGACCGTAACAGTTTTTCATGAAGAACTGTATTAAAATATAATCTAAAAATTTTCAATTTTAGTATTTAGGACTTTTATATCAAGGGGAACAACATATTATATTTTGACTGAAATTGACAAACCGGAAGTGGTACTTTACTTGAAGCCCATAACAGTTTTTCATGAAGAAATGTATTAAAATATAATCAAATTTTTTCAATTTTAGTATTTAGGACTTTTATATCAAGGGAAACAACATTATATTTTGACTGAAATTGACAAACCGGAAGTGGTACTTTACTTGAAGCCCATAACAGTTTTTCATGAAGAACTATATTAAAATATAATCTAAAACCTTTCAATTTTAGTATTTAAGAATTTTGCATCAATGGGAACAACATATTAGATTTTGAGTAAAATCGATAAACCGGAAGTGATACTTTACTTGAAGCCCATAACAGTTTTTCATCAAGAACTATATTAAAATATAATCTAAAACTTTTCAATTTTAGTATTTAGGACTTTTATATCAAGGGGAACAACATATTATATTTTGACTGAAATTGACAAACCAGAAGTGGTACTTTACTTGAAGCCCATAACAGTTTTTCATGAAGAACTGTATTAAAATATAATCTATTTTTTTCAATTTTAGTATTTAGGACTTTTATATCAAGGGGAACAACATATTATATTTTGACTGAAATTGACAAATCGGAAGTGATACTTTACTTGAGGCCCATAACAGTTTTTAATGAAAAACTATATTAAAATACAATACAAAACTTTTCAATTTTACTATTTAAGACTTTTATTTAAGGGATAATAACATGTTAGATATTGACTAAAAGTGATAAACCGGAAGTGATACTTTACTTGAAGCCCATAACAGTTTTTAATGAAGAACTGTATTAACATGATCCAAAACTTTTCAATTTTAGTATTTAAGACTATTATATCAAGGGAAACAATATATTAGATTTTGACTAAAATTGATACACCGAAAGTGATACTTTACTTGAAGCCCATAACAGTTTTTAATGAAAAACTATATTAAAATATAATCCAAAACTTTTCAATTTTACTATTTAAGTCTTTTATATGAAGGATAATAACATGTTAGATTTTGACTAAAAGTGATAAACCGGAAGTGATACTTTACTTGAAGCCCATAACAGTTTTTAATGAAAAACTATATTAAAATATAATCAAAAACTATACAATTATAGTATTTAAGACTTCTATATCAAGGGGAACAACATATTATATTTTGACTTAACTTGATAAACCGGAAGTGACACTTTACTTGAAGCCCATAACAGTTTTTAATGAAGAACTGTATTAACATGATCCAAAACTTTTCAATTTTAGTATTTAAGACTATTATATCAAGGGGAACAATATATTATATTTTGACTAAAATTGATACACCGGAAGTGATACTTTACTTGAAGACCATAACAGTTTTTAATGAAAAACTGTATTAAAATATAATCCAAAACTTTTAAATTGTACTATTTAAGACTTTTATATCAAGGGAAACAACATATTAGATTTTGACTAAAATTGATAAACCGGAAGTGATACTTTACTTGAAACCCATAACAGTTTTTAATGAAGAACTATATTAAAATATAATCCAAAACTTTTCAATTTTAGTATTTAAGACTTTTATATTAAGGGGAACAACATATTACATTTTGACTAAAATTGATAAACCGAAAGTGATACTTTACTTGAAGCCCATAACAGTTTTTAATGAAGAACTATATTAAAATATAATTCAAAACTATTCAATTTTACTATTTAAAACTTTTATATCAAGGGGAACAACATATTACATTTTGACTTAACTAAATAAACCGGAAGTGATACTTTACTTGCAGCCCATAACAATTTTTAATGAAGAACTGTATTAAAATATAATCCGAAACTTTTCAATTTTACTATTTTAGGCTTTTATATGTACCTATGAAATTTTATAAAATTAAGTATATATTTTTTTTACAAATATATTTCCCCATTTACCAATACATCCCTCACTTAGGGGAGGCTAATATAGTCTGCTTTAAGACATCGCTTCCGATTAATTGTCTCCCAGACGGTCATGCATTATTCATATTTTTAAATAAATAAAATAAATATTTTATCACGGCATATTACCCATTGCTGGGTGTGCCAATCTGTTTTGTACAGATATCGGTAATGATGGAATATTTGTATCGTGCGGGCGCTTACCAGGCGTCACCTCACGGGCACTCATTTCTGGCGTGGAGAGTGCGCCACAGGGGTCAATTTTGTGTCATTAAAATGCGACGAAATTTTTGGCGTCGGTCGGGATCGAACCCGGGTCCCCAGATTCGCGACCAGACACAGGCACCTATTTCTGAACGAACAGATATTTATTTAAACTAACTCTAAAAAAAAACTAAGTTTCGCCGATTTATTTACGACATTGTAACGAGTTACGACGCCCGGTAGGTTAACATAGATAGACATTCATAATGTGCCCCGTAAAAGAAATGTAGAAGAAAATATGATTATTTGAATTAAATTCAACAACATAAATCTATTTTCAGGAGAAAAATGAATTTACTTTTGTGTTATGTTCCACTATTCGGAACCGAAGATCGATTCCATTACCCGGAACCGGAACCGAAGATCGGTTCCATTACTCGGAACCGGAACCGAAAATCGGTTCCACTACTCGGAACCGAGAATCGGTTCAACTACCCGGGTATCCGGATAGTTTTGGAACCGGGTGCCCGGTTCCAATTTTTTTCGGTTCTTGACAGCACTAGTCTTTAGTCTTATAGAATTCGAGAAATCGTACAACCTCACACACACACACATCCATACACACACACACACACACACACACACACACACACACACACACACACACACACACACAGAGACATCAACGCAAAAATGTTATTATCGGATTGTAGGAACCTTAAAACGTGCTTATTCATCACTCAAATCTGGATATGCGATTTTTAACATGATTCCAATGCCTCTCTTAGCGAGAGGTAATTTTTTTAAAAAAATAGTATATTTCTTTCATATTCCTAGTCTTTTGTATTTAGTTATAATAAGTCAACCGAAAGTACCTCTGCACTTGAACCTTTAATAATTTATATTCTCTTAAATACATTTTTGTTTGATATTTTTCGTTATTACGTAACTACAACATATAAAGAATTCCATATTTTATTCAAATTCTTTCTAAAAAATTCTCGGGTGCACCACTACAATTTCTTCACATTTTTCACATATTTAACCAGCATCACACATTCCTTTGCAAACTACTCTAGAATATGAGGTTTGCATTTCATTTTTCCTGTGTCTCGACTTGGCAAGCTCTTGAATAAAATACACTGCATCTTACATCTTAATATCCGTATCTTATTATACCAGTGCAGGGTGTGCCATAGACAAGTGGTAAGTGGTGTATACTGAAGTGCACCTTGTATATGAGAAGCGAGAGAAGAGCGACACTAGCGCTAAGGCTCGGACGGAAATATAACTAGAGGTTGAATGAAAGAGTAATTAGCAGACGTGAATAAAACATGACGTATATACATGTGTGTGTGTTGGAGACTTTGTGAATATGCGATACTAAGGTAGAAAAAGTTGTTTGAATTTGTAATAGTTTATAAACTTCTCGAATTAAATATAATGAAGAATAAATGTGTGGCTTGTTCGTTTAAAAATCATGAAACAGGTAATAGGTTATTTATATTTCCTCTAAAAACTGTATAAAATTATAATTTAAACATTCACTATACTATCTCAATAAATAAAATCTGATGTGGCCAGCACAATACCTTCCGTCAATCCTGTGTATTATGTACAAATTCCGTACATAAATTTTCTTGCAAAAAATCCTATATTTCCAGTAAAATTATTTCATAAACAAACTATGCAAATTTCACTTGACACATACATTTTCTTCTTCTTTAGCTTTTCCTATTCGTTAGGGGTTGCTATTTTTTATTTTCTTCTTCCACCCATTTCTGTTTTGCGTTTCGTCCTCATTCAGTTCCTTTTCTCTCAAGTCTTCCGCAATACGGACTGTATTGCGGAAGACTACATCGTATCTATGGTCTTCCTCTGTTTCTTCTACCTTCTACTACTACATTCTTCTTCCAATATATTTTTCATCTCTCCTCATGACATGTTCAAACCAATGTAATCGTCTCCCATGTAATTTTTTAGAAACTTCTATCACTCGAACCATTTTCTCGGTTTTGTACTAACCCACTAAGTGGGACATGTGTGCTTTTATGTATGTATTGTAACGTTTATTTATATGGGTGAAGTGTAAAAATCAAAGAAATATTATTATTATTAATTAAAATAATACGTTTATTAAACGATAAATAATTAGGATATATATTAAAAAGGTAATAAAAATAACTAACACTATGATTAAATAATTATAAACACTAATTTAAGAGTAAGAATATTATTAAATGTTTAAACACTAAGATTATTTATTTAAACAATATTTATATCACTATATTTATTTATGTTCACAACTTCTAGACTGTTTATTTATATCACCAACCGTTCATTGCTCGTTGCTTCTATATATCAGACTATCTCTCCGCTGTCCTTCGGACGGTATTTATACAGCCCAGTGTCCTTCTGGAACTTTCCGACGCGACCATCATCGAATACAAAGCATCACACCACCGGATGTAATTAAACCAGTATGAACGCGTATGGGTTTTCCCCCGCCGCCGGGGATTACATTATCGCTCGGGAATATTCTACCAGCAGCGGCACCCGTTTACTCTTAAGGTAATTGTCACTCGAGTGTACCTATTCAAAAACTTGTTCTATGTTCAAAATAAAAATTAAGCTAATGCAATTTATATTTGCAATAACTTATATTTTTTAACATTATATACACAGATTGCATCAAAATAGTTAAAAGCTAATATCAAGCACTGTAACATATGAATTTTCTTTATTTTTCCATAGAAAAGTTTTTTTTTGAACTGTACCACTCGCACTAACACATACACAAGTGTCATATTTCAATGTTGAAGAATAACTGTGGCATCGTCGCACCTAGACATTTATTGGTACATTCGGGTATAAAAGTAATAAGATATTTTAAGATATAATACTAATTCTAAACTACAAATGGAAACTGCAAAACAAATTAATATATTTCTTTCTTAAAATTACAAAAGTAGTATTATACTGTTTAAAGTTTTCATGCTTTTCACGTAAAATACCAATTTAAAAAATATTTCTTTCGAATGTACGTCTGAAATTCCTTTAACCAAAGATCACCTCTTATTCGCTAATATCAAGCGGGTGTTAACTTAACTGATACTCCATCTGAAACGCTTGTACATGGTTGTCAAATATAATTCTACCTACTTATCTTCAGATTATAATTTTCTAGAGGCAATAAAATTAAGTCTGGGTGGTAAATAATTTTCTAATTTTTACATAAAATCCGTTAATTAGTTTACTATAATATACTAGTTTTTCGATTAAATGTCATTATGGATATAAAAGTTATAATTTAAAATGTTGTATTTATTTTGCCATTTCCTATTCTTCATGTGTTAAAAAGGCCAAATTTAATAGCAAATATCTCAGGTACCGCGTGGTCAATTGTTTTAAAACTTGGAGAGCAGGTACATTATACTTTAGTTGAGATGTACTTAAAATTTTATTTAATTCTGGATATAATGGTTTCATGATATAACTACCTTAAGTCAGGGTCGCACGGTACAGTACAGTCCATACGATTTAACTTAATGTAATTCAGTTCACTATTCCTAAGTTGCGTTTTGTCAAATATTTACTTTTACTTCGATGCCGCACAGCTTCAGAAGTGAAATAGTGATTTTACAATGTTTTATTGCCTTACACAAAGCAAATTTCACCCTAATACCATTTAATAAGTATTACTTATTAAATGCTAATACACTCAAACTCGGGGTGTCAGGTACTTTTCAACCCAAGAAGTTATATTCATACATAAGCGTTGGTGCATTTTTTTTCTCAATAGCAATAGAAATTTTATTTTCTTAACTTTATTAATTTAAAAAATAATTAATTATAATATGATTTATATAATAAATAATTCATTCCAATATTTGTAATATATTTTTTTGTATAAATATTTTTTTTTTGTAATATTCGTAATTTTATTGAACTTCATTTTTCTTCGGTACGCCTATGGATTTTATAACTTTCCCATTACCGCAGTGATAATGTGAATTGCCCCAACTCGCCAAGTTACATCGTATGGACTGTATGTATTCTAGAGTCCCTAAAACGTGCTTATTCATTAGAAACTCACTATTGAAAGTTTGTCCAAAGACAGTACCTTCCTTACCTAAAGGTGACGGAAGGTAAAAACAAGATAAAAATAGGGTTTTATGTTTACTTTCATTTAACGCCATATTTGAAATTTGTGGAACGACCCTATTATGAAAGTTTTACCATAATTATTCATCTAAATTTCTATTAACCAACAATAAACTCTTAACAATTATTGTACTCCCATTTATACCGAATTGAGAATATCGTTTTCCATATAGCTATGAATAAACCATTTAATTCTACATCGAAATCTGCGAGTATTGTCTTCTTGCTATTGTTGAAACTTTACAATTCACAATCCACAGCCTTGTTGAAGACATCGCGTAGGAAGTTAAATTCTTTTTATACAAGGAACAGAAATATCTCGAATGATTATTAAAAGTTTTTAACAAGTAGACTTTGGAAATTCGTTTCGCACTTCAAATAATGGCCGATACGGGCAACAGAAATAACAATTCACAATCAATTGAGATATTTCCTTCGCATTTATTATTGGAATTATAACTTTCTCGTTGAGAAATTTTCACTTTATTTCCCGATCAAAGTAAAAATAAAAATAAAGTAGGAAGCAACTTCAAAACTTCAAATAACAATATAACTTTAAATTATCTTTTCCAATTTTCATGACAAGATCAAAGAAGCGAATCATTTCTGGATAACGATCTTCATATGCAAACCTGTAAATTAACCATGTTAGTTGTTTAACTAGCGGTTTGATAAGAAAACCTTCTACAGTGTAATCACTGTCGACAATTTACTAATGGGAAAGTTTAGTATATTTTTTACCTTCCGTCACATTTAGGTTAGGAAGGTATTGTCCAATGGCGGTCTGTGCACCAAAACTTTGGTGAGGCAACATTTCATAAGAAAATTGAAAACTAAATTATAGCTCTATTTAGCCAGTTGCTTAGAAAAACAGTATATAAAACAGTTTACGAAATTGATATTAAGAAATCAATAATATCTGCAGAATTGTCACTTCGAAATTTTTATCTTTGAAATTAGAGCTCCCAGCCGAAGCCATTATATTTGTTTTAGTTTTCAACTAAGATTCAAAATACAAAAAATCTGATGTGGACACCACATGACTTCCTTGTACGATTATTAAACTATACATATTTTTTTAATAATTAAATTAAAAAATATTGACAGGCTTAAGCCAAGCCCGAGAAATATCCTAATCCATAGCAAGCTTTATTACAAAAACAAAAAGTATATAATTTTTAAATTTACATATCTCGCTTATACAAAGGGCTAATTTAATAATACTTGATGTGCTAGACGCAGAAATTAATTCTTACTTTTATTTGAAGCATTTATTTCTAAAATCAAAATAAAATCATTTTTTCAAGAAAAACTGTTAACAACTTCAAGTAATGTACCACTTCCGGTTAGCCTATTTTAACCAAAATCTATTATGTTATTTCGATTGACATAAAAGTCTTGTATACCAAATTTGAAAAGTTTTGGATTATATTTTAAAACAGTTTTTCATTAAAATCTATTATAGGCTTCATGTAAAGTGCCACTTCTGGAAATTGTGTAATAACCAGAAAGGGAGGTGCACAACTAGATGTTATAGGAGTCCTAAATACAAAATTTCAACTTTCTACGGCTTACCGTTTTTGAGTTATGCTAGATACGTACGTACGTACGTACGTACAGACGTCACGACGAAATTAGTCAAAATGGATTCAGGGATGATCAAAATGGATATTTCCGCTGAAATCTGAAAACCGAAATTTTTCGCGATTACAATACTTCCTTTACTTACGTACAAGGTACAAGGAAGTAAAAAACTGCGTAAACTATACACAAGGTAATAATAAAAGAATTACTTTTATGTTTATGTACGAATGCAATATGCAGTTAACAACATTTGATCTGGCTTACAATAATTCGCATTAGATGTACGCTTTCCTGCACCTACTTACAAAATTTACTACTATATACTACGCGACGTCATGTGGAAAGTACCTATCTTTTATCCTCAAACAGCTCATTGTCTAGCGCATGTATTTATTACCGGGATGAAAGCATTATCAAAAACATTAGACATTATACTATTCATTTCGAGTATATATCAGAGGCATGCCTCACAAGGTGTAAATTAGGTGAACTGCATTACATATTAGTTACGGTGGTGGCTTAAATTGTTCTTTTGATATTTATAAAGACAAGCATTATCGGAGTAAGTAGAAATTTAATTTACATTATTTACAGCTTATTAAATTATTAAAAATTATATTCTGAGTTGTTTCTTCTGATGAGGCATTGCCTACCCTGACAAGCCGCCACTGGTATTGTCTTTGGTCAAAAAATTCAATGATGAGTTTTTAGTGAATAAGCATGTTTTAGGGTCCCTATAATACGATTTTACCATTTTGACGATGATGTATGTATTGTGCTGGCCACATCAGATTTTTTTATTTTATTAAGAATGTCTTTAAAAGTGATATTTACCTAGGAGATAACCTTGATCAGATATTAGTAAAAATTATGTTAACGTTGTGACAAGGCGAGCAATAACAAATAAATAACTTTTTATAATCTTTTCTAAATTATAGTTTCAGAAATAATATTTCAACTTGTTATTTTTGTTAGTCAAAATTTAGTTTAGAAATAGTTATCATCTTTTATTAACTGACTGTTTAGTCTAGCTGTCAAAGACATTGGACAGTTATTTGTTGATAATTAAGTTTAGAAGTTATTGCCTGCAGGGCTGATATTTTGATATGATACCCTCTTCAACCCTTCAGAGATAAGCCTCTCACGAAATTAACGCTTTGTTTTAAATAGTCTGTCTGAGATACTCGTGTCGACGAGATGTAGTCTCGGGTTTTAGTTTGAGCGCGTAGTAGACGCTACTACGCAGAGTTACAATGTAAAACGTAACTATTTAGTTTATTTGTTTGATGATGTCTAGTGTAATACATTAATAATAAGTTCGTTTAAATGTAAATACTATGTGTAAATAAAGAAATTAGTTAAAATCCTAATAATGTCGTCCATAATATAAGTGTTCATCGGCCATCAAAGATAAATATAAGTATAAGTGCAAGTGTATGTGTGTTCGTCCTTCGGTTAAATCAAGTCGGTGTCATCGTTGGTAAAAAAAGTACAAGACCATCAGCATCAGAGCCTTTGTAACACCCCCTCGTATTGCAACATTAACAAAACAAAAGTTATTTATCTCTAGTGTTAAATAAATACAAATCACCTTAATCACAACATAAACAAAAATTAATAATTAATCCCAATTCCACAGTCCTTAACTTCCGCATTCCATTCTCATTTCCTTGATCTTTAAACTACCAACTCTCTCTACCTTATAACCCCCCAATCTTCTTTCTCTCTCGTCGTCTTAAACGCCGAGCATCTCGACGTCACGATGTAAATACAGCGCCAGTCTGGTTGCTAGGCAGCAGATTGAGGCCTTGCATAACTAATAATTAGAGTTAGGGGTACGCTGATGTGAAGATGGCTCGGTTGACGGTCTTGAAGAGGAGAGGGGGGAGATCAATGGAGGTGGGGGTAATAGAAGTGGAAGGGGTAAAGGTTAAGATTGAAGTCGGGTCAAGTTCAGAGTGGAGTTATGGTAATGCAAACTAAGTGGGTTCGATAAGTTTGGAGACTTAATAGTTCGCTCTATTTTGGACATATACGAGACGAGGATGTTAGCAATTTATATAAACATCAATGACACGGACATGACAACCCTTGCAGGGCTAAGAGTTCGAGCCCAAATCCATAATATTTTGGCCGGTTAACATTTTCAACAAACAAATTATAAAATCTACGTACAGTAACATTTTTGATAGATGTCCGATCAAGATCATCTATGAATTGTGTGAATTCAGATTTTTGCTCCCCCCATTCTGGCAAATTCAGTAGTGTCGTTTACCTAGTTTTTATGAGGGTACATAAGATACTACTCTTATTTTATTATTATAAAAATATGTTACAATAAAAGCATTCAAAATTCAAAAATAAGTCAACTGGTAAATTTATTAACATATGTAAAACTAAATATGTGAAAAATAAGATACTAACACAATGTCAGTCTCAGTGACAATGACAGGAAATAACGTTATTCGTACGGCTATGACTCGAGGTAATGTATCTGAATTAATAAATAAACATACGTTACAGCGAAAGTATTATCAACAACGAGCATCGTTTTAAAGTGGAATGTCTTAACTTGGTCGAAACAATATGAATTTTTGAAAGATAAACGTGTTATATCCATACTTATTGTACAATCTTATAGCCTTTGCGAAGGAAAGAGATAAATGTATGCCAATTTGTTAATTCTTTCATGATGCCTTGATAGGGCATCTTTCAAAATCAATACTGTAAATGGTGACAAAACATGCATTTTGAACGCATCAACCGCTGCTTAAGTGTTGAAAAACGTTGACCTCGCAATTTGTTTTTGATGTTCGGGAATAAAAAGAAGTCATTCGGTGCCAAATTTATTTCGACTAAATACCATTAATTAAATAACACTAGAGTTATTTCCTCACCGTGTCTTCCCCAACATCTACTTCCTCATCTCTGCCACATTCATTTATTTTCATTGATACTGACATCTGTCATTTTGAATTACCTGAATATATTAGTAATTTTCATGGTTAGCATAGCTGGCTGATTTATGAAATTTAATATCTTTATAATTCATTAACTTTATATCGGTTGAATATGAAGTATAAAATGCAATTCAAATCGTATAGAGAATAATATATTCTTTAAGTATAATAACGTTAAGTGTCAATAAATCATATTTAACTGTTAAATCTTCAAATGAGGCTACTTGCGGTTGACCAATTCTAACCAAAATCTAATCACTTGTTCTTCTAGGTGTAAACTTGAGGAATACGAAAAAATTATAATTTTTGGAATCGTGGTACTGAAGTTATGGGATCCGGAACTTTTGTCACATACACACAGACACACACACACATACATACATACAGACATCATCGTAAAAATGGTAAAATCGTATTATAGGGACTCTAAAACATGCTTATTCACTAAAAACTCATCATTAAATTTCTTAACTATAGACAATACCTTCCTTACATAAAAATGATGACACCTTACAAAGAAGTTTCTTGAAAAAATAGTGGAGGGCCCTATTAAACACGTCCGTCTCCTACAGTGGTTGCAATGAAATCAAACAAGTCTGACAGACATACAGTATAAAATTAATGACCTAAATAACCAAATTATCCATATGCATAATTAATTTCGAATCCATTTTAACATATTTTTGATATTAATCTACGAATTTCTCAACGAAATATCCCTTTCACGTGCCAAGAGTAAAATAAACACAGCTGAATAGGGGTTGTTTCTCCAAATGAACGGGCGTTGTTGATATTTGAATTCAAAGGGAAGATTAGCCCCAAGTATAATGGTCGAAATGAAAGCAAATTTAACATTCGTAATAGCATTAAGAAATTTACATTTATAATTCATCAGATGCGTTACACGCACTAATGGAAATCGTATAGTCTTTGAATATCATAGCAAGATGTAATTATAAAACGTTTTCAGCAAAGGGTTATGTTCCTTTCAGTCCTATATGAAATTGAAGCGAAATTCTGTAACAATTTAATTGCATCGCTCTACTGTACTGTAATGTTAGCTGTGTTCCTTTGGACTGTGATTGTGATTTTGTGAATCCTGATTAGTTTAATCGTGATACGTTTGAATCATGTTTTAAAAATTATATCTAGAAAACTTGAATAATATAAACACCATCTAGCGTCAAATATCATATGCAGACCAATGCAAACTAATTTATTTTATTTTATAAATAATCTACTATCGAGTATTATAGTCAGCACATTAAAAATGGATCATATCGAAGTAAAAAAAATGTTTTTGGTAACATTTTCTTTGTTTTCAAAAGTATGGTGGATCATTACATGATTCTGTAGGAAAATCGTATTTCCTTTGATGCAACAAACCCCACATTGATAAATTTCTAGGCTCGAAAACCTATTGTCGTTTTACTAGGGTTTCATCAAGTCAAGTAGCTTGATGTTTTTGTAAATTACTTGACTTGAATTGAAAATCAAGCTTTTCAAAAATTCATTACTTAACTGACTTGATTTTCTATCGTTACTACTTGACTTGAGCAAGCAATTTCAAGCAAATTCAAGCTACTTGAGAACGAACCGATTATGTACGAAAACACGCGAATCAGTAGAATCATAACCTGTGTGTGGTACGGTGTGGCGCGCCATATGCTGTGCTGATTCACTACTGCAAGTTAAAATTAAAAATCTGTGCAGTGGTTTAAAAAAATCACTCAATATTTGAATATATACTAGAATGACCCGAGAATATGTCGACAAAATTTGAAGTCTTGATCATTATTATTAAGTTAACTACAGATGGTTAAACTATCGCACAAAAGCCCAAAAAGCTATACTCCATTCGAATTAAGAATAATAATTGAGACTTCAGATTTTGTCCACATATTTTCGGGTCATTCTAGTATATATTTAGGCACGGTCAAATATTAAAATTAAGCGGAATCATTGCCAGTATATTTTGGAACCACTTTAGGGGGCGGCCCTGTTAAAATTCGACTTGCTCCCTTCTAAGGTCCACCATAATACATATACTATAAATAGTTTGTTAATTCATAAATTATACTTTTAAATCTTTTTTTGTTATTTTTAAATTTGAATGTGATTTATTTTTATGAATAAAAGTCTATATTTCAAGGTATATTATTGATATTGTTATAAAACATAAGGATCTATATGAAATTGAAATGTAGTCCTGAAGAACTTTCTGGAAATTAAAAAAATCTGGTGTGGACACCACACGACTTCCTTGTATGATTATTAAACTATACATATTTTTTTTAATAAATAAATTACAAAATATTAATTTTAACTTCAAAACAGTAAGATATATAGCGACCATAAAGAGAGTTTTTAAAGAGAGTTTTGATTACAACAAAAAAATATTTGATTACAACAATGAATATAACTAATTTCACAATAAAAATATATTTGTTATTGTACGAATCATAAAATTGTACGTATTTTACGTAATTTGACATGAAATTTTTTTTTATTTTTTTGTCCTAATCCATAGCAAGCTTTATTACAAAAAAATAATTTTTAAATTTACATATCTCGCTTATTTAAAGGGCTAATTTAATAATACTTGATGTGCTAGACGCAGAAATTAATTCTCTAAAACTTTTATTTGAAGCATTTATTTCTAAAATCAAAATAAAATCATTTTTTTCAAGAAAAACTGTTAACAACTTCAAGTAAAGTACCACTTCCGGTTAGCCTATTTTAACCAAAATCTATTATGTTATTTCGATTGACATAAAGTCTTGTATACCAAATTTGAAAAGTTTTGGATTATATTTTAAAAGAGTTTTTCATTAAAATTTATTTTAGGCTTCATGTAAAGTGCCACTTCTGGAAATTGTGTAATGACCATAAAGGGAGGTGCACAACTAGATGTTATAGGAGTCCTAAATACAAAATTTCAACTTTCTACGGCTTACCGTTTTTGAGTTATGCGAGATACGTACGTACGTACGTACAGACGTCACGACGAAATTAGTCAAAATGGATTCAGGGATGATCAAAATGGATATTTCCGCTGAAATCTGAAAACCGAAATTTTTCGCGATTACAATACTTCCTTTACTTACGTACAAGGAAGTAAAAAATAACTATGTACTTGATTTTTTCAAGTAATTGAACAATATCTACTTGATTTTTCAAGTACTTGAAATTGTAACTACTTGACGACTTGACTTTCGGCTACTATTATTTGACTTGAGCTTGGCTTGATTTCAAGTCAAGTCAATTAACTTGAGTATCAAGTCAAGCCGTGCAACTCTAATCTTTACACAAAGTGTTCTTTGCAAGTCAAGAATATTTTAATTAAATCCCATAATTATTAGCAAAAGTTAAAACTGACTAAAGTTAATATTGTTAGTGACGTCTGTGGAATCTTCATCAATCACTCCACTGCGCCCACAATACAGTATTCTTTATTTCACGATTAAATAAAAACAAAACCATAACAGCTTTTCTGTAATTTGCTAATACATAATAGCTATTTACGTAACAAGTTATAATATGAGGCGTTTTTCGCACTAGACGTGAAAACACATCATATTATTGGGCTGAATATTTTGGTTTTTGACTTGGAAGTTTAGATAGCTAAATGATGTTCCTCCTTCAAAGTTTTCATTATTTATTTACAAATTTCAATCTGTTCTACATTATCGTATTCTCGTTTTTCTTAACCTTGACCCCTAACCGTACTTATGAACTCAGTCGTCTAGTAGAAATCAAAGTGAGTAAATTGGGGTAATTTACATTCCCGTAATCAGCACATAAATTCCGTTCCCTTACAAAACAGCTCTGCTGTTGCTGCTATCATTATTGCCGTTAATACATCACTCCAGTTCCAGTACAAGGTAGGAGGCAGAGCGAAGGGTATACAAATTCCACGCACCCTTCTTCGAGGGAGAAATTTGCTGATGTAGATCACGTCATTATAAAGCGAACAGAAAAGAATTTAAAGCGGATAATTGATGAATAAATAATATGATCTTTTACAGATTTCTTTTCGGGTTCAGAGTAAATATATTGCTTGGCAATCATTGTCAATTTTTAAACAAAATGAGATTGACTGTTTAGGAGGCTAAAAGAATCCTACATTTCTATACAGGGTGTTTCAGGACTAGTGTAACAAACTTTAACAGCTTATTCCTGAGGTCATTTTGAGCCAAAAATGTCATATGAACATAGGTCCTATTCCTTCTAGTTACCAAAATACAAGAGGTTGAAGTTCTATAAATAACACGAAATTTTCTAATTTTTGTAATCAAGGTACTTTCGGAAAACAAGAGTTATTATTGAAAAGTCATATCTTATTTGTGTTAATTAATTTTATTTATTAATATTAACGAATACGATTTGGACAACAAAACATACGATGACACAATTATTAAATAGACAAATAAATAAATTCTAAACACACAACAACATGGAATAGGTTAACACAATATGAAATAAGATAACAAATTTTAAAAAAATTACAGCAAGTGCTCAAAATGCGCGCCTTGAACTCGTATGCATGCTTGACATCGGCGAATCATAGAATCATATACACGATAAATTACATTTTGATCGTTACGAATGGCAGCAGATGCATTCATAATTCGTTCAAGTAACTGTTCACGCGTGTTTATTTGTACCCTATAAGCTTCTTGTTTCAAGTGTCCCCATACATAGAAATCAAGAGGATTTAAGTCTGGAAATCTTGCAGGCCAAAAGTTTGGACCTCCATGTCCAATCCACCTATTGGGAAAGTTTTAGTTTATCCACTTAGTTACTTGTCTACCATAGTGAGGAGGAGCACCATCATGCTGGTACCACATCTGTTGTCGTACAAGAAGTGGAACATCTTCTATTAGTTCATGTAGTCTGTTTTCCAGAAAGTTTCTGTAGCCATCAGCTGTTAATCGGTCAATTAAAACTTCAATTTCTAGTAATCTAGTAAAGAAATTCAACCTCTTGTATTTTGGTAACTAAAAGGAATAGGACCTATGTTCGTATGACATTTTTGGCTCAAAATGGCCTCAGGAATAAGCTGTTAAAGTTTGTTACACTAGTCCTGAAACACCCTGTATATTACAGGTATTATATTTTAGTGGACCCAGCAAATATCTCGCTTATTTATTAAGTTAGTAATTTCTTTCATATAACATGATTTATACAGCAACATGTAAGCTACTTGATGACGGATGTACATTGATAATACCACTTCCGGTTTATTAGTAATTAATATCAACTTTGAAATTTCAAATGGAACATACTATATTTCTTTACAAATTTGAAAAGTACATCAAATTTGCTTTACAATCATGTAAAATAATCCATATGTTACATTATTAAACAGTAAAATGGCGGGCACTTTTTTATACAACTAGTCGAAAAAATAATAGTGAGCCATGACTGTGGCTTGAAATAAAACTGAAGGTAAAGGAAACTGACAATATATTCAATTAATTACAATATCAAATATTATTTTTTTAGTAAAATTATTTGCAAAGTGATATTTATTTATTAAAGTACCACCTACAATTATATTAAAAACAAGAATAAATAAACTTCTGGATGCTATGATTATTACTCCAATTCAACAAATTTTGATATGGTGTATTAATAGAATGTATAGAACTTGAATACATTGCTTATAATAAAATTTCTTAGGTTTAATAATAATTTATTTGCAAATAAACCATTGCCTGCATGTGACAAATGTTTTCGTCCTTAATAATTCGCAAATAATTTTTTTTAAAGTAATAAAATTTAAGATGTCAATTAATTAAGTATATTGTCAGTTACATTTACCCTCAATTTTAGAGCTAATTCTAACTTAAATTTTGTATTATTTACTATTGGAACGAAAAAAATTGGGACTTATCTTTGGTCATATATTTGCCGGTAGATTATTGTTTAAATGAGAAATTTAGTTAATAACATTGTATTTAAATCCAGTACACTTTATTAATACATAAAATAAAATAAAAATGCCCAAATATAGTCTTAAGTATTGTAACCTAAAAAAATATTTTTTATTGCTGTTTTCTACAGTCTTCATAGAAAGTAGCTATTTGCGCTATATTTTGTCAACGCAAAATGTCACTTTGCCGCTTTAGCGCGACAAAGTAGAAAAAACGGTCGCTGTCCAAATTTCTAACTATACAATGTTGAGAAATATCACTTGTCTTACATTCTTAACGGAAACGTTTAGTCATGAACTAATGGGACTATAGTGACACATTTACCACCTTTATAAATGAATCTGACATAACTGCTCTGTCGGTATATAACAACCAAAAAAAAAAAAATGCCGCACAATTGTGAAAATAAAATAGGGCATTCATTTACAAAAACGAAAGTATAAAATGTTTAGAGTAGATTGAAGTAATAGGTCAAGAAGAATAGGAAATAACGATAAATTAAAATTAAATATAAAAGACATTTTTTTCTTTATATTAATCCTTATTAATTGAGTATTAGTGGAAGTACAAAGTATACATTTTATTTTATTTTATGGTGGAGGACCCTACTGGCGACTGTAGAAAAAAATCTTGTGTGTGTTTCGAGCGCAAATGGACATTTTCGATTTCGAGAGAATGCCGCGCGACGCAGGAGAACAACCTCTCAATCGGCAATGTCCTATTTTGCGCTCTTAATACACAAATAGCTATTATTTCAGAGGGTACGAATACATTTGGGGTTGGGCTCGTAGTGCAGAATGGCAAGTGTCATAAAATTCTAAATGTAGTTGTAACTAATTTTATTAACAAAGATTGTACAGAAAAACAAATAAAAATACTAAGACTGGTGAATTTGATTCTAGGTGTGCATCGTACAGAAAAAAGACTCCAAGCAGATGTTCGCTATGAAGTATATGAATAAACATCAATGCATGGAGCGAGACGCCTTGAAGAACGTTCTGAGAGAGGTGGAGATTCTTACAAGACTGGAGCATCCTTTTCTTGTCAACCTTTGGTTCAGCTTTCAAGGTAAGTCAAAGAATAATAATGAAGGAAGTGGATAAAGTCCAACTTATCTTTTTTACCTTCCGTAGGTAAGGAAGGTATTGTCTTTGGTCAAAAAATTCGTTGGCGAGTTTTCAATGACTAAGCACATTTTAAGGTAGTTGTCATTCGAGTGTACCTATTCAAAAACTTGTTCTATGTTCAAAATAAAAATTAAGCTAATGCAGTTTATATTTGCAATAACTTATATTTTTTAACATTATATACACAGATTGTATAAAAATAGTTAAAAGCTAATATCAAACAATGTAACAGATGAATTTTCTTTATTTTTCTGTAGAATTTTTTTTTTAACTGTACCACTCGCACTAACAAATACACAAGTGTCGTATTTCAATGTTATAGAATAACTGTGGCATCGTCGCACCTAGACATTTATTGGTACATTCGGGTATAAAACTAATAAGATATTTTAAGATATAATACTAATTCTAAACTACAAATGGAAACTGCAAAACAAATTAATATATTTCTTTCTTAAAATTACAAAAGTAGTATTATACTGTTTAAATTTCCTTGAACCGCCCATGATTGGAGGAGCGCGCCAAGTGTTGTGCGCAGGGCAACGAACCCGCGAAAAACTGGGTTCGGTTCAGGTTAATTTGTTTTTTGAGAGATGGGTTCAGATGCGGTTCTGGTTCAAACATTAACACAATTGGCGGTTTTGTTCCGGTTCAGGTATTGGGTTTAGGTTCGGTTCGACCAAATGAAAATTGAAGGAAAATTTTTTGAATAACAATATTTATATAAAAATAATTTAAAATGCGAGCCGGAATTTATGCAAGACAAGAACACGAACACAATTTTAATAAACAAACGTTTTTATAAAATCGTGAAATCCGTCTCTTTAATAAATATAGTAATATAAAATAACATGAAATATGCGACTTTTCATTCATAAATTTGCTAATAAACTTTCGCGGTTGTAAAATTCGTGACGTCACGGCTTGTTACTCACACAAAGACATTCCTCTCACACGCACACAACGGTCCACGTGGTATCCGTTTGCTGCTGTAAACAAGCTAACCTAAAATTGTGACAGGTGACAGTAGAATTAAGAGTAAAGGTATGTAAATAACACATTTATTAAAATAAATACCAAAAGTTGTATGTAATATGTTTTTCGTTAACAATATGTTGCTGTCACAAAATCAAACTGACAAGTGATAACTCGACCAATCATAGTTTCAAATACAACCGGTAGAGAGTTACTGCTGCATCCGATAAGCCGTGACGTATGCCGTGACGTCAGCGTCCAAATATTTGAAATTAAAGACAACTTTTAAAAAATCATATCTCTGATTCTAAAGACTTGTAAAGTGTAAAACATACACCTACATATTTAATTTGACCTATTCTTTCAAGAAAAATTATGCTTACGTTTCGAACTCCAATTGTAATACCCGGTTCGGTTCCGACTCGGGTTCTATTGAAAAATATATTTGTGGTTCGGTTCTGGGTTTGGGTTCGCTAAAATGTTACGGTTTGGTTTTGGTTCGGTTCAGGTTCGGGTTCGATGCCCTGGTTGTGAGGATTTAGAAAAAATGTATATTCAAGAACAAATTATGATTTTGATTAAATTGCGGCTTTTGTCTTATTTATAATGTAAGTCCACACTATGTAAATATTTACGATACCGTTTTATGTACCTAATAAAGTGTAAACAGTTTTCATACCATTTCGCTTCTATTAGAAATAAATTCCAATACGAAAATTCTCATAAAATATTGTTACGAGTATTCAAGTTAGACAGACACAATCAACTAAGATTATTTTGCTATCATATTACAGTATGCGAATCATTTATTCCTCAGTTCACTCGTCCCTTGAGTCGGAATTTCAATATTCATATTTAGTAAACATGGAAATTTATACAACAAAATACAAGAGGATTATATGAGAAAATGCAATATTTCTTCAATAAAGTCTACGTTTACTTTAAATATCAAACGCTACATAAAAAAATTACTATTCATAAGCGAGTAAATAATAAAGTCTGGGTACGAAAAATTACATCAAAGATAAGTTTTATAAATATAAAATGTTTTTACTTGACAAGTATAGACATACGAAGAAGGTCAAAAACTAAACAGACATTTGAAAATACCAAACAAGATTAAATTATTTACCAATTTTACCTCCCGCTACCCTTGGTAAGGGAGGTACAGTAAATTTTTTAAAAGATGTCCGATCAAGGGCATCTGTATCACGAACGAATTAACAAATAGACATACATTTATCTCTTTCTTTTGCAAAGGCTATAAGAGTGTGCAATAACACGCTTGTCTTTCAAAAATTCATATTGTTTCGACTAAGTTAGGACATTCCACTTTAAAACGATGCTCGTTGTTGATAATACTTTCGCTATAACGTAAGTTTATTTATTAATTCAGATACATTGTCTTGATTCATAGCCGTACGAATTTCTGGCAGAATCGCTGACACTGACATTGTGTCATTTTCTTATTTTTAACATATTTGGTTTTATATTTGCTTATAAACTTACCAGTTGACTTATTTTTGAATTTAGAATGCTTTTACTGTAATATATATTTTTATAATAATAAAATAACAGTAGTATCTTACGTCTTATTTTATTTCAATTTTCCATATTAGTGCTTTTAATGCAGTCAGGTTTTTCCCCTAAGTGATGACGTGTTGGCTGTATCGAGTATATCTATATTCGTTTACCATGGTTACTTAATAATAACCGTTGTAATAACGTCTGTGAAGTTGGCTCAGCCTATATCGAATGCCCACTTGTATTGTATGTAGATGGTTAGTTTTTCGTTAGGTGAGATAAGTTTTGCACCCGATTAACACTTTTTTGTATCCCTCAAAATAAACGCAATATTCTCGGTGCCAGATTTTTGACAAATACCCTATATAGAATTTATTTGTATCACAATATTATATATTCATAATATGGTATATCAAATTTTTATAAACTATAGCAACAAGAAAACAATATACATTAACAGTATATGCTGTATGAATTGAAGGATGGAGGACCTGTTTAAGGAGCTCTGGATCTCTTCTTAGCAGTTTCCTTAAGACTTCTACTAAAACATTTTACTAACTTACGCTTTACGCTTACGCCACAGTATAGTATGACCGTCGTTGTCACTGACTGAGAGCTTAAAACGATATTGAAAATGACAGGTTTCTGGTCTGCCCAGCTGCGTTGCTTGTATTCTAGAAGTATGCCCGTACGAACGAACGTACCATCAACTAACGTCAATTTTGTCAAAACTAAACTTAGCGTATAGTACGACCGTCGTTGTCGCTGACTGAGAGTTTTAATTATTAATTTTAAAAAGCAGGTTCCAGGCTTGCCCAAATATTGTACATGAGTCTCCAAGCTAATGCGTTCCAAAACTAACGTCAATTATATCAAAACTAACGACAACTAGTCAAGACATGTATGTTAATAACTTTAAACTTTCAATTATTGCGTTGGGTTCCAGAAATAAGAAGTTATAATGCCCATGTTTGTTATTTTTTTGATCTGAACCAGTTCGAAACTAAACTTAATTTTGTTAAAACTTAATTCATCTAATGGTAAGGAAACATATTTATATTGAATTATCTTATTATACGCGTTTGGACAGGCTAGTGTGAAGTCAACCTGCCCCAAAATATTTTTTTTAAAGTTAAACAAGCTTTGCGAAACTTACGTAATCGGATGCAAAACTTATCTCACCTAACGAAAAACTAATCATCTACATGCAATACAAGTGGGCATTCGATATAGGCTGAGCCAACTTCACAGACGTGTTGTAATATTTGGTAACTAAGGAAAATAACGCATTCTTATTGGTTTATAATTTAAAGAATTATATGACATTTTGATGAAACTATTAAAACTAGTCTCTGTAGTAGCATTTGGGTAATCTCTTTACTCATATTCCTATTAAATTCGCTTCAGCCTCAAGATTGTCTTTGCTTTAATAACATCATTCTAGTGAGGTTGTACAATAAAACGCACACGAAAATTTCATTATTAAATTTTATTACAAGTTTATATATAAGATATTACCTACAGATACAGTCTCTCCCGCAACTTTAGATTAAAAGCCTTGATTAGATTACGATATTAAATTTTGAAGAGATTCTCAAGTTTAATATCATATTCTGTTTCTAATAGCACCACAGAGGTAAAGGGGTCAGTTTTGTGCTATTTGAAAAATTCTTCTAGTCTTAGTGCATAGAATTATGTGGAAATTATTTAGAAAAATCGGATGTGGCCAGGACATTATCTTCCGTCCGTTCTATATATATTTTGTACAAACTATGCAAATTGCACTTGACACTGACATCTTATTCTTTAGTTTTTCTCATTCGTTAGGGGTCGCTGTTTTTCTTTTGCTACACACACACACACACACACACACACACACACACACACACACACACAGACACACATACATACATCATCGTAAAAATAGTAAAATCGTATTATAGGGACCCTAAAACATGCTTATTCACTAAAAACTCATCATTGAATTTTTTGAGTAAAGACAATACCTTCCTTACCTAAAGGTAATAAATCAAAAGTACAGAAAATGAAAAATTCAATATAAGAACTGTGTCCTCCATGCGCACATGTCACAGCTTCTACTCGTCGAGGCATGGATAGAATAAGGTTGCGAATAATACTTTGTGGTATATCGTTCCATGCCGGTCCATAGTTGTTCTACATTTTGTATTGGCGTCTGGATACGTCGCACTGCCCTCCTTAAGACGTCCCACAGATTTTCAGTAGGCGATAAATCTGGAGAACGCGCCGGCCACAGAGTTGCCAGATGAAATTTTATGTTGTCCCTAGATTTTTAGGGTCTTTAAAATACGATTTTACTATTTTTACGATGATGTCTGTATGTGTGTGTGTGTGTGTTTGTGTGTGTGTGTTCGTGTGTGTATGTGTGTGTATGTGTGTGTGTGTGTGTGTGTGTGTGTATGTGACCGCGGTTTCATCAACGATATCTCCAATACTAGAATTCCAAAAATTACAATTCTTGCGTATTCCTCTTCCTTACAACCATATGCAGACTTGATTAGATTTTGGTTATAAATGGTCAACCGGAAGTGTCCTCATTTGAAAATTTTAACAGTTTTTCTTGAAAAACTCAGTTAAATTTTATTATAGCTCAAAGAATATATTATTCTCTATACGATTTGATTGCATTTTATATTTCATATTCAACAGATATAGAGTTAAAGACTTACAAAGATAATAATTTTCATAAATCAGCCAACTATGCTAACTTAACCATGGAAACTGCTAATATATTCAGGTAATTCAAATTGACAGATGTCAGTATCAATAAATAGTAAATGAATGGAAGAATAAGGGAAATAACTCTAGTGTTGAACGTTTCTAGAAAGATATAAGAGAGACGATTACATTGGTTTGAACATGTCATGAGGAGAAATGAGTATATTGTAAGAATGAATAGCTTATAACAGAACGTGGAAGAAACATAGAAAGACCAAATATAAGATGAAATAAGAGAAAAGGAACTGAATGAGGACGACACGCAAAACAAAAATTAGTGGAAGGAGAAAATAAAAAATAGCGATCCCCTAACGAATAGAAAAAACTAAAGAAGAAGATGTCAGTGTCAAGTGCAATTCGCATAGTTTGTTTATGAAATAATTTAACTGGAAATATAGGATCTTTTGCAACAAAATTTATGTATAGGCCGCGTGCAGTGACGTGATTTTGCTGACTTTGGCAAGCAGATACGAATGTGGACTCGTGTCAAAATGACAGCTATTAATTACGTCCATAACTGACAAATGTCATAATTTTTCATTCAAAATTTCAAGATTTTCTTATTTTGTGGTTTATTTATTATCAGGGGTGTAGAATTCAGTTGCCGAGAAAAGAAATCATAAAATACCAAAAAATGAAATTTTGAATGAAAAAATTTGGCATGAGGATGACCCGCAAAACAAATGAATGGAAGAAAAAATAAAAAATAGCGACCCCTAACGAATGGGAATAGCTAAAGAAGAAGAAAATGTCAGTGATAAGTGCATTTGCATGAAATAATATTACTGGAAATTTAGAATCTTTTGCAAGAAAATTTATGTATGGAATTTGTACATAATACACAGGATTGACGGAAGGTATTGTGCTGGCCACAACAGATTTTTTTTCATAGGGTACGAATGCATTTGCGATTGGGCTCGTATAATAGAGACCTTAAAACTAGATTATTTAACGAAATCTCTATGCAATTTTTAGCACAATCCTTATGTCTCCCTTCCCAATGGTATAGCAAGCGTTTCGTATTTCTGCGATAAAATAAAATATTCCGGAGTTGAGCCATTGCGTGTGGTATGTCTAAACGTAATCCTTCTTCGAAGCTGGAAACCGCTTGTCGTTCCGGGAGAGTTTTGTGGATTAAGGATTGCGTGACAAACTGTCTCACTCTGAAAGCTTATGCAGTCCCTATACACGCACTAGGAAACGCCAATGTTTTTTCTTTTATACTCCAAATACATGAAAAGAAATACGGGGATTTATTAGCTAATTGGGGCCCAAAGAATAGCATACAACACTGGTGGACTTTTAGGAAACTAAAGAAATGGCGGCAAGTACAGTAAAATTTTTGAAAGATGTCCGATCAAGGTCGTGTAAAAATTGTATGAATTCAGATTTTTGCTCCGCCCATTCTGACAAATTCAGTAGTGTCGTTTGCTTAGTTTTTATGAGGGTACATAAGATACCACTGTTATTTTAATATTATAAAAATATATGTTACAATAAAAGCATTCAAAATTCAGAAATGAGTCAACTGGTAAGTTTATGAGCAAATGTAAAACCAAATATGTGAAAAATAAGATTACACAAAATAACGTTATTCGTACGGCTATGAATTAAGGTAATGTATCTGAATTAATAAATAAACTTACGTTACAGCGAAAGTATTATCAACAACGAGCATCGTTTTAAAGTGGAAATGTCCTAACTTAGTCGAAACAATATGATTTTTTGAAAGACAAGCGTGTTATATCTATCCTTATCGCACATGCTTATAGCCTTTGCAAAGGAAAGAGATAAATCTATGCCAATTTGTTAATTCGTTCATGATACAGATGACCTTGATCGGACATCTTTCAAAATTTTTACTGTACAACATGTCAAATATGTAAACATAGTAAACCATCGTTATCGTTTCGTTTAACAGAAAAATGTTCTCATGCTGATATCTAAAATCCCTAGATTGTCTAAGTTGCGCCATTCATTAGGGCTGTTTGATAAATCAGTGACTTTGAAGTATTTTTTTTTCTTTAAAATTTCAATTTATTTTTCTATATAGTGCCTTTTTAACTGAACACACTTAGCCCAACGATATTCTTACATCATTAAGCTTTCCATATAATACGATTTCTCGAACTCTGTAAAATAGCTGTTCATTTCAGCAATGACCTTATTGTTCGATGCGAATTTTTTTCCACTTGGCCATATTTTACCTTCCGTCACCTCTATTTTACTATTTTTACGATGATGTCTGTATATGTGTGTGTTCGTGTGTGTGTGACTGTAATTTCGGCCGCGATATCTCCAACACTGGAATTCCAAAAAATAAAATTCCCTTACAAGCATACGCAGACTTGATTAAAGACATTGTTATTTTTTTTTTAAGATAATAGTGAGCCATGACTGTGGCTTGAAATATTTTTTTTGTCATAATAATACAGAAAATAAGAATAAGGAACACTTAATAACAGCAAAATGATTTTACAACAAATATTCTGAGTTAGATACATTCATTTTATAATAAATTAATAAGGTACTACAATGAAACTTGCTAATAATAAACAATTATTACTGAGTATTTACAGGTTGACATTTACCGTGTTACAATTGTTTTAGTTAATTGTTTTATTTCATGCCATAGTCATGACTCACTATTCTCTTTTCGACTAGGTGTATAAAAAAGTGCCCGCCATTTGTGACGATACGTACCTTATTCTCATGTCCATCTCCGAGCAGTCGTAAATTCAGTAAAGTATTCCATCCGTGGTTGAAGCTCTTGCACAGGATCAGAACTTGTTATCATTCACAAACCGGAATAAAACTCATAACTAATGGATGTTGAGCATTGTTAATTGATGTTGAACTGTATATATTGGCAGTTAATAAACCACGCACGATGTAAATCGTATGTAGGGCATGTTTTGTCTTCCTAACCTACGAATATCTTATGATTGAAACCACATGTTTACCTGAATAATGATCGGCGATATTACTGTGTAAATCTTACCTTATTGCTGTATTGTTGTATCATTTGTGTATTTACTTTGTACAGGTTTTTATTTATCACGTTGTTCAATCACAACAATGTCACAGGTTTGACAAGCCCGTGAACTGGCGACATACGTCCTGTCGAAGGTGTTACCGTTACAATAATGTGTAACAACTGTCAATATTTATTGTTATAATGTTTATTATTGGTTTTTGATTGTTGTGAGTGATAAACTGGTACAGTCGGGTTATTTAATGACTTTTAGTAATTTTTATATATTTTATTTTTATTGTACAAACGCCATCAGCGCCTTTTTACAGTAACTAAGTTTAAAACGTTTCCCCTCCAAGTTTTGGGCGAGATTATGCCGGATTACCAGATTCTGGGTATAAAAGGCGCAGCATCACTTGGAGAGATCAGTTCTCGAACTCATCTTGAATGGTCCCTCGAGGATCACGATTAGAGTGCGAACGTTGCTAGTCAGAGAAGTCTTACCGTGGATTTTACCACTGTTGTTTTTGGTGAGTGTAAAATCACCGTCCGAATTTCCTTGTGGGTGATAGACAACTCCGTCGTTGTGCTATCACAGGAAATTGCTGTCAGCGCAAGTTGTCAATTTGCATTTAAACTTGGCGTTTGTTTGTTTCTTAGAAACACGTTTTATATTTCATTTTTTTTGGGTTACTTACCGTCAGTAAAAGACTGTGCCATTGCCGTACCGCGGGGGCACAGTCACCATTCTTTTGGGTTGTAAAATACCAGTTTGTGGCTCGACACAGTTTTGTCGTACACTGTTTTATATTATTATTATCCTTATTATTTGTTTGTTTTGTATTGGGTAAAACTGAAATAAAAGTTATTTATCTATTACGGGTTAAACGTGCTTTTTCAAGCGAACCTTGGCCTCCCTCCTAGAGCTATCCCGGCCCATATTGTCCCCCTTTCAGCTACCACCACCGAAGGCGCCCGAGTATTCCGACCGACGGCTGAAGGGACAATTCGACGATGGCCCAACCACCGATCACAACGGGGCCACCGTCACACATTTTACTTTTTAATAATGTAACATATGGATTACTTTTGAAATTTGTAAAAAATATAGTATGTTCCATTTGAAATTTCAAAGTTGATATTAATTACTAATAAACCGGAAGTGGTATCATGAATGTACATCCGTCATCAAGTAGCTTACATGTTGCTGTATAAATCATATTATATAAAAGAAATTACTAACTTAATAAATAAGCGAGATATTTGCTGAGAATAGATCTGAAAAGGGTTTTATCCGTTTTGTAATATACTATTTTACTTAGCGTTTGCATTTACATTTCAATTATTGTTTTATTGTTTCAGATGAAGAAGACTTATTTATGGTGTCAGACCTTCTACTTGGAGGAGATCTTAGGTACCACATTCAACACGAAGTCCTCTTCACCGAAGACTGTGTCAAATTCTACGTATGTGAATTGGCCTTAGCGTTGGATTATCTTCAATCCAAGAGGATCATACATAGGTAAAGAAAATTGATTTATATATTTACAAGCAATTCGTAGAATAAAACATGTTTGGAACAATTAATGGATGTAGCTATTTATTCATACAGTATGTATACGCAATTGGCTATTTATATATACAGCATGGGCGTGCAACTTTTATAAAAACAACTGACAAAAACGATACCTAACGCACAGCACTTTGATTTAGGTAGACAGTGGCTTTAAATTGAAACTCGTACAATACTTATGATTTATGATAGCTTCGCTGCCAGCTTTGTTGACAGTAACAGTTAAAAAAACAATCAAATAATGCAGCATTCCCGTGATACAAATGTTTCGTTTCGTTTTGATTGGCCGCAACATACTACGTTCGTTTGCTTTCGAGAATCGTATACGTAGGCTTCGACCGAGTTTCGTTTGGTGTTCAAGAATACCATTCACGCGTACAATACTGTTTTTCTACAGTCTATATAGAAAGTAGCTATTTGCTCTTTTGTCAACGCAAAATGTCACTTTGTCGCTCTAGCGCGACAAAACAGAACAAACGCTCGCTGTCCAAATTTCTATTGGTCGTGCCAAGTAGAAATGACCTGCGCGTAAAACGCATTTACGCATTCTCCGCCCTTCTTACTTAAAGGGCCAATCGCATGCACTGTACTTAAGCGGGTTTGTCTCAGTGGCGTCCGAATAATATTATTAAATATTTAAATTTATTGTGTATAGTGAAGTTGAGTAAATTACTAGGTTGTTAGTGTACAAGGTAATCAAATTATGGAGAATATTAAATGATCTTCATTTATTTTTAGGTATTTTGTACATATTTCAGTTTTTAAGCTTAATTTAAATATTCTAAATACTATTGTTGCCTAATTATTTCTATGCCACTGACACAACACAGTGTTTACATCCATTGTCAGTTGAACGCTTGTGTCTTCATCGGTTTTGCATTTATGTCATTACAGTACTTACACGAGCGACTAGTGGGCAGTCCCTAGAATTCTTTTTGGGTAAGCGGCGCCCGGAAAAGGTGCATGTATCACTATGAAATGGATAGTCAGAGACTACTCCGCTCTAAAAATAGTGGTACACAGTATATGCGCAAGAAATGATTGACAGGTCATTTCTATTTGGCACGACCTATAACTATACAATGTTGAGAAATGTCACTTGTCTACATTCTTAATGGAAACGTTTAGTCAGGAACTAATGGAACTGTAGTAACACATTTACCACCTTTACAAATCAGTCTGACATATAAATGCTCTGTCGGTATATTACATAACTAAAAAAATCTGATGTGGCCAGCACAATACCTTCCGTCAATCCTGTGTATTATGTACAAATTCCATACATAAATTTTCTTGCAAAAGATTCTAAATTTTTGGTATTATGTGATTCCCTTTCTCGGCAACTGAATTCCATAGTCAAAGTCATGTTACTGCACGCGCCCCATACATAAATTTTCTTGCAAAAGATCCTATATTTCCAGTAAAGTTATTTCATTAACAAACTATGCAAATTGCACTTGACACTGACATCTTCTTCTTCTTCTTTAGTTTTTCCCATTCGTTAGGGGGTCGCTATTTTTTATTTTCTTCTTCCACTCATTTTTGTTACGTGTCGTCCTCATTCAGTTCCTTTTCTCTCAAGTCTTCTACAACACAGTCTTTCCATCTTATATTTGGTCTTCCTATGTTTCTTCCACCTTCTATTAATATATTAATCTCTCCTCATGACATGTTCAAACCAATATGTAATCGTCTCTCTTATATCTAGAAACTTCTAACACTAGAGTTACTTCCCTTATTCTTTCATTGATTTCATTTTATTGATACTGACATCTGTCAATTTGAATTACCTGAATATATTAGCAGTTTCCATGGTTAAGTTAGCATAGCTGGCTGAATTATGAAATTTATATAATTTTTTTTATCGTTATGCTTCTTTAACTCTATATCTGTTGAATATCAAATATAAAATGCAATCAAATCGTATAGACAATAATATATTCTTTAAGTTATAATAACATTTAACTGATTTTTTCAAGAAAAACTGTTAAAATCTTCAAATAAGGGTACTTCCGGTTGACCAATTATAACCAAAATCTAAACAAGTCTGCATATGGTTGTAAGGAAGAGGAATACGCAAGAATTGTAATTTTTGGAATTCTAGTATTGGAGATATCGTGCCCGAAAACGCGGTCGCACACACACACATACACACACACACACATACACAGACACACGCACACACGAACACACACACACACACATACAGACATCATGGTAAAAATAGTAAAATCGTATTGTAAAGACCCTAAAACGTGCTTATTCAATGAAAACTCACCACCGAATTTTTTGACCAAAGACAATACCTTCCTTACCTAGAGGTGACGGAAGGTAAAAAGGGCATTCATTTACAAAAACGAAAGTATAAAATGTTTTGATTAGATTGAAGCAATAGGTCAAGAAGAATGGGAAATAACGATAAATTAAATATAAAAGACGTTTTTTCTTTATATTAATCCTTATTAATTGAGTAGTAGTGTAAGTACAAAGTGTACATTTTATTATTTTTTGTTATGGTGGAGGACCCCACTGTGGCGACTGTAGAAATAATCTTGTGTGTGTTTCGAACGCAAATGGACATTGTCGATTTCGAGAGAAATCCTGCGTCGCGCGGCAACAACCTCTCAATCGACAATGTCCTATTTTGCGCTCTTAATACACAAATAACTATTGCGCACGAAACAAACCAAACGAATTTTGTCGCGTGCGGAAAATTCCGTATAATTTCAAGAATCGGGCCCCAGGTCCTTTGTAAAAATACACGGTTTCACAATTTTCAGAATGATATAGTATTTGAGTTATAGTGTATAGAGAATTCACACACAGACATCATCGTGGAAATGTTAAAATCTGATTGTATGGACCTTAAAATATGCTCATTTCCATAATCTCGATATACGATTTTTTGTACAATCCCTATACCTCTCTTTACCGAGGGTACCGGAAGGCAAAAAAATTCATTCAACAATTTTTCATTATAAAGAACGGAAATTAAAAAGCAAACAAACTTTAATTAAATAAAGCAACCACATACTAATTACTACCTACGCAGTTCGCGTTGGGGATAGTTTTCATAAAACTTATTTAGCAATTTACCGGGACAAGAAAAAAGCACAAAGTTGAGAGACTTCAAAAGTTTGCTAAGAATACACGAATCAATTATTTAACGAAATTCTGAAAAACTTTAAAGCTCAAGAAAGTTTAACTTTCGGATTATGCCCGTAGTTTGGTGCCAAACTCAAACTATCTTTACGGGAAAAGTGTAACAATATACTACTTTATAGTTTATTTCTTTATAAACTGTAATAAAAAACTTTAATTCATTTCACAAAATGAGCTATTATTGTATCGAGTCCGCTGAGAAATTTGTGGTTGCAATTTACCTAACAAGTTGACATATTATAATATATTGTAACGTTTTATTTAACGGGTGAAGTGAAAATCAGAGAATTATTAATTAAAGTAATACACGTTTATTAAACTGTAAATAATTAGGATAAATATTAATATGAGAATATAATTCCTTAGTCACGTGACATGTTTTCCGCCAATCAACATTCAGAATCTCCCTAGCTACAAGATTATCACAGCGATGATAAAAAACAAAGAAATAAACACCGTATTTATAGTCGTTACTAAGGGATTTGTTTTCTTTATTTATGACATTGACTGTTAATTTTGAGTATAAAAATAAATAATAGCAATAATTCAAACTCCGAAATATTAAATAAAACTCGTAAGTATCATGTTTTAATATAATATGAATATGTATATCAAAAGTTAGGTTATATTGCAAAAATTCATTATATTCTCTCATTAAATATAAGCTCGTGATATGATTAATAATCGAAGATATTGCTCGTGAAACCGGAGCAGCACATTTCAACTCGTCCTTCGGACTCGTGAAATCTGCAGCTCGGTTTCACTCGAGAATATCATCGATGATAATCATATCACTTGTTATATTACGTATGATAATAAAAATAACTAACACTATGATTAAATAATTATAAACACTAATTTAAGACTATAGTATATTGTGTTATTAGGGGTAAAAGTGATACTTTGTGTGGCGAGCGTGGAAGTTTAAACGACGAGCAAAGCTAGTCGGATAAATGCACGCGAGGCACACAAAGACACTTTTACTCCGAATGACACATTATATTTTTTCTTCAAACGTAGATATTTAAAGAAAAATATCTACTATTGACGTTACATTTTACGTAAATTACGTTTGCGATTTCAATTGCCCCGTAGCTATGGATACTTATTTGTTCACTTTTTGTTATAAACATTGAAGAGAAAATTTTCATGTTTTGACGTTTAAATAAAAACTGTGCAATTTTATATCCTGCTTCTGTGCAATTATGTCGGAATTTGAAGTATTATAATGTACCCCCTGAAGTTGTTCAATTGGATGGATATCTAACAATGTGGCTGAAAAATATGTCCAGGAATCACTGCAAAACAATATAAACTTTTCTTATCACTTTAATTCTAAGTATGCTTATGCTCATTACCGTCCCTGTAATTGTAATCTGTAAATCTGCTATTCTTTAATAATGTTGTTTCCTCAAAAGTAAACTCTGTTTATATTTCAATTCACAGGTTATTTATTTAAATTTGACAGCTATTGATAGTATTTAGTAACTTTATTCTTAGATTACCTAGCGTGTTATAGTAACATTTAGGGCGATATTACAGGTTTCTTTTATTAAAGTTACTTCTTATTCGTTGATCTGTATAGTTTCTATGGATATTTATTTATTTTATTTCTATCTTGTGAATCAAGTCATAAAAGATGCTACTTTCGGACGGTATTTATACAGCCCAGTGTCCTTCTGGAACTATCTGACGCGACATTCATCGAACACAAAGGATCACACCACCGGATGTAATTAAGCAGTCTGAACGCGTATGGGTTTTCCCCCGCCGGGGGGGATTACGTCATCGTTCGGGAATATTCTACCAATGACAGCGCTCGTATATTTTTAAGTCAGGGGCGCACGTTACAATATTTAAAACGATAAAATGTATTTGGATGTCGTACAAACCTCACATCTACAAAACTTGGGTCGAGTTTTTTGGGTAAGGTTGGGTTATGTTAAGGTACATGTAAAAATCTGTTATGGCCAGCACAATACCTCTCGCCACTTCCGTTTTTGGTTACATAAGGTAGGGCGCCAGCAGTCATGTGACGTTGTTGGCCTTGACAACAATTTTTACATATTACTCTTCCATACATCCATATACAGACTTGATTAGATTTTGGTTATAATTGGTCAACCTGAAGTACCCTTATTTGAAGGTTTTAACAGTTTTTCTTGAAAAAACGCTGTTAAATATTACTTTTTGACATTTAATGTTATTATAAATATTAAAAAAACATTCTTATCTATACGAATTGATTGCATTTTATATTTCATATTCAATGGATGTAGAGTTAAAGAATTATAAAGAAATTAAAATTTATATATCAGCCAGTTATGCTATAACTATGGAAGCAGCTACTATATTAATAAAATTCTAACTGACAGATGTCAGTGTCAATGAAAAGACAAAGATTGTGGCAGAGATGAGGATGTTGAGATAGATGTTGGGAAAGACATGGAAAGATAAGATATGGAATGAAAGAATAAGGGAAATGGCTCGAGTGATACAAGTTTCTAGAATGATACAAGAGAATAGGATGAAGAATATATTGGAAGAATTAATAACTTAGAGCTCTATTCTGTAAAATCGAATCGTTATCATAACGAAATCGTTATTATGAAAATCGTTATTTCTACTTAACGATAATCGTTATCTTCGTATCCGTATTATGTAACACATTTTGAAAAATAATAACATTGGGATCAAGTTAAGAACTTTATTTCCTAAAATCAAATTATAATTTTAAATGAAATATCTAAAATAATTCAATATAACTCACAAAACTTCTAGGTTAGATTAGTTCTGGTGGGAGTCTGCTGTCAACCTGTCAGCTGTCGGACCCTTTCTTTTTCTTGTTGTAAGTTATGCTAGACCTACTACTACCATCTGTAGACAAATTGGAAAGCTTATTAAATTATTTTAACATTACCTTGTAAAAAACTATAATGTGACTGGTTTTTGAGATCACTATTCAACATAATAGCAATTTTATTTTGACATGAATAAAAATATTGACTTATTGACAAAACGTTTATGTAACGAATGATTTTTCCAGTCGTTAAAAAATAACGATATCGTTATCCTTTTTTCGTTATGTAGAATTAAATTATTGTTTACAGAATACCACTTTAACGATTATCGTTATAATAACGATATAACAATGCATAATGTCATAACGATCGTTTACAGAATCAGCCTATTAAACGATTTTCGTTATTACCATGACAGAATAGCCCAAATATAATGTGGAAGGACTATATTGCGGAAGACTTGAAAGAAAAAAACATGGCGGCCCCTAACGAATGAGAAAAGTTAAGAAGAAGAAGATGTCGGTGTCAAGTGCAATTTGTATAGTTTGTTTATGAAATAATTTTACTGAAATTATAGAAACTTTTTGCAAGAAATTTATGTATGGAATTTGTACATGATACACAGGATTGACGGAAGGTAATGTGCTGGCCACATCAGAGTTTTTAATACATTATTATTGTAAAGCAATTCTTTTTCATTTCTTTTCAAGCATTTTTTCTAAAGCACAACAAATAAATATGAAATTCAATAAATTATGTCCAATTTAATAAATATAGATACGAATATGTATTTTCGAAATGTTATTTCTAATTTATAAATCAAAATACCCTTTAATATCAATTAAAATAAATTAGATATATTTGTTAACTACCTTTAAATTCCCACATGGTACGCTCTCTACTTAATTATATAAATACCCTAGAGAATATCAAATTATCTTTAATTACTTGAAGCGGAGAAATCTATTTTAAGCAGAACTACTTACATGTAACAAATTAGACCAGTATTTCTCAAGCGCCGATCCGTGACAAAATTTCACCGATTCGCAGAAAAATATCTCAGGTATACCCGTTAATAATAATCTAAAGCTGCTGGATAAAAGTTGGCATATTTTAGATTAAAGGTGAATAGGGGTGAAACAGAGTGTTATATTTTAGTGGACACAGCAAATATCTCGCTTATTTATTAAGTTAGTAATTTCTTTCATATAACATGATTTATACAGCAACATGTAAGCTACTTGATGACGGATGTACATTCATGATACCACTTCCGGTTTATTAGTAATTAATATCAACTTTGAAATTTCAAATGGAACATACTATATTTTTTTACAAATTTGAAAAGTACATCAAATTTGCTTTACAATCATGTAAAATAATCCATATGTTACATTATTAAAAAGTAAAATGGCGGGCACTTTTTTATACACCTAGTCGAAAAGAGAATAGTGAGCCATGACTGTGGTTTGAAATAAAACAATTGTAATGACGAAAAAAATATTATTTCGTTTAATAATAATAGTTACAATTGTTTTAGTTCATACAATGAAAATGGCGAGAGATCATGTGTTTGCCACATCAGATTTTTCTTTTTATAATTAATATTGTGTTTGTGAAGATTATTTTATGATTTTATGATATTTCAATATAAATAATAACAATGAGAATATAATTCCTTAGCCACGTGACATGATTTCCGCCAATCAACATTCAGAATCTCCCTAGCTACGCGTTTATCACAGCGATGATAAAAAACAAAGAAATGAACACCGTATTTATAGTCGTTACTAAGGGATTTGTTGTCTTTATTTATGACATTGGCAGTTAATTTTGAGTATAAAAATAAATAATAACAATAATTCAAATTCCGAAATATTAAATAAAACTCGTAAGTACCATGTTTTAATACAATATGAATATGTATATCAAAAGGTAGATTAGGTTAGATTGCAAAAATTCATTATATTTTCTCATTAAAAATAAGCTCGTGATATGATTAATAAACGAAGATATTGCTCGTGAAACCGAAGCAGCACATTTCAACTCGTCCTTCGGACTCGTGAAATCGGCAGCTCGGTTTCACTCGAGAATATCATCGATGATAATCATATCACTTGTTATATTACGTATGAAAATATTTTATTAAGGAGGATTGGAGTGAAGATCCGAAGGGTTGGTAGTGAATAAGAAACGACGCTTATTAAGGTGCTATTAAAACAAAAAGCGATGCAAAAACTTTCTCAAAGTTTCTGAATTTATTTAAATATTTTATATAAGAATGGGGGTCCTTCACCATAGTAACAAAATTAGAAAATTTGTCATTTATATTAAAATTATACAATTATAACTTGAAATAGGCTATGAACAGAGAAACGTATGTCTGATCATTACTCATTTAAAAAGTCAAATTGTCAAAATTGATCTTGAAATGTAATTTTAAGGAGAAAAAGATAATAGGATATAGTATATTACCAATCGTCCTTTTCTAATTTATTTCCATTTCTAAAATAAGATTCAAGAAGAACAGCTTTGATTTCTTTTGATAACATTTTTGACAATATCTCGTGTTAAATTGGCATTTAATTAAATACCTTTAAAATGTCATACGTCTCCTTGTTCATAGCCTACTGTTTTTTTAACACACTGTATAGGAGAAATGAAGAATGAATAGCTTAGTAATAGAAGATTGAAGAAACAGAGGAAGACCAAAGATAAGATGGAAGGACTGTATTGCGGAAGACTTGAGAGAAAAGGAACTGAATGATAACGACGCGTAAAACAGAAATGAGTGGAAAAAGAAAATTAAAAATAGCGACCCCTAACGAATGGGGAAAGCTAAAGACGAAGAAGATGTTAGTGTAAAGTGCAATTTGAATAGTTTGTTTATGATATAATTTTACTGGAAAGTTAGAATCTTTTGCAAGAAAATTTATGTTTGGAATTTATACATAATACACAGGGATTGACGGAAGGTATTGTGTTGGCCACAACAGATTTTTATTTGTCAAAATCAATATCTATTGGATAATTTTTTTAACCAATCGTTAAAAATTAAACACTGTGTTACAGTTGTCGGTTAAATAGAACTTTTTGTGCGCCTATGGGGGGGGAGGTAAATCTCAGATATGCTTTTATTTTTCAAAAATTCTTATATGTTATTAGATGAAGTCGCAAAGCTGAATTTTCTTTCTCAAATAACTTTTAAACTATTAGTACGCGAGAGAATAGTTCCAAATAAAGAAGATAGATATTTTTATTACCTAACTAGTGGCGTACGATATAAATTTTTATATCCGTAAATTCCCGATATAACAGAAACTTATATTTTTACCTCTGGCTAAGAGAGGTATTGAATTCATACTAAAAATCGCATATACAGATTTTATTGAATAAGCACGTTTTATGGTCCCCACAATTTTACGATGATGTCTGTGTGTTTGTTCTTCCAAGTATTAAAGAACATTAAATTCTCTATCTGATACATATAAATATTCTATTATATATTTTATAGATTTAGAGATAAAGAAATATAATATATAAAATAATCTGTTGTAATAAATCTCACAACGCAAATAATGTCATGGAAACCAATTGGAAAATTAAAATGTTTGTAACTGACAGATAAAAGCCAGTGTCAACAATCCAAAGACATTACTGAAGCCTTTTGCTGGGAAGTACATACATTATATTATTTATTAATAGTTAAATTTTTAAAATTATAGGTATATTATCCTTCAGAAATACTGTCAATCCCGACAATGAATTGAAAACATGTCGAAAAATTAGAAGAGTAGAACAAAACTTCTTCGTAAAGCGCGAGCACTCATGTGACTTTGTTGGCTTTGACAAGTAGATATGAGGGCCCGTGTCAGAAAGACTATATAGATGTAAAATGTCATAATTTTCCATTGCAAATTTCATAATTTTCCAAATCCATATGGTTTATTTTCATCGACAAATTCCATACTCATGGTGACAAATTAACCACTTGAACTCAGAAAATCTTGAAATTTTGAATGAAAAATTACATTTGATATCTATATACATAATTACTAGTTGTCATTCTGACATGGGCCCCTATATCTGCTTGTCAAGGCGAACAAAATCGCAATACTGCTCGCATTCTATACAATGAATTTAAAATTAAAAAATCTAAATATAAACAATAAGTATAAGTACAATTTTTGGTGTAGTGTATACATATAAGAAATGTTAAATACAATACTTATGTAACCAAAAATTAAAGTGGCGAGAGGTATTGTGCTGGTTACAATAGATTTTTTTAATTAGAACCCATATCTGATTTTAGTCTCAAAAAATTATTATTTTTTTCTTTTCAATGATGTTAAATGTTTTTATTATCTTAATGATAAGATAGAAAGCATAGCATTTAATTTAAAATAAGATAGTTGGGGTCTACTTCCGATTAAACCGGAAGTGCTACTTCTTTGAAAATATTTTCGTTGAAAAGGGAATATTGGAAAACCCCTAGATATGAATTTTCATGAAATAATATTGAATAGTTTTTAAAATAAAGATGGCGTAAATTCGTCCTATGACATTCTGTACAGCGTTTGTATTTTCATAGGTATATCATTTAATTTATTCTCATAAATTATTTCAACTTAAATCAAAGACAGGAGTTTTTACCTCTCGCTAAGAGAGGTATTGGATTCATGCTAAAAATCGCATATCCAGATTTTATTGAATAAGCACGATTTAAGGTCCATAGAATCCGATTTTAACATTTTTACGATGATGTCTGTGTGTGTGTGTGTGTGTCTGTGTTTGTGGATGTGTGTGTGTGTATGTGTGTGTGTGTGTTTGTGTGTGTGTATGTGTGTGCGTGTGCGTGTGTGTGTATGTGAGAAGTTGGAAGGATAATCAAAAACTATAAGACTTTAAATTTGTTTAACTACGTATTTCCCAATCGGACATTCATGGGAAGATCTGAAAAGGTTTTGGTAACAATTGGACAACCGGAAGTAGAAGATTCTTGAAAAAAAATCTTCTAAATATTATTTTTTGAAAATTTTTCTTGGTAATATTAAAGAAAATTAAATTCTCTATCTGATACAATTAAATATTTTATTATATATTCTATAGATTTAGAGATAAAAGAAATATAATATATAAAATAATCTGTTGTAATAAATTTTACAGCCGAAAGAATGCCATGGAAAATTTAAATTGTTTGTAACTGACAGATAAATGTCAGTGTCAGAAATCCGGAGACATTACTGAAGACTTTTTCTGGGAAGTACATACATTATATTATTTCTTAATGTATTAATAGTTAAAGATTTAATATTAAGGTATATTACACATACCCTTCAGAAATACTGTTACTTCCGACAATGAATTGGAAACATCTCGAAAAAGTAGAAAAAGTAGGACAAAATTTCTTAGTAGAATGAATTTAAATATAAAAAATATAAATATATGGAATAGATAAAAGTAGAATTTTTGGTGTAGAGTGTAGGTATACAAGAAATGTTAAATACATTAGGGCGCGAGCAGTCATGTGACTTTGTTGGCCTTGACAAGCAGATATGGGGGCCCATGTTAGAATGATAGCTAGTAATTATGTATATACATGTCATATATCATAATTTCTCATTCTAATTTTAGTGATTTTCCAATTCCATGTGGTTTATTTTCCTCGACAAGTAAATTCCACACTCCTGGTGACAAATTAACTACGTCAATTTAGAAAATCTTGAAATTTTTAATAAAGAATTCTGACATTTATGTACATAATTACTAATTATCATTCTGAAACGAGCCCCCACATCTGCTTGTCAAGGCCAACAATGTAACATAACTGTTCGCGCCCTATACTTATGTAACCAAAAAAAGGAAATGGCGAGAGTTATTGTGCTGCCCACAACAGATTCTTTTATATAAAAGTATACAAATAAATCTTCCAGTATTAAATTTCAAAAGTTATTTTTGTATTTTTTTTTTCTTTTCGCACAGTCTCGAAGTTATGTGAACTCTGAACTTACGCTCACATTTCTCTAGTTTTCATAATTATTCTGCAGGTGTTCTACATCTACATAGGTATACAAAGTTCATAAGTATTTTTAATTAAATTTGCCATTGCAGATTTGCTCTGTGGCTTTTGTTTTATACAAAAATATTGTTAGACTTACACTTAATTACAAAGTAATCTGTATCGCGTAACAAAGGCATAAGAAATTTTTAATATAATTACTTCTAAATTTAATTAATATTAATTATTTAAAATGATGCCAGAAGAAGCTTTACAGTGCCACCAAGGGGTGGCCAGGGGCTACTCCCTAGCCCCAGATCCTAGAACCTATAGAACTTTCAGAACCCCACTGAGAAAAAGATTTTTTTAGGGAACTCCTTGGTATGGTATAGCTCCTACAATCCGATTTTAATATTTTTACGATGATGTCTGTGTGTGTATGTGTGTGGGGGGGGAATCCGAGAACCGATATCAAAATATCCGGATCTTCGGTCATCCAACATTCTGATATTGAAGCGGATATCCGAAAATTTAATTCGAATTTGGATCCGGATCTGGACTTGAATCCGGATTCGATGTTTTGTTTGCGGATCCGGATCCAAATTTTAATTCTGGATCCGATTCTTCATTTTGAATATGAAGGCTAATATCTGGAATTGAGTTCAAATTCAAACTTCAAACTGTTAAAGTGGGCCTGTTTATCTTTACAGCAGTCTGTAAACACTAGTAACCAAACAGTAATATATTTTTTCTACTACCACTACTGTAAGAGGGTCATTACTAAACAGACTACTAACAATGTAAGTTCGTGCTTATGAATAGTGTTACGTAATGAAATTTCATTACGTAACACTGTTACGTAATGAACAGCAAATTTAAGTCGGCAGGACTGATTGTCAAACTGTAAGAAATGATTAAAATTTGATAAATAAAATTTAAGATTTAAATATAATAGAATGAAATTTATCTGACATATACATATATATTTTTTTGGGTTATTAATTAATGTTATATTATGTCAGCAATACATATTTCATTTCAATCAAATTTGCAGTAGGGAACTATTTTTCATCGTATATCCCTATGCTTAGCAGTAACCATGGCAATATCATTGCGCAGTTTTATTTTTGTAAATAAAACCCACCAAACTTTTTGATGTTTCGAACTGTTGCTTTTTTGTGTGATTACAAATAATACATTTACTGAGATAATAATTATTATTATAAACAAAATTAGTTGATATTATTATTTGTAATTTGTAAGTAATACAATAAAAAAATAATTAATTTATAACTATGTATCTGAATTTTGCTTCAATTTAGAAATATTAATGAGTGGTCGTAGAAAAAGTATAGTACATAATTCGAGATGTAAAGCAATTACTCACTCGTAAAATTACAAACTCGACGCTACGCGTCTCGTGTATCAATCATTTTACTCGTACGTAATCTGCTTCTTACATCTCTCATTACGTAATATACTATTATAATACCCCTCTAAAATAGCCAGGTAGTTTGTGCAAATGTAAAGAAAAGAGGAATTTATACAGTCCTATATAGTAAATTGTGAATAAAAAATTCAAATTTGTATTATTTTTATTACACATATACTCATATTCGGATCCGGATTAAAGATCCGATACTCAGATTCGGATCCAAAATCCGATACTCAAATCCGGATTCAAAATCCGATACTCAGATCCGGATCCAAAATCCGATACTGAGATTTGGATCCGAGGTCCGGATAGTTCATTATTCAATTATCCGGATATCCGAATATTTTTAGATCCGAAACAGAAAATATTCGGATCCGGATCCGACCACTAGTTTAACTACGTATTTCTCAATCAGACATTAATGGGAAGAATTGAAAAGGTTTTCATAACAAATGGACAACCGAAAGTAGCAGATTCTTGAAAAAATTCTTCTAAATATTAAATTTTCAAAAAATAATATGTAAGAGATTTTTTTTAAAGAATCTGCTACTTCCGATTGTCCAAATATTACGAAAACCTTTTCAGCTCTTCCCAGTAATGTCCGATTGAGAAATACGTGGTTAAACAGATATTAAGTATTATAGTTTTTGAGAAATCGTCCTTCCAACCGACTCACATACACACACACACACACACACACACACACACACTTAATCGTAAAAATATTTTGTAACGAATCCAATACTTCTCTTGGCGAGAGGTAAAAAGATATATATTTTTTTGGCTCACATCATTGTTTACACTTTTGTGGTTTCCTAAACTCGCTTAAAGCGTAGAGTAAAAATGTGAACTGACATAGAAATGTGAACGTAATCTCCTTAATACATCAGAGAAGAGAATAAAAGAACAAAAACATAAACCTAATATTTCACTCTCGTCTTTTTCTGTTTCAGGGACATCAAACCGGACAATATTCTCCTGGACGAAGAAGGTGAGAAAAACAAAATACTATCCATTCTTTTGTTTTTGTTGGCTACTCTCTTTCGCTTCCGTCTTTTGTTTCACACTAGGTTTCTTGATCTGATTTGACATATGTGATGTTTTATACCATAGCCGGAGTAGTTATTTCTAACAAGACATTTTTCTCTAATTTAAAAAATCTGATGTGGACACCACACGACTTCCTTGTACGATTATTAAACTATACATATTTTTTTAATAATTAACAAGAACAAAAAATAATTCATTTACTACTATCATTCTTAAATTAACATTAATCTAACCCGGTTCTTTTTAAAGAGAGTTTTGATTACAACAAAGAAATATTTGATTACAACAATGAATATGACTAATTTCACAATAAAAATATAATATTTGTTATTGTACGAATCATAATATTGCACGTATTTAACGTAATTTGACATGAACTTTTTTTTTATTTTTTGTCCTAATCCATAGCAAGCTTTATTACAAAAACAAAAAAATATATAATTTTTAAATTTACATATCTCGCTTATACAAAGGGCTAATTTAATAATATTTGATGTGCTAGACGCAGAAATTAATTCTCTAAAACTTTTATTTGAAGCATTTATTTCTAAAATCAAAATAAAATCATTTTATTCAAGAAAAACTGTTAACAACTTCAAGTAATGTATCACATCCGGTTAGCCTAATTTAACCAAAATCTATTATGTTATTCCGATTGACATAAAAGTCTTGTATACCAAATTTGAAAAGTTTTGGATTATATTTTAAAACAATTTTTCATTAAAATCTATTATATGCTTCATGTAAAGTGCCACTTCTAGAAATTGTGTAATAACCAGAAAGGGAGGTGCACAACTAGATGTTATAGGAGTCCTAAATACAAAATTTCAATTTTCTACGGCTTACCGTTTTTGAGTTATGCTAGATACGTACGTACGTACAGACGTCACGACGAAATTAGTCAAAATGGATTTCGGGATGATCAAAATGGATATTTCCGCTGAAGTCTGAAAACCGAAATTTTTCGCGATTACAATACTTCCTTTACTTACGTACAAGGAAGTAAATATCTGATATGGCCAACACAATACCTCCCGTTTAATTTTATTTTTTTCATGTAAATACTTAAAATTAAATTAAATTTAAATACCGGGTTCGATCCCGACCGACGCCAAATATTTCGAATTTTAAATGGCACCCGCACGGTACAAATATGTCATCGTCTTTACCGAAGACATCTGTGTACAAAGCAGATTGGCAGACCCAGCAATGCGTAATATGCCGTGATGATAAATTTATTTTATTTATTTATGTACTTACCTATGTTCATTACTGGCGTGGAGAGTGCACCACAGGGATCAATTTTGTGCCATTTCAAATTTTAAAAGATTTGGCGTCGGTCGGAACCGAACCCGTTCCCAAGATTCGCGTGAAGTGACGGAACAAATATGTCATCATTATTACCGACATCTGCCTACAAAGCAAATTGACTCACCCATCAATGGGTAATATGTTGTGATGATATATGCTCCTTTCCATATAATTATTGTTCCATTTAGTCGCCGCAAAATGGTGCTGTTTTTCTATAACCTTGTATCATAAAAGACGACTTTTGTAATTATGTTTCAAAATATTTATTTCACAATGTAATTTTTTTACGAATTTGTATTTTCTGATGATGGGTGGATTTTACACTCGAAACGTCCAATTATACTGACTTCATTTTTAATTAAATATGTGAACCTAAAAGCCTAAATAAATTTTTATATTTTAAAAACGTTAACATTATTATTTGAAATGATTAGTTCGTTGACAGTGACATATATCATATATCTGTCGGTTACAAACATTTGAGATCTGAATTGTGTAACCATGTGAACGAGTTGTGTTTAACGTAGGCTCCGGGATTAAAATTATAGATAGTTTTATAAATTTATCCATAAAATATATAGAAAAAGTATTAATGCAAACCTGTAGAAAATTTAATGATCTTTAATTTTTATGACATAAATCTCGATAAAATAACATTTAAAGGTATTTTTCGAAGAAAAACTGTTTTGAGCTTCCAGTAAAGTACCATTTTCGGTTATCTGATTTACATCAAAATATAATGACTTCTTTCCGTATAAGAGCAAGGTAGAAATACAAGGTTTCAAAATTTTCTGAACAATAGTATTTGAGTTAGAGCGTAAAGAAGATCCACACACATACACACATACATACACACAGACATCATCGTGAAAATGTTAAAATTGGATTGTAGGGACCTTAAAACGTGGTCATTTACCAAAATCTCGATATGCGATTTTTAGCACGATCCCTATACCCCCCTCACCAAGGGTAGCGGGAGGTAAAAAAAACTACTTAAAAGTGGCAATATGAATAAATTACTACTTTTTTCAACAAAAAAAATTCTCATTATTTTTTATCAAACCTCTCGCAAATCTCATTGGCGAAAAGCATTAAATCATGAATATTTGATTTTGTTCCGACAACAGAGAAAAATATCTTGTCTTTGGTTTGAAAAATGTAAAACTAGAAGAATAACTGAATAACGATTGTAAAGAGAAACATTTGGAAGTGGAAATTTTGCGGCTGAATAAATAAAGCTACACGTGTTCATGTATCATGTATGGGGGTTGACTTGAAATAACAGATGCGCATCGGATCAAAGAAGAACAAAATGAACAGAAGGTCCTGGTGGTATTCCACAAACAAGGAAAGGATTATATTTCAAATGATTTGAGGTTTCAGGTTTTTTTTGTTTATTATATAATACTGCTGTATACAGAGGCGGCTTGTCAAGGTAGGTGAGGCAGTGCCTCACCAGAAAAGAAATAAAGCTACATGTAAATTAAATTTTAACTTATTCCGTTAATGCTTGTCTTTATAAATATCAAAAGAATAATTTAAGCCACCACCATAACTAGTATGTAATGCATTTCACCTAATTTACACCCTATAAAGTGCTTCTCGAAATGAATAGTATAACTACCTTTGTTTTTGATAAAACTTTCATTCCGGTAAGAAATACGTTGCGCTAGACAAAGAGCTGTTTGAGGCATTGCTTCAAATGCTAAATGCAATGAGTGCGTAAAGGATAAAAGATAGTCGTTTTACCTTCCACGCGGCCCTATAGAGGCCGTTACCATACATGAATACGATCAACGCCACTTACTGATCAATTTTGTAAGTAGGTTCACGACATTACTGCATATTTTTGCAAGCAAGATTAAATAGTATTAGCTGTAAATTGCATTCGAAAATAAACAAACATAATATAACCTGTCTTGTCTAGCATTTTTATTATAATAGGCTCTGGTTTGCGAGTGATACGTATTGCAGTAAATATTTAATTCTTTTATTTTATACGTGGGTATACTACACGTGGTGTTTTTGTAATTTGAATTTTAGTTGAAAACAAAAAACAAATAATGGCTTCGACTTCAACTTTAAAAGAATTGATTGACAATATAAGGAATTCTGAAGATATTGTTAATTTTTTAATTAACAAAAATCCAGTGAATGAACTTACTTATGAATATAAACTATTTGTCAAAGAATTTCCTAAAATGTTCCGTGATCTGGCAATATATTTTTGTACATGAGAGGGGAAAAATATGCATTTGCACACCCCTTGAAAAAATTTAACTTTCAATTATTTGGCATTTGACCTTGAATGGAAAAAAAAATTTCGCCTGCGGCGCATTTTTTTCCTGGATATTTTACCTCACCAAAGTTTTAGTGCACGAACCGCCACTGGCTGTATAAAATCAAATGATTCCTTCCATGAAGTGGTATTACAGTACTTATTTCAAAATTCCTGACTCGGCTCCTTCGTCGCCTCGTCCGTAAACTTCTCATACGTACCGTAATACCTCACTTCCTGACCTTATAACGTAAATAACTATTAACACATTATAACAATTTATAATAAGATCATTTAATTTTTACATTCTAGGACACGTTCACGTAACCGATTTCAACATAGCCACCCTCCTGGAATCGTCTCCATTGGCGACCTCCATGTCTGGAACGAAACCCTACATCGCCCCGGAGATCTTCGACTGTGCGGTAGACGCGTGTGTGGGATACGCTTACCCGGTGGACTGGTGGTCGTTGGGAGTCGTCGCCTACGAGATGCTACGGGGAAGGCGTCCGTTCGATATTCACAGTAATACGAGCATACAAGACGTGAGGACGATGTTCCAAAATGGGGTGGATTACCCCAGTATTTGGGGGTATGAGATAATAGACTTGCTAAGCAAGGTAAGGAATGGTTTCAGACTTATTTAGTGATAATAATAATGTTTCAGGTATTAACGGCATATTTAAAAGGAATGTTAAAAACTCGACGCGTAGCAGAGATCTTTAATTTCTCGAATGCTATAATCTTGATTATGCCCTTGGTACATACAACGTTTTATTTTTATTTTAGATCTTAAAATTCAAAGATTAGTAGGTTATTTACATACTAATCCTGTGAATTATGTATAAAGTCCATACATAAATTTTCTTGCATAAGATTCTAAATTTTCAGTAAAATTATTTCATAAACAAACTATGCAAATTGTACTTGACACTGACATCTTCTTCTCTAGCTTTTCTCATTCGTTAGGGGTCGCTATTTTTTATTTTCTTCTTCCACTCATTTCTGTTTTGCGTGTCGTTCTCATTCAGTTCCTTTTCTCTCAAGTCTTCCGCAATACAGTCCTTCCATCTTATCTTTGGTCTTCCTCTGTTTCTTCAATCTTCTATTACTAAGCTATTCATTCTTTTTCCAATATATTCTTCATCGCTCTTCATGACTTGTTCAAACCAATGTAATCGTCTCTCATGTATCTTTTTAGAAACTTGTAACACTATATATATTATATTAGCAGATTCCATGGTTAGCATAGCTGGGTGATTTATAAAGTTTAATATCTTTATAATTCTTTAACTTTATATCTATTGAATATGACGTATAAAATGCAATCAAATCGTATAGAGAATAATATATTCTTTAAGTTATAATAACGTTAAATGTCAATAAATCATGTTTAACTGTTAAAATCTTCAAATGAGAGTACTTCCGGTTGACCAATTATAACAAAAATCTAATCAGTTGTTCTTCTGGATGTAAAATTGAGGAATACGAAAAAAATATAATTTTTGGAATCGTGGTATTGAAGATATGCGATCCGAAACTTTCGTCGTATACACACAGACACACATATATACATACATACATTAGGGTGACCAAACGTCCCTATTTTCCGGGATTCGTCCCTGTTTTGAGTTGTACGTCCCGGTGTCCTCATGAACATCTTCGGGACACGTAATTGTCCCGGTTTTCATACCCGACTCCAAATTTATTACTTATATCATCTATCGATGTTTGTAATATTTATTTTATTACTAAATTTTTAATTGTTTTATATATTCTAATTTTATGCGGTACATTAATTTTATTTCTTGCATTATGAATGCATCAAGTATATGTTTTAGACAGTTTATCCAGGTAAGTCAACAATCCGTTAAATATATTCTCTTTTCTAAAATGTTATGTGATCTGGCAATTTATTTTTGTACATGAAAGGGAGAAAACATGCAGCTTCACATCCCTTGAAAAAATGAAACTTTCAATTATAAGGCATTTGACCTTGAATGAAAAAAAAATTTCGTCTGCGATGCTTTTTTTCTGGATACCTTGCCTTACCAAAATTTTGGTGCACGAGCCGCCACTGGTTTTACAATCTTTTGAAAAATGTCCCGATTTTGCGATTTATAAATCTGGTCACTCTAACATACATACAGACATCATCGTAAAAATGGTAAAATCGTATTATATGGACCCTAAAACATGCTTATTCACTAAAAAGATTGGTTGGAAGCTTTTAAAAAGTGGAAGGAAATAATGATGAAATGTATTATTGTTAAAGGCCGGAAACTTTTGGAACCTAACTTGTGTGTCATTGTCATTACATAAACTTTATAAAATACAAGTAGGTACAATGTACAATATCAACATTTTGTTATATGTTGTTTAATATCGCTGACAAAGCAAATACGTGAATGTTATACGTTGTCTGCTTATGCAATGCTGTTTGTATGTTATGTAATGTGAATGTGTAAAAAGCAGTGACATGGAACTGATAAATCCACGACTGCTGGAATACACAATACGGGTATGTGTTAAACTGATAACAATACACATACGAGTACAATATAGAATGTACGATTTAAAATACAGAGCTAGCTGATATGTGTATACAAAGTATTTGAGTTATGGTAAAAAAAAACAATGTACATTGTAAATGTAAATAAACAAATTGTTATATGCAGGTGTGTCACGGAAAATGAAACATAGGTGTTTAACATGGAAAATCATTTTTTCCGTGCGCATTGCTCCCCTAATTATTTTAGACAAAAAGTTTCAAATGGATGTTGTAAAGCAAAAATTTCTACATCCAAATCGTAAAATGAATTTTCAATTCCATGGAAATTTCTCTCACACTATTGTCTTTGGTTAAAAAATTTAATGGTGAGTTTTTAGTGAATAAGCATGTTTTAGGCTCCCTATAATACGATTTTACCATTTTTACGATAATGTCTGTATGTATGTGTGTGTGTGTGTGTGACAAAAGTTTCGGATCACGTAACTTCAATACCACGAAGATAAGTACATCAAATTAGCTTTACAATCATGTAAAATAATCCATATGTTACATCATTAAAAAGTAAAATGGCGGGCATTTTTTTATACACCTAGTCGAAAAGAGAATAGTGAGCCATGACTGTGACTTGAAATAAAACAATGAACTAAAACAATTGTAACTATTATTATTAAACGAAATAATAATACAGAAAATAAGAATAAGGAATAGTTAATAACAACAAAATCATTTTAAAACAAATATTCAAAATGACTCCCAGCCTCTTCAATACATTATTCACAACGTTTTGAAAAAGAATAAGTAGAGCTTTCTATTTGGTCTGCAGATAAAGATTCAATTTGATATTCTTGTCAATAAAGTTCTGCAGGTATGCGTTTATTTTTTAAACTTCGAAAATACACATCTAGCATATCACCTTTTTCTGAGTGAGATAAATTCATTTTATAATAAATTAATAAGGTACTACAATGAAACTTGCTAATAATAAAGGTTAGAACAATTATTACTGAGTATTTACAGGTTGACATTTACCGTGTTACAATTGTTTTAGTTAATTGTTTTATTTCAAGCCATAGTCATGGCTCACTATTCTCTTTTCGAGTAGGTGTATAAAAAGTGCCCACCATTTTCTTTTTAATAATGTGACAAAATTTGATGTACTTTTCAAATTTGTGAAAAATATATAGTATGTTCAATTTGAAATTTCAAAGTTGATATTAATTACTAATAAACCGGAAGTGGTATCATGAATGTACATCCGTCATCAAGTAGCTTACAATGTTACAGTATAAACCATGTTATATGAAAGAAATTAGTAACTTAATAAATAAGCAAGATATTTGCTAGGTCCATTAAAATATAACATCCTATATAGAGTAATTCATCGTTATGTTTATGTTATTTATTTATGCATTAAAATTTAAATAACCACCTCACCTCAGGCGCCAAACTAGCTAGCGCCGAACCCTGGGCAAAATACATTTCATTCAAAGGCTACTGCCGAACAATTTGCTTAATTATCTTGAAATTTTAACCGTGGATGAATGATAACAAATTAGCATGACACACCATTCAATATTTCGAAATATACATGGGCGCCAGAAAAAAAAACTTGTTATTTCATTGTCACATCTCATATGTACAATAATCGATTTTGTTTGTTACAGTTATTAAATATAAGTCCAGGAGGCCGAGTATCAAGTCTGCAAGAAATAAAGAAGATTCGTTGTCTTCAACACATCGACTGGGATAAAGTGTTGAAGAAGGGATACAAACCTAAATTCACTCCTCCAGTAAGTCACTTATATTTTTTTTTTGATATTTTGCAAATAGCATAAATATAATATAAAATCAAAAGTTCATTAGTTTTTACCTCTCGCTAAAAGAGGTATTGGATTCATACTAAAAATCGCATATCCAGATTTTAATGATTAAGCACATTTTAAGGTCCCTACAATCCGATTTTAATATTTTTACGGTGATGTCTGTCTGTGTGTGGCATAGATGACGTCATCGCCAAAACTTTAACAAGCTATAGAGGCACGTAGCAAAATTTGGTTTTGACTTACCAATACCTTTAATAACACTTTCATGTTTTGTGTAAGTACATGACTGAATACACAACTTTTTCACACATATTTTTACCATTGAAATTATTTTTCGGCTATCCTGGGTACTCTTTCAAATACTCGTATATTATATACAGTGTGTTAATTAAAAACCTGGCCATAGGCGTTTAACATGGGAAATCAGTTTTTCCTTGCGCAAAAGTTCCCAAATTATTTTAGGCAAAAATACTTCAAATAAATGTTGTAGAGAATTAAATTCTGCATCCAGATTAGTAATAAGATTTTATTTTCGACGTTTCATAACCGAGAAAATCAATTTCAAAGTTTTTCGAAAATTGCTGATTTATAGCGATAGCCATGAAACTCAAACAAAATTACAAACAATTGTATGACATTGACACAATGAATTAGCCTAACTTAATGTATAAAACAAATATGTTTCTTAAATACATGGTTTAATTTTAGAATACATAGCTGTCAACATATACAAAATAAAATAAAAATGAAAACAAGAATAATGTATTTATTTAAAAAGAAAAACAGAAAACTAGAATGAATATAATTTTATATTAAATGTTCAAATAACCCTCCATTTTGCGCTAAGCAATACCCAAGTCTATTATAAAAGCCATGTCGAACATTATGCAGCTGTCTGGCATTTATTTTTCTACATTCATTGGAAATTACAGCTTTAAGTTTTTGTAATAAGATTCTATTGTGGTTTTACTTGGAATTTGTCGATGTGACCACATTACACTTATTAAATCACGTATTTTTCTATAGCTTTGTCCACAGTAACACCATTTTATAATCTGAAGCTTTTCTTCATGAGAAAACTGTTCCATACTTCCAAAAAAATATGTTACTGAACGAAAATCACAAAACACAAACTTTCTTTGACAGTTAAGATGTCATACAATTGTTTGTAATTTTGTTTGACTTCCATGGCTATCGCTATAAATCAGCAATTTTCGATAAACTTTGAAATTGATTTTCTCGGTTATGAAACGTCGAAAATAAAATCTTATTACTAATCTGGATGCAGAATTTAATTCTCTACAACATTTATTTGAAGTATTTTTGTCTAAAATAATTTGGGAACTTTTGCGCAAGGAAAAACTGATTTCCCATGTTAAACGCCTATGGCCAGGTTTTTAATTAACACACTGTATATATATATATATATATATATATATTAGTTCTAAAGAAGCTTGAATTTTAATTTACTTAAATTTATATTGTTTTATTTTTGTTTACAGCGAGACCATCTGAATTGTGATCCAACATTCGAATTAGAAGAAATGATCATAGAAACGAAACCGCTACATAAGAAGAAGAAACGACTAGCAAAACAACGCTCTATAAGAGAAGTTCAGGCACCTCCTAATAATGAGGCTGTAAGTCATTTTGGTGTTATCATATAAAATAAAAAGAAGTCGCTGTCCTGTCTCTTCAGCCCCTCATACTTAAACCCCCACCCTTATATATCTATTACGTATCAAATATTCCGTATCCCCTACAACCAATTAATCTGAATGCAATCCTAACTTAAAATACATAGCGTGACTATAAATATTTAAGACTGATTTTCTGCAGCGCCAAATAACAGGGTCATTTTTGAATTTACACCCAAACTATTTTCGACTAACCCTCATCAACAGCCCCCTCAAGTTTTATTAATATTAGTCCAGTACAATTCCCTTATGGGAAGTGCAAAATATTTATAGCACGAAAACTTTATTTAAATAGTAATATTATACCAAACGGTAAATAAATGACCTTGAATTGTCATCTTTCGTGAACCAAACTATAGCCACGTTAAATAGACAAGGATGAAATGTGTCAACTTCTTTTGAATCCGTACTTAGTACTTGTCAAAATTTTGTTTGACATCTTTAATATCATCTATATCCTTCTGCATTTTTAGCCCCGGTAGAGTGTAGTTTAACAAGTAATCTATTGCAGTAATCATACGCGGTAAACGAAATATGTGTATATTGTAAAATTATCCGTATAATTTTTGTATATTCCTTTCAGTTCGAGGTAAATTAATATTGTATAGAAGTATTCAAAATCCGAAAATATTTTACTAGCATCAAATGTCAGGATCTTTATAATGATTTACCCAAGGACGGATTTACCTATGTATGCACTGTTTGAGATCAAATACGAACCCCAATTTGTAATAATAAAATAAGAACAGAACATTTGACAAATTCATTGCACTACACAAAAATTACGGTCGTCTGTAAACGCTCCGAGTAATAATTCAAATCTGATATAAGAGAAAAATGTCAGAGCACTCCGACATGTTTAGAGTAAGACAAACAAACAGACTATACAATTCTACTCCTTATTTCTGCCTTACAGTTGCCATTCCAAGTTACTAAACTTTCTAGATATTAGAAGAAAATCCTTGTTCTAATCCTCTCTCTATTCAACCATATGCGTGTATGGGTTTATTTTTCTTACCTTAGCTATCCTCATCAAGTATCTATAAATTATTTATTTCTAGACTTGCGATTCTCCACTAGAATCTCGAGGTCTAATCCCAGAATTCCGAATCTACAACCGCTACCAAGAACTCGAACGAAGAGAAAGGGAACGAAAAGAACAAGCTTGGGAACAAGAACTTTTATTAGCGATGGATGCCTCGGATCCACTGGGAAACAAACAAGATTCCGCATTACTGGAACATGGACAACAAGATCATCAGGAGGATGGCAAACAACTGGCTAGGAGCTGTCCTAGACTGAATTCCGGGGATAATGTCCAACATAGGTAAGAGAGAAAGAAAAATACTTTAAATGACAGTTATAGAATCCTTCCACTATTGGAAACTCCTCTGGAAGCCTTCTTTTGCGTTCCGCATTATCTCTTCTTTACTCTCAAAACGGATTCCTTTCAGTGACTTCTTTAGTTTGTCTGGAAATGGCAAATGGCCACCACGAAACCTCTGGCACATGGTTATTCTTTTGTTGAAATTTTGAATCACGTTTTCACATAAATGTGGCTGTATTTCACCAATAACACGCCGTATTTCCTTTTTAAGATGTTCAACTGTTTCAGGCTTATTCGCATACACCTTTTCCTTCACATAGCTCCAAAGAAAAAAGTTCATCTGTGTTAGATCGCACGATCTTGGTGGCCAATGTTGATCGCGAAATCGAGAAATGACACGGCCTGGAAACTTGGTCTGCAGTAACACCATTGTTTCACGTGCGCATGGTCCCTTGGCTTGATATCTTGCACCAATTGAACCTTGTACGCGTGCAAATGCATATCTTTTACCAAAATTCGTTGCATAGTGCTTCTGGAAATGTTTAATTCTTGACCACGATGCCGAATGGAAGTTCCTGGAGTCTCGGCCACAGATTCCCTTACTGTGGCTATATTTTCGAGTAACCGACAAGGATGACGACGAACAATGATCTTCTCATCCATCAGCGTAAATTTGGTCTCAAATTTTATAATTAAACGCCCCACTGTCGATTCATTTGGCGCATTATTGCGACCGAAAACTTGACGTAATTGGCGAACTGTTTTCGCAAAACTTTCACCATTTTTGTAATGTGTTTTTACAATAATTAAACGTTGTTCGTTTGAATACTTCTCCATATTCTTAAATCGCGTGGTCTGTACGTAACAACTGTCAAAAAAAAAATTAACCGTACATCTCGTATTAACAAAATGGCGGCAAATTTAAATCCGGCGCTCTAGTTGGAACACCCGCTATTTGCATGTGAACTCATGACCTTGATATGTTATTGGATCGAATTATTATGCAATTGATCAGTTGATCATATATGAAAATCGATTAAACGACCAGATCGATCGATCGAATAAATGTTGTCTGTGGTCATTCTGTCCGATCAATCGATCTTCTGAACAGATTGATCACATCGATGTTTTTTCGTAGCCTAGTACGGAGCTCATTAATATGCTGCAACTAAGATCGTGTAAATTACAGTTCGAGACGTAAGTTATGGATGCATTTAAAATTCATCGAGTGTGCTTTGAATAGTCAAAAATAATAGATATTTGTTATATTTCAGGCTCATGGTACATTATTATGTGGCGAATACCTACTACGAAAATATATTTTTTATGATTGACATATTATTTGCCCCCCGCCTACTCCTCCTTGGCTACGTCCATGAAAATGGCCCACAAACTTTGAGAAAATTATCTTTGTTTCAGATTAGATAACTCCCCGCGGCTTAAAAAACTCCGTAGTTGCGAATCCACTACATTTCACAACCAATCGTACCAATCCCACTTCACCAGTATGGACCAGCACCAACCGACTTCATCCGAACCATGCCGAAACCACACGACCAACACCAACCTCAAACAAACCAACACGAACCAATACTCCCTCTGCGTTATATGCAGCAAAACCACTAACTCTACTAGTGAACATCACCCAACTTCCTCCGAACATTGCCGGACCCACGCGACTAGCACCGAAACCACCCGAACCAACACGAAGCAGTATAGCTTGTGTGGAATGTGCAGCAAAGTAAGGGAGGGGGTAAATGATAGCCAATCGGTGGTGGGAGATGGATGTGGAGGGGGTGTGAATGAAGTCGAAGGGCAACGGACGAGCACGAAGCAGTATAGCTTGTGTGGAATGTGTAGTAAGACGAATGAAACTACAAGTTCTGATGTTATGGGGTTGCAACAATTGGAATATATTGATAGAACACCTTCGCCAACGGAAAATAAAACAGATGGTGGATAGCTTTAGATAGTTTTAATACTCGTGACCAATGTCAATATATACAGAATAAACTTAATATATTTTCAGTTATTTCTAGTTTTTCATATCCTACCAATATGCCTTCATAGATTTTGTAATGTATTTTCTTAATCCGATTTCATAGTTGCTCTGTTTTATTTTGTTGTGGTGTTGACGTTTGTATGACTGATCTATTTTGTTATAAGAATGATTTTTCAGCTGACGATAAATTCTAAGAAAAATAATAATACCGAAACACAATTACCCAACACCAGTTAAATACAGTTTTAACTTTGATCTATTAGGTTATGGTAATACTCAGCTATCTATCTCTTCGAGTGTTTATTATGCATTACAGGTTACGAAAATTTTCAAGTTAATCAGTGTTATACATTAAAAGTGAACTTACTAATCCTTCTAATATTGTCAAGAATATGTGAAAGACAATAATTAGAATTAAGTACAATAATTTCGACTACTAAAAATTCAAATTGAAGTAAGCGCTTTGACTGCGCCATTATTTTAATTATTAAAACATATTTGTAGGACTGTTTCTACAGATATTCAAGGCACTAACATTTGGCAATTATTGATCAAAATAATTATATTTAAATGTTGATTAAAAGTCGTATTTCTAATTTGTGTTATATACTACTTATTTTAGCCGTGCATGATTATTTGTTTATTTTAAATATTGTGTGATAAAATTCTAAATCTAATAAAATTAAAAAATATATATTAATTCCTCTATAGATTTAGAGATAAAAAAATAATAATCTGAAGTAATAAATCGCACGGGCCAAAGTACACCAAGGAAACCAATTCACAAATTCAAATGTTTGTAATTGACAGATAAATGTCAGTATCAAAATCAACAGTTGTACTGACATTGCTGAAACCCTTTTCATATTTCTTTTTATTTTATTAATTATAGGTAAAATGCATAAGTCCATAAAAAATACTGTCAATCCAAGAAATACTTCCCTATAGAGACTGTTCAAAAAAAATAAAAATCTGATGTGACCAACACAGTACCTCCCGCCATTTATTTATATGTATATAATTTTTATATTTATAAATTTATCCATACAATATATAGAAAAAGTATTAAAGCAAACTTGTAGAAAATGGAATAATCTTTAATTTTTATAATAACAAATTGAAAAAAAAAATACATTTAAAGGTATTTTTTGAAGAAAAACTATCTTGACCTTCAAGTAAACTGCAATTTCCGGTTATGCGATTGCCACCAAAATCTAATCAGATATTTCCATATTAGAATAAGGTACAAATACATGGTTTCAAAACTTTCTGAATGATAGTATTTGAGTTAGAGCGTATACAGGATCCACACACACACACACATACATACATACACACAGACATCATCGTGAAAATGTTAAAAATGGATTCTAGGGACCTTAAAACGTGGTCATTTACCAAAATCACGATATGCGATTTTTAGCACGATCCCTATACCTCCCTTACCAAGGGTAGCGGGAGGTAAAAAACATAACTCGGACGGAGCAGGCTATGAATAAACAACAAAGAAACGTATGTCAATTTAATTTTACATGAGATATTGTCAAAAATGTTATCTGAAGAAGCTTTTCTTCTTAAATCTTATTTTAGAAATGGAAACAAATTATTATCTTTTTCTTTAAAATTACATTGCAAGATCAATTTTGACAACTTGACTTTTGAAGTGAATAATGATCAGACATACGTGTTTCTTTGTTCATAGCCTACTCCGAGTTAGGTTTTTTTATTGAACACACTGTATAACATAAAATGGAAATGACGAGAGGTATTGTGCTGTCCACAACAGATTTTTTTTTTCTAGTAAATGCCAACATAGTCTTCATGATACCATTTGAGGCATCATATCTTCATTGTTCTTTTCAGATTGTTATTTTTTAGCTTGATTAATATTTTTTGGCACTAAATTTCCTGGGCCTTATTTGTTTCGGGGTAGTAGGGTAAATAAATCTAATGTTTATTAAATATTTTTCTAAACAATAAAAATGATCTTGTTTCACAAATAATAAGGTTCAAAGAGTAATTTATTAAAGGAAATTTCATTCCACACCATAATCAGTTCTGTCGTGTTTCTAATGAAACAAGTTCAAAATTGCAAGATACTTAGTTTTTTGTGATATTTGGTAGTGGACAGACGTGCATATATTTCTGTGTATTAAATGATAATGTACAAACTAACATTTAAAGTGAAATACGAAAATTTGTGTAAGTGTTTTCTCAAACGAGGGCATCTGGTATGAAGATTTTCCATTACCCGGTAAGTACAATACCATATTTTAATCTTGTAGTCTAGCGTAGTATTTGAATTTCGCCAAACTATACCATCAGATCCAAATAAATTAAATTTACTGTGTTCTGAGAAAATAACTCTATTCCAAAATTTAGGGCATATTTTTTTGCGAAACCTAGCTAAATACAATTATGTGGTACGATAAAACAGCCTATGTAAACGTTATTGTTTGGGGCTGTACCTATCTGCTGACGGGTTATTGAATTTATGTTTTATTAACTATAAATAAATATAATTATTTATCAATTTTAAAAGAAAATTTGCCATCTTCTGCGTTAAACTTGAACTGGGAGGTAATTATATTTTCCAGCAAGATAATGTTAAGGAATTGCTGTTCCACAACATACTGAAACAACTTAAAACACCTCCCCAGTCTCATGATTTCAACCCTAATGAGAAGATATGGTCGGAACTAGATAAGCGATCCCGTAAAATAACATTTTCCACTATTTAGCAACTCCGAACGAATATGGCTGAAGAATGGGAAAAAAATCCACTTTCCATAATATGATCTAATTTTATAAAAATCAATGTCTAGGCTACTGGAAGTTGTAATTAAAGCCAGTGGTAATGGTTACTGCAGCGATTCTCAACCTTAGGGTCGTGACCCAAAACAGGCTCGCGAAATTAATTCATTTATCGAAATATATGTAATTTATAAAAAAAATTATACGTATTGTTTTCTAATATTTAATATTTTCAAATATTCAGCAACTAACGTTGAGAAACGAAAACCGTTCGTGAACGACTGGCCTTATTCTCTAACTTTTTGTCGAACACACGTGAACGAAACATTCGTCCTAGAACTAAATTCGTTAGCATTGCTCTACGAAGTTATAACGAACGTTTATCAAAGTCAATTTCGTAAAACCATTCGTTTATGAACTAGTACCTACTCATATATGTGTAGTTGTCGTTGGAAGACAAAAAAAATCATATTAATTTTATGATCAAAATTTGTGGAAAATGGAAAAATGATATTTTAAACATAATATTAAACAAATTACAAATATAGTAAGAAGGTTTATTATATTATTGAAAAATAATAGTATACAGGATGTTATATTTTAGTGGACCCAGCAAATATCTCGCTTATTTATTAAGTTAGTAATTTCTTTCATATAACATGATTTATACAGCAACATGTAAGCTACATGATGACGAATGTATATTCATGATACCACTTCCGCTTTATTAATAATTAATATCAACTTTGAAATTTCAAATGGAACATACTATATTTTTTTACAAATTTGAAAAGTACATCAAATTTGCTTTACAATCATGTAAAATAATCCATATCTTACATTATTAAAAATCTGTTGTGGCCAGCACAATACCTCTCGCCACTTACTTTTTTGGTTACATAAGTATATAACAGTCATGTTACATTGTTGGCCTTAACAAGCAGATGTGGGGGCCCGTTTCAGAATGATAATTAGTAATTATGTACATGGATATCACTTGTCAATTTTTCATTCAAAACTTCAAGATTTTCTAAATACACGTAGTTAATTTGTCACCAGGAGTGTGGAATTTACTTGTCGAGGAAAATAAACCACATGGAATTGGAAAATCACTAAATTTAGAATGAGAAATTAAGATACTTGACATCTATATACATAATTACTAGTTATCATTCTGTCATGGGCCCCCATATCTGCTTGTCAGGGCCGACAAAATCACATGACTGCTCGCGCCCTATTGTATTTAACACTTCTTGTATACCTACACTCTATACCAAAAATTCTACTTACATACGAGTATATCTATTCCTTATATTTAGATTGTTTAATTTTCAATTCATTTTATGGAGAAATTTTTTCCTCTTCTAATTTTTCGAAATGTGTCCAATTCATTGTCAGGATTGACAGTATTTTTGAAGGATATATGTTATGTATTTATTAATACATTAAGAAATAATATAATGTATGTACTTCCCAGAAAAAGTCTTCAGTAATGTCTCCGTATTTCTGACGCTGACATTTATCTGTCAGTTACAAACAATTTAAATTTGCAACTATTTTCCATGGCATTCTTTCGGCTGTAAAATTTATTATAACAGATTATTTTATATATTATATTTCATTTATCTCTAAATCTATAGAATATATAATAAAATATTTAAATGTATCAGATAAAGAATTTAATTTTCTTTAATTTTACCAAGAAAAATTTTCAAAAAATATTATTTAGAAGATTTTTTTTCAAGAATCTTCTACTTCCGGTTGTCCAATTGTTACCAAAACCTTTTCAGATCTTCCCATGAATGTCCGATTAGGAAATACGTAGTTAAACAAATTTAAAGTCTTATAGTTTTTGAGTAATCGTCCTTCCAACATCCTACATACATACACACACACACACACACACACACACACACACACACACACACACACACATACACATACATCCACACACACACACACACACAGACATCATCGTAAAAATGTTAAAATCGGATTGTAGGGACCTTAAAACGTGCTTATTCAATAAAATCTGGACATGCGATTTTTAGCATGAATGCAATACCTCTCTTAGCGAGAGGTAAAAAGTAAAATGGCGGGCATATAGTGAGCCACGACTGTGGCTTGAAATAAAACAATGAACTAAAACAATTGTTTTAGTTTATTTTAATGAATTTATTTTTTTGGTATTTTACATTTCACTGATAAAAGTAAAGTGTATGAATTATTTTGTAACCCACTGTATGTATGTATTTTGTAACATCATCAGTCAAAATACAAACATTAGTTGATGTTGGTGCTGTTCTCAAATATACAATTTTTGAACCAATTTAACGTGTACTTTTATATCAAATTTGTAACTGGTTCAATTTATACAACATCGAGTCTTTAGATGTAGGATCAAAGACTTTTCGTTTCTTAAACAAACTCAATTAATTTAATTTCCATCAATCAAAAAGATAGGTAAGTTCATTCAATATATATAAATCATGAAAAAATAATTAACTTGGATACTTAACGAAAATCTCATTTGATTTCATTATCCTCATTCTTATTAAAATAAATCGCTTTCTATTCAACGTACCCTTTGTTCCCTATGAATAGTAAATCCGCAAGAGATATTGAGCTGAACTTTGAAAGAAGAAGGGGGTGATGCCTTTATGCGATTTTATAAATATTAAATTAAGTAGAAAGACTTTAGAGCAAAATGCAAAGAGGTCATTAAAAACTAACAGGTAATTTCGAGAATTTTATTTAAAAATCTTATGGCCGCTTTCATAACGAACTTTATTATAGCACACTTTAGCATAAGGTACTTAAAGACAAGGAGTCGAACCGGACCCAAACCTTAAACCCAAATTAGCCAAAACTTTTCTAAAAGCTGAATATTTAGAAATTATTTTTTTTTTAGAAACTACCACTTCCGGTTGTCCAATTGTTACCAGAACCTATTCAACTGTTCTTATTACTGTTAGATTGAGGAATCCGTAGTTACACAGGTCGTTAGTCTTTTAGAATTTGAAAAATCGTACCTCCAACAACCTAACACACATCCACATACGGTCGGGATCGAACCCGCGTCATAATTAACGAATTTAACATTTCTTGTTCATACAAATAATTCAAATTGTATCTATTCTTTCGTTCTATTTTTGAGGAATTTTCTCCTACTCTTGTAATATATTCAAAAATCAGTATAGCAGTATATCTTAAGGATATATGTAGTGATGCCGCGAGACGAGAAACGGCGAGAAATAGTTCGCTCTCGTCTCGTCTCGAATTTTCGAGACGAGATTTGTTTTCGTCTCGTCTCGTCATATTTTTCATCCTCTATTCTCGATCTCGACTCGAGAGTCTCGAATTTATAATTAGCTGTATGGATGTTCCATAAGTTGGCATATCAGAGCGTGTTTGTATGGTTGAAGGTAGCAAGCAGTGACGCTCTAATTATTTATTATTTGTATATGAATACATATAAAATAAATTCATAAAATATTACCCTTACATGTTATAAATTTTGTATACTTACATCTATCAGGAAAATAAATTAGTATCAACTTGGACGTAATAAAGGAGTAAGTAGATAATACTGATTAAAACTTTATTTTTACTAAGTCTGGCATTTAACAGGTAAGTAAAAAAATACTGAACAAATATTACTCGCAGCAAGGGCATTTAATACTAGCATGAAGAGTACATCACAGGGAACATTCTTATTCCTATTCTTTATACTAAAACCCTATAAATTTAAAATGAATAAATAAATAATTAACAGGCAATGAAAATATTTGTACTGATAATTATTTTTCTAATTGTATATCTTAATTATATACATATTAAAAAAAAAATACGTGCAATCGAGATCTCGAATACCTACTCTCGTCTCGAGCAAATCTCGAGGGCATTCTTCTCGTCTCGTCTCGATTTTTCGAGACGAGACTTATAGTCTCGTCTCGAAATTTCTCGATTTTCGAGACGAGATCTCGAACACGCGAGATCTCACGGCATCACTAGATATATGTAATATTAATATACCCAGGACCCCCAGGGGTATAGTCGAGGGTATACGCGGGTATACGCCGTATACCCTCTGGATTTTTTAGGTGCCCTAGCGTGTACCCTCTGTTTCTTTAAATATTTGAGACAAAAATATTTTGTCTCAAATATTTAAAGAAGCAGAATTGACCAATGAAAATTTTATCCAGCAATTAATACTAATGTTCTGTTATCTGGCAATTTATTTTTGTACATGGAAGGGAAAAACATGCAACTTCACATCTCTTGAAAAAATATAACTTTCAGTTATAAGGCATTTGACCTTGAATAAAAAAAAAACTTTTCTTAACTATTGCCTCCTCCCCCCTGCGTAAACCCTATGTTTCCAACTATATTTTCAGCGTATACCCTCTGCTAATTTTACGACTACAGCACTGAATATATCTATAAATTTAAATATTTAATTAATAATACAATAAGAAATTTTAAATTTACTAACTTCCCAGAAATAGCTTTCTGTTATGTTAATAAAACTGTTGTTTCTTGACACTGACATTTTGCATTTATATTATAAAAAATTAAATATCTCAACTGGTTTCCATGGAGTTCCTTGGGCAGATTTATTACAACAGATTATTCTATATTATATATTTATTTATTTTATTTATTTATTAACCACTCTACAGGATATGTAATCCCAATTACAGAGGGTGTATAAACAATACATATAAAATAACAATATGAAATAGAGTAGACACATAAAAACTATATATCAAGCAATTGACAGTATACATATAAGAAAGAAAAAATCGAAAATATACATACTGAATATTAAGCTAAATTACAGAAATTCTATTTAATCATAAAACTGGTAACCAATTTACATTTAAATACATTGAATCTATCAAAAAACAAATCAAATTCTATATTTAAGTCATTTATTGTTTTGCACATGCGGACAGTTGGTGAGTTGAGTTCATAATTTGTTTGAAAACGTTGAATAAAGAACACTGAATTACATCTAGAAGATACTCTTTTTGTACAGAAATTTAGACGTGCTAATATATTACTGTCATCTATCATGTTATTCAGTAGTTTGTAAATGAAAAGTACGCACAAAATATTTCTACGACGTTCAAGAGATGTCAAGTTCAAAGTAGACAATGCTGTATTATAATTCAGACTTCGTATATATTCCCTGTTTATTTTGAACCAACAGTATCTCGTGAATTTTTTTTGCACTTTCTCAATTATATCTTTGTATTTTGCATAATATGGACTCCATATTTGACAACAATACTCAAGTTTAGATCGTATATATATATATATATATATATATATATATATATATATATATATATATATATATATATATATAATATATCTCTAAATCTATAGAAGATATAATAAAAAAATTAAATGTATCAAATTGAGAATTTAAAGATCTTTATTATCGTGTTAACATAAATTTTCAAAAATAATATTTAGATGAATTTTTTTAAGAAACTACCACTTCCGGTTGTCCATTTGTTACCAAAACCTATTCAACTCTTCCCATTAATGTCATATTGAGGAATCCGTACCTCCAACATCCTAACACACACACACACATACACACAAACACACATCATCGTAAAAATGTTAAAATTGTATTCTGGGGACCGTAAAACGTGCTTATTCAATAAAATGCGGATATGCGATTTTTAGCATGAATTCAATACCTCTCTTAGCGAGAGGTAAAAGTATGAATTATATGGTTTCTCAAATAGGTGTGATTCAATAATAGTATACTGACTTTTATCTTTTAGCTAATTTATAACACTGTTGTCCAGAGCCGTGTTTAGCTAACGCGGGGCCCGAGGCCCGAGTAAATTGCGGGGCCCCTTCAAGGGGATTTTTATCCATAAAAATCTACACATGCTTACATAGACACAGTTCTATTCTACACAGAACATGAGTTTCTGATAATTGTGGAAAACATTTGTCTCTCTCTTAGCCGCAGCAGTAAGCAACGACAAAAGTTTTTCACGTGTTCCACATTTTCACGTTTTTTATTTCAAAATTAATCAGCGCGGGGCCTCATTTAGCGCGGGGCCCGGGGCACGTGCCCCATGTGCCCATAGGTAAAACCGGCCCTGCTGTTGTCACTTTTGAGTTATTCTGTATTTAATTCAATTGTTATGCGTCTACAAAATATACGACTACAGTAAAAATTTTGAAAGATGTCCGATCAAGGTCGTCTGTATCATGAACGAATTAACAAATTGGCATACATTTATCTCTTTATTTTGCAAAGGCTATAAGCATGTGCGATAAGGATGGATATAACACGCTTGTCTTTCAAAAATTCATATTGTTTCGACTAAGTTAGGACATTCCATTTTAAAACGATGCTCGTTGATAATACTTTCGCTGTAACGTAAGTTTATATATTAATTCAGATACATTACCTTAATTCATAGCCTTATGAATAACGTTATTTTGTGTCAGAGTCACTGACACTGACATTGTGTCAGTATCTTATTTTTCACATATTTGGTTTTACATTTGCTAATAAACTTACCAGTTGACTTGTTTTTGAACTTTGAATGCTTTTATTGTAACATATATTTTTATAATAATAAAATAACAGTACTATTTATGTACCCTCATAAAAACTAAGCAAACGACACTATTGAATTTGTCATAATGCGCGGAGCAAAAATATGAATTCATACAATTCGTAGACGACCTTGATCGGACATCTTTCAAAAATTTTACTGTACCTAGTGTAAAAGCATAGATTATATTTTTGCCGAAAATTGTTTCCAGGAACTATATGTAAAGTACTCGTCATATTACAAAGTAAATCCTAACATACATTTCACAGTCTGTACGTTGCATTAACAATACTCTTTACATTCAATCTCCAGAAATAAAAATCAGGGATATTGTAAGAAATATCATTCAGCAAACTTGAATAGGATGCGACAAGCAAGAAGAGAAGCAGCGAATTGAATTGCGCAATTTTATTTCATACTTCGTATAGCTGATGTACTCTACTGGTTCTCTACTTCTACCGTAAGGAAGATATTGAAAATCTCTCGTGAGATGTATTTTACAGAAATGTGATTACAACCTGTCGATTCGCAGCACTTACAGATTACATGGATGCGAACAAAGAAGACGAAAATATAAAAAGTTTTCAGAAAATCGGTTTTCAAAGACATTTTTAACAAAGATCCAGGAGAATACGAAATCAATGCTTTCAGAACAGAATGGAGTCGAGATGCGATGTTATTATATGTTTTATGTTTGTAACAATTCGACAAAAGTCAAAGATTTCTAATATATCTGGAGTACTTTCTAAATCTGGAAATACAAAGTGTTTTTCAACTCCGGGTACAAACATTACGGACATATAATACTGACCGAAATGAGTAACGTACGTAACAAAAGTATTGAGAAAAAGTTAGACATATTTCATCAATTAGAAAGAATTTTTACCTTCCGTCACCTTTAGGTAAGGAAGATATTGTCTGGCCAAAAAATTCGATAGTGAGTTTTTAATAAGCACGTTTTGGGGTCCCTAGAATACGCATTTATTATTTTTACTTCCTTGTACGTAAGTAAAGGAAGTATTGTAATTGCGAAAAATTTCATTTTTCAGATTTCAGCGGAAATATCGATTTTGATCATCCCTGAATCCATTTTGACTAATTTCGTCGTGACGTCTGTACGTATCTCGCATTACTCAAAAACGGTAAGCCGTAGAAAGTTGAAATTTTGTATTTAGGACTGCTATAACATCTAGTTGTGCACCTCCCTTTCTGGTTATTACACAATTTCCAGAAGTGGCACTTTACATGAAGCCTGTAATAGATTTTAATGAAAAACTGTTTTAAAATATAATCCAATACTTTTCAATTTGGTATACAAGACTTTTATGTCAATCGAAATAACATAATAGATTTTGGTTAAAATAGGCTAACCGGAAGTGGTACATTACTTGAAGTTGTTAACAGTTTTTTTTGAATAAAATGATTTTATTTTGATTTTAGAAATAAATGCTTCAAATAAAAGTTTTAGAGAATTAATTTCTGCGTCTAGCACATTATTAAATTAGCCCTTTGTGTAAGCGAGATATGTAAATTTAAAAATTATATACTTTTTTGTTTTTGTAATAAAGCTTGCTATGGATTAGGACAAAAAAATAAAAATAAAATGTTCATGTCAAATTACGTTAAATACGTGCAATTTTATGATTCGTACAATAACAAATATTATATTTTTATTGTGAAATTAGTCGTATTCTTTGTTGTAATCAAATATTTCTTTGTTGTAATCAAACTCTCTTTAAAAACTTCCTTTATGGTCGCTATATATCTTACTGTTTTGAAGTTAAAATTAATATTTTGTAATTTATTTATTAAAAAAGTATGTATAGTTTAATAAACGTACAAGGAAGTCATGTGGTGTCCACATCAGATTTTTACGATGATATCTGTACGTGTGTGTGCGTCTGTATGTCTGTGTCTATATGTGACGATCGTTTCAGATCGCATAATTCCAATACCACGATTGCAAAAATTATATTTTTTTCGTATTCCTCGAGTGTGCAACTTTTAACAATTTTTCATGAAAAAAAGTAGTTAAATATCATTTGTTGACATTTAATGTTATTATATTTTAAAGAATATGTTATTCTCTATACGATTAGATTGCATTTATACTTCATATTTAATAGATATGGAGTTAAAAAATTATAAAAATAATTATATAAATCAGCCAGCTCTGCTAACCATAGGAACTGCTAATATATTCAGATGAAAGAAAATTAATGCGGCAGAGATGAGGATGTTGAGATAGATGTTGGGGAAAACACGAAAATATAGGATAAAGGATTAAAGTTAAGGGCAATGGCTCGAGTTTCTAGGAACATACCAGAGAGACGATTACACTGATTAGAACATGCCATGAGGAGAGATGAAGAATATATTGGAAGAAAAAAGTATAGCTTAGTAGTAGAAGGTAAAAGAAACAGTGGAAGACCAGAAAAAATCTGTTGTGGCCAGCACGTTACCTTCCATCAATCCTATGTATTATGTACAAATTCCATACATAAATATTCTTACAAAAGATTCTAAATTTCCAGTAAAATTATTTCATAAACAAACTATGCAAATTGCACTTGACACTGACATCATCTTCTTCTTTAGCTTTTCCCATTCGTTAGGGATCGCTATTTTTTATTTTCTTCTTCCACTCATTTCTGTTTTGCGTGTCGTTCTCACTCAGTTCATTTTCTCTCAAGTCTTCCGCAATATAGTCCTTCCATCTTATTTTTGGTCTTCCTCTGTTTCTTCAACCTTAGAAAATCAATTTGAATGATTAGCAGTTTCCATGGTTAGCATAGCTGGCTGATTTATGAAATTTAATATCTTTATAATTCTTTAACTCTATATCTATTGAATATGAAGTATAAAATGCAACCAAATCGTATAGAGAATAATATATTCTTTAAGTTATAATAACGTTAAATGTCAATAAATGATATTTAATTGCGTTTTTTTCGAGAAAAACTGTTAAAATCTGTAAATAAGGGTACTTCCGGTTGATCAATTATAACTAATCTGTCACTTACATACATTTGAAATATGAACTGTGTAACTAAGAAATTGTGTTTATCTTTAAAACATAGTCTCCGGGATTTATAATATCGATTATTTTATTAATTTATGTATAAAATATATAGAAAAATTATTAATACATGCCAGTAGAAAATTCAATAATCTTTAATTTTTATAATAACATAATCGCGAAAAAATGACATTTAAAGGTATTTTTGGAAGAAAAACTATTTTGAGCTTCAAGTAAAGTGCGATTTCCAGTTATCCGATTTACACCAAAATCTAATGGCTTCTTTCTATATTAGAGTAAGGTTGAAAGGTTTCAAAATTCTGCGGTTGATAGTATTTGAGCTAGAGTGACCAGAAGATCTATACACTCACACACATACACACCCACAGACATCATTGTGAAAATGTTAAAATCGAATTCTATAGACCTTGAAACGTGTTCATTTATTAAAATCTCCACAGCGATTTTTAGCATGATCCCTATACCTCCCTTACCAGGGGTATCAGGAGGTAAAAAGAAACTTAGCTGGTATATTTTTAATATTTAATAACATTTTACAATTGCTAATTGAAAAGGAATGTTACAAGTTTATAACTTAGAAATAATTTCGCATTTCGCTTGTGACCATAAAAAGTTTTTAACTCTGTTTTTGCTGCATACAAATTAGATTTACGAGTAAACGAATACTTTTATAATTAATGTAACGTTTCAGTAGCGGCTTGTCAGGGTAGGCAGGTGAGGCAGTGCCTCACCAGAAAAGAAATAAAGCTGCATGTAAAGTAATATGTAAATTAAATTTTAACTTATCCCGTTAATGCTTGTCTTTATAAATATCAAAAGAATAATTTAAACCACCATCATAACTAATATGTAATGCAGTTCACCTAATTTACACCCTATAAAGTGCTTCTCGAAATGAATAGTATAAATACCTACGTTTTTGATAAAACTTTCATTCCGGTAAGAAATACGTGCGCTAGACAAAGAGCTGTTTGAGGCACTGCTTCAAATGCTAAATGCAATGAGTGCGTAAAGGATAAAAGATAGTCGCTTTAACTTCCACGCGGCCCTATAGAGGCCGTTACCGTACATGAATACAATCAACTCCACGTACTGATAAATTTTGTAAGTAGGTTCACGACATTACGGCATATTTTTGCAAGATTAAATAGTATTTTTATTATAATAGGCTCTGGTTTGTGACTGATACGTATTGTAGTAAATATTTAATTATTTTATTTTATACGTGAGTAAACTACCCACGTAGTGTTTTTGTAATTTGAATTTTAGTTGAAAACAAAAAACAAATAATGGCTTCGACTTCAACTTTAAAAGAATTGAGTGACAATATAAGGAATTCTGAAGATATTGTTAATTTTTTAATTAATAAAAATCCATTTAATCAACTGTCTTATGAAGATAAACTGTTTGTCAAAGAATTTCCTAAAATGTTCTGTGATCTGGCAATTTATTTTTGTACATGAGAGGGGAAAAATATGCATTTGCACATCCCTTGATAAAATGTAACTTTCAATTATAAGGCATTTGACCTTGAATGAAAAAAGAATTTCGCCTGCGGCGCATTTTTTTCTGGATACTTTGCCTCACCAAAGTTTTAATGCACGAGCCGGCACTGTAACGTTTCCTGGTATTTCATTTTGCGAATGTAATCTATTATAAATGAAGAGAACCCTTTAAGGATTTTCTCTCAGTACGGCACTGGATAGATATCTTTTATTTGCATATAAATGACAGGAGACGACGACATTCGAAATTTCAGTTAAGGAATTCATAACTTGAATTTTTTTCACTTGATCGAAGTTGAGGTATTTTATTTCTTACGCGATCTGTCACACGATCAACTGATTTGAAATTTTATTTAGGAGAAAATCGGGAATGCGATGGTATTAAATAAAAGTGGTTTGGAAATTCTCAAATATTCTGAATATTTTAGATACAATGACATCGAATATCGACATTTTTATCTTCGGCCGTATAAATTATTAGATTATTATTATTATTTATAATAAAAATTACAAAGTTACGTCTAGTTTACTAGGTTACAACTTTTGAGTCAGCTTCCATGAAGCCATCGTCAGAAGTCGGTCAGCACAACAAATAACCACAGACGCGTTTCACACTTATTGGTGCTCTTCAGTGTGGTGTAGCCTGTGGTCTCTGTCCGGTCCACAGTGAGTGGACTCACACACACACACACACACACACACACACACACACACACACACACACACACACACACACTTACAGACATTATCGTAAAAATAGTAAATTCATATTCTAAGGACCCCAAAACGAGCTTATTCATTAGAAATTCATTATCGAATTTTTTGACCAAAGACAATACTGTAACGTTTTTATTTATATGGATGAAGTGTAAATAATCGGAGTAATATTATTAACTAAAAGAATACGTTTATTAAACGATAAATAAATAGAATAAGTATTAAAAAAATAATAAAAGTAACTAACACTATGATTAAATAATTATAAACACTAAGAATATTATTGAATACTTAAACACTAAGATTATTTATTTAAACAATATTTATATCACTATATTTATTTATATAATTACATTTATTTATGTCAACAACTCGTAGAATGTTTATTTATTTCACTAACTTCATTGCTCGTCGCTTCTATATATCAGACTAACTCTCCACTGTTATTCAGAGGGTATTTATACAGCTCATATCCTTCTAGAACCCTCCGGCGCCACAGCGATACCGAGTACAAAAGAATTAGGTCACGGCGCAATTAGACGTCTAGCCGGGGATTGCATCATCTGGGAAATTCCGGCGAAGGGATTACTCATCGCTCTGGTACATTCTTTCAGTAGCGGTGCTCGTATACTCTTCTCTCATGGGCGCACGTCACAATACCTTCCTTACCTAAATGTAAAGGAAGGTAAAAAACATTTTTCTATAGCTAGGCTTTATTATTTTCTTTTTATAAAAGGGGTACGCAGTCTTCTGGGAAATTTAATCTGGGTACCTACGACTGTAAGTTTGAGAATCCATGATTTAAACCATCCAGTCCAGTTTATAAACTTAAACAAAATGAATTAGTCTAATTGAAGTAAACAGTTCTGGTGAGTAAGACAGATAGCTTTCACCGTTCGCATGCAAAACAGCGTTGATTATGCACAGAAACCACTATTTGCATGCCAATTGCAAAGTTATAATTGGACTCATTATAATACCCGAATTTTCATACATATGTTATGGTCTACATCTACAATATGTAGTACCGACAGTTAGAGAACTAAACTACTAGGAAACTAAATTTAAACTTATCAATAAGGTTAGCATTGAATGAGTTGATGATTTTGTGGTTTTGTGCTACAAATATACGATTTTATACAGAGTGACCTTCGATATCTTCCTTGTCGTTAGAAATACAGCACACATTTATTTCCAAAATTGATTCGTCTACAGTAAAAATTTTGAAAGATGTCCGATCAAGGTCATCTACGAAATATATGAATTCAGATTTTTCCTCCGCCCATTCTGACAAATTCAGTAGTGTCGTTTCCTTAGTTTTTATGAGGGTACATAAGATACAACTGTTATTTTATTATTATAAAAATATATGTACAGTAAAATTTTTGAAAGATGTCCGATCAAGGTCATCTGTATCATGAACGAATTAACCAATTGGGATACATTTATCTCTTTCCTTTGCAAAGGCTATAAGCATGTGCGACAAGGATAGATATATTATTATATTATCAACGGCATCGTGATGACTGAATGGGTTCCCGAGGGTCATACTGTAAACCAAACTTACTATTTGAAAGTTTTGGCAACACTGCGAGAACGAGTTAGTAAGAAACGGCCGGAGTTGTGGAAAAACAAGTCGTGGATTTTGCACAAGGACAACGCACCTGCCCATAACGCGTTGTCTGTGAAGCGTTAATTAGCCGCTAGAGGCACTCCATTGCTCGAACACGCGCCGTACTCGCCTGATTTAGCACCCTGTGACTTTTTTCTGTTTCCGAAGATCAAGTCTGCCTTAAAAGGAACCCGGTTCGAGTCGATGGAAGAGGTGAAGCAAAAATCGGCGGAGCTCCTAAACGCTCTTACAAAAGAAGACTTCCAACATTGCTTTGACCAATGGAAAAAAATGAATGGAACGGTGTGTGGCGAGGGGAGGGGAGTACAATGAAGGGGAGCATTCCATTATAAAATAATTTTTAAAATAAAACTCTTTTTCATAAGCAGTCTCGTTATTTAATAGCCAAATTTCGTATACTATTGTTTAAAATCTAATTTATTATAGTTTCTTATATCCGCGCAAAATAATATAAAATATTTGTTGCAATTGAAAAACTTTTCACCATTCTTCATAAATAAGTGAATTAAGACTTAAGAAAGAATAATTAAAAGTTTATTTATTGTATAATTGATGTGAGAACAAACATATGTGAATGTGTGAAGTAAAATGTGTTTTACAATTTAATTTTAATTTAATTTGTATCACAAAAGTCTTAGAGCCAACATCGCAAAATGGCAGACGAACCGGTAAGAACAGTATTTAATAAATACAAATATGTGTCACCATTTAAACTTTATTAAAAACGAATAATATTAGAAAACAAGTTATTTTCACATCTGGTGCATCCTATTTGAATACACGGTCGCTAAATATTAAATTTTAAAAATAATTTGGAGAGGTGAAATAATAGAGATTCAGTCCTTGGTTAAAATATTATTTATTTAAAACAATACCGACGTTTCGGTCTCAATTTGACCATCCTCAGAGTTCTAGAAAACATCAGCGGGTTACAAATATCATGCTCTACAAATTTTAAGAAACTGGTGACTTATATGTTTAAAATGTGTTTAGATTGTTGGAAAATAAAGAATTTTACATAATTAAAAAAATTAAAAAGGAGGTTGTAGATGTCGCCAAACTATAAAAATATAAATAACACGTACATTCTTATCAAAGTTCATTATAAAACTGACGAAGGGTTGGTTCTTGTATTGGAAGTTGCAAGGTACAACACGTATTTATTTTATTAAATTTTTATAGTATTTCACCAATATGCCTTTGTAAATGATATTTAGATTTTACATGTCTGTCTGCGAGTTAACCGAGTTTTTATGTTTGTGTACATGTTATTTATATTTTTATATTAATCAACAAAAAGGTGTGTTTTTATTAGTTTTTTACAGATTTATAGTTTTGTAAAGAATGTGTTAATATTGATAAGGAGCGATGCCTAAAATTTGAGACTAGGCATTTTCAAGACCAAATCTATTAAGCGTTAGAAACAATGACCGCTAGTATGAACAGTGATTAAGGGTGATTAGCGAGCATTTGACTAGCATTGTTTTATCTCTGTTAATCGTTTATAGATTATTTTAGAGAAAAATACTTCAAATAAAAGATGTGTGCAATTAATTTTTCTACAACTTTTATTTGAAGTATTTTTCTCTAAAATAACAAATAATCGATTGACAGGGATAAAACAATGCTAATCAAATGCTCGCTAATCACCCTTAATCACTTGTTCATAGTAACGGCCATTGGTTTTTATTTGACATGTACAAACACGTTCAAAAGGAAATAAATTTATGGCATATCATTTTTACCTCTCGCTAAGAAAGGTATTGGATTCATGCCAAAAATCGCATATCCAGATTTTATTGAATAAACACGTTTTAAGGTCCTTAGAATCCGATTTTTATATTTTTACGATGATGTCTGTGTGTGTGTGTGTGTGTGTGTGTGAGAATGTGTGTATGTGAGTCGATTGGAAGGACGGTTTCTCAAAAACTATAATATTTAATATCTGTTTAACTACGTATTTCTTAATCGGAGAGTTCCATGGTTAGCATATCTGGTTAATTTATGAAATTTAATATAATTTATAATACTTTAACTCTATATCTATTGAATATGAAGTATAAAATGAGATCAAATCGTATAGGCAATAATATATTCATCAAGTTATAATAACGTTAAATGTCAATAAATGATATTTAACTGCGTTTTTTCAAGAAAAACTGTTAAAATCTTCAAATGAGGGTACTTTCGGTTGACCAATTATAACCAAAATCTAATTACCTCTTCTTCTGGATGCAAACTTGAGGAATACGAAAAAAATATATATTTGGAATCGTGGTATTGAAGTTATGCGATCCGAAACTTTCGTCACACAGAGTCATACACACAAACACACACACACACACACACACACACACACACACAGGCACACATACATCCATATAGACGTCATTGTAAAAATAGTAAAATCGAATTACATGGACCCTAAAACGTGCTTATTCACTAAAAACTCATCAATAGATTTTCTTACCTAAAAGTGACGGAAGGTAAAAATTGGACCTCGTTCAATGAACTTATGACATTATGTAGTAATTGTGTTTATTTCTCATAATGAAATCTGATGTGACCAACCCAATACCTCCCGCCATTTACCTATGGGGTCTCGTTGCCGCGTGCCTGATGTCCGATTCGATCCCGATCAACGCTAAATAATTCGAATTTTAAATGGCATAAAATTAACCCTTGTGGTAAACGCCCGCACAATACAAATATGTCATCATCATTATCGAAATGTGTGTATAAATCATATTAGCACACCCAGCAATGGATAATATGCCGTGATAATATATTTATTTATTTCTTTATTTAAATACATACCTGCATATTTACTAATGCAAGAAATTATGTATATTAAGTACCTTTCCATAAAACGTTTTATTTACAATTTTCCTTTTAAAACGTTACTATTATTAATTTGAAATTATTATTTTTTTAACAGTGACATTTATCTGTCAGTTATATACATTTGAGCTGAACCATGTAACCATGCAAATGTGTTTAAAGCATAAGCTTCTTGATATAATTTTTATATTGCTTTATAAATTTATCCATAAAATATATAGAAAAAGTATTAAAGCAAACCTGTAGAAACTGGAATAATCTTTAATTTTTATAATAACAAATTGCGAAAAAATTACATTTAAAGATATTTTTTGAAGAAAAACTATCTTGAGCTTCAAGTAAACTGTCATTTCTGGTTATCCGATTGCCACCAAAATCTAATGGCTTCTTTCCATATTAGAATAAGGCAGTGGTCACATTGAGTAGAATGCAATCGATCAACCAAGATCAACTGTCGTAGATTAATAGCGACCGACCGAAATTTTAGGAGATATGTCACATTGCATGAATCGACGTAAATATTTCCACAAAAATGATACCAACTTAAATTGAAAGAAAATTATTTTTTTCTTGCACTGAAACGCCGCAAATATATGTTTTCAGGAATATTTAAATAAATGACAAACCTTGTGAGTTTTTGTTTTTAAAATTAGAGAAATTTGCATCCATAATTTTTCCATTGTCTTACAATTATTACTGTATCCTGGTGTGCTTTGATCATAAAATTTTACATTATTTCTTACACAGTTTTTCAACTATGGTCTATTTCACTAACTCTCCACATTTCCGTCATGCTACTAGTAATATGGCTGTAATATTCTAACAATATTCTTTTTAACCTGTACACAAATACCAAAACAGTTAAGTTGGTATGAAAAATATGACAACACTGAGCATGCGTAAACACATCAATCGCTGTCGACCGACTAGAAAATCAAACATGTTTGATATATCAAACCACTCGTCGACGATCGATATCGTTCGACCATAGTGGATGCATGCAGTGTGACCATTCCCATAAGCTAGTGTTAGTTTAAATTTTAATCGATCGCAATCAATCGGCGTTAGTCGATCCCACTTGTCCAGTGTGACCACTGCCTAAGGTAGAAATACATGGTTTCAAAACTTTCTGAATGATAGTATTTGAGTTAGAGCGTAAAGAAGATCCACACACAAACACACACACGCACACACACACACACACACACACACACGCACACACACACACACACACACACACACACACACACACACACACACACACACACACACGTGGTCATCCTATACCTCCCTATACCTCCCTTACCAACCAAATTAGTTAAAATGGTTTGTATTAAACTTCGTGTTTACATTTTATGGCCATTTAAAACTAGTCTCAAATTTGGAGCATCGGCCCCTATTAAAAAAAATCTAGTTAATACTATTGTTTTTTTCACCGTAGGAACTAACTCCGATGTCTATAATAAACTACCATCTTCGTCGCATGACTTATGCTGGGTATAACCCAAGACTTAGAACGAAACCAAAAATTGTTTTTGGCTTTATCATATTCTTTTTAGCGTTTTTGACCTTTTTATTAGAAGGTATATTTTTGTTCACGCATGAATACACTGATTTTGGATTTTTAATTATTGATACGGTAATGTTTGCTGGATATTGGCAAGTAAGTATGACATTCCAAAAGAAAAATATAAAAAACTCTGCAGAACTACAGAATTCAAAATTTCACGTACGTAAACACGTACATTATAGGAAAGAAAGAAAACTTGCTGCGTGAATTGCATCTGAACCTTGGATAACCGGAAGGTCGCAAAAATAAAACACAATCTAATAAGAATGATACAACCTTTTTTAGTTTAAATTCTGTATATTTATTTATATAACGACGTTTCGGCAGTATTAACTACTGCCTTCTTCAGGAATGAACAACAAATACAAATAAATAAAAAATAATAACAAAATATTAGCAACAGGTAATCAAGGTAATATTGGCCAGACTGATAGAACCATTTCTACAAGATTGAATGAACACCAGCGTTCGATCAGATTGAACCAGCCAGAAAAATCTTCAGTTGCAGAGTATGCCCTGGAAGAATTCCACCGTATAAAATTTGAAGATACAAAAATACTGGCGAGACCTACACACCTAAACAACAGGTTAATTAGAGAAGCCATTGAGATTTATAAAACCAAGAGTATTAATCTCTATCATTGTGACGGTCTAGATCTTAGTCGTGCATGGCTTCCTATATTAAATATGTTGTAATTGTCACCTTGGTTACCTGTTGCTAATGTTTTGTTATTATTTTTTATTTATTTGTATTTGTTGATTTGTTGTTCATTCCTGAAGAAGGCAGAAACGTCGTTATTTACATAAATATACAGAATTTAAACTAAAAAATCTGTTGTGGCCAGCACAATACCTTCCGTCAATCCTGTGTATAATGTATAAATTCAATACATAATTTTTCTTGGAAAAGATTATAAATTTCCAGTAAAATTATTTCATAAAAAAACTATTCAAATTGCACTTGACACTGACATCTTCTTCCTCTTTAGCTTTTCCCATTCGTTAGGAGTCGATATTTTTGCGTGTCGTTCTCATTCGGTTCTTTTTCTCTCAAGTCTTCCGCAATACAGTCCTTCCATCTTATCTTTGGTCTTTCTCTGCTTCTTCAACCTCCCATTACTAAACTACTCATTCTTGTTCAAATATAATTCTTCATTTCTCCTCATGACATGTTCAAACCAATGTTATCGTCTTTCTTGTATTTTTCTAGAAAATTGTAACACTAGAGTTATTTTCTTACCGTATCTTTCCGTGTTTCCCCAACATCTACTTCAACATCCTCATCTCTGCCACATTAATTTACTTTTTACTCATACTGACATCTGTTAATTTGAATTATATGTATATAATAGCAGTTTCCATGTTTAGCATAGCTGGCTGAATTATAAAATTTAATTTCTTTAAAATTCTTTAACTCTGTATCTATTAAATATGAAGTATAAAATGTAATCAAATCGTATAGAGAATAATATATTCTTTAAGTTATAATAATATTAAATGTCAATAAATCAAATTTAACTGTTAAATCTTCAAATATGGCAACTTCCGATTCACCAATTATAACCAAAATCTAATCACTTGTTCTTATGGATGTAAACTTGAGGAATACGAAAAAATTATAATTTTTGGAATTGTGGTATTGAAGTTATGGGATCCGGAACTTTTGTCACACACACACAGACACACATACATACATACAGACATCATCGTAAAAATGGTAAAATCGTATTATAGGGACCCTAAAACATGCTTATTCAGTAAAAACTCATCACTGAATTTTTTGACCAAAGACAATAATACCTTCCTTAGGTAGGTGATGGAAGGTAAAAAGGTTGTATCATTCTTATTAGAATGTGTTTTATTTTTGCGACCCTCCGGTTGAGAAACGATGTTTTAATTACGGATCACATAATAAAGTTTAAATTAAGACTTCACTGACAATATATTTCGTTTCAGATAAGTATGAAATTATATACTCTGTTTGCAAAACACGCACCTCTCCTAAAACTTATAGATACGGTAGACTACAAATTTTGGAAATTGACTAATGTACCAGAATCGGAATGGTTTGCTATTCAGAATGTATACAAAATGGCGAAATTAGCTGCAAGAGCGTATGACGTCAGCATAGGGCTAACTGTAACGGGGTTTTATATAATCTCTTATTTCAAGAGCAATGAGAACCTTATCAATAATATCTGGATGCCTGAAGGACTAAGAGAATGGAATAGGTAAAGATGAGATAATTTTGAGCATTTTATTGATATCGGATCCACATCTGTCTGTCCCTTTTCCTTCCAAAAAGTAGCTACAGTTAAATTTAGTCGAACATCAAAAGTGTAAATTAAAAAAAAAATCTGTTGTGGCCAGCACAATACCTTTCGCCACTTCCTTTTTTTGGTTACATAAGTATGCCGCGAACAGTCATGTTACATTGTTAGCCTTGACAAGCATGTGGGGGCCCGCTTCAGAATGATAATTATTTTTTTTTCTAAATTCACGTAGTTAATTTGTCACCAGGAATGTGGAATTTACTTGTCGAGGAAAATAAACCACATGGAATTGGAAAATCCCTAAATTTAGAATGAGATATTATGATATTTGACATCTATATACATAATTACTAGTTATCATTCTGTTGCATAGGGCGCAAGTTATGTGACTTTGTTGGCCTTGGCATGCAGATATGGGGACCCGTGTCAGAATGACACTAGTAATGTACATAGGTGTCAAGTATCATAAGTTTTCATTCAAAACATTATGATTTCCAAATCCATGTGGATTATTTTCCTCGACAAGTTTAATCCATATGTTACATTATTAAAAAGCAAAATGGCGGGCACTTTTTTATACACCTAGTCGAAAATAGAATAGTGAGCCATGCTATGACTATGGCTTGAAATAAAACAATTGTAACACGGTAAATGTCAACCTATAAATACTTAGTAATAATTTACCGTGTTACAATTGTTTTAGTTAATTGTTTTATTTCAAGCCACAGTCATGGCTCACTGTTCTCTTTTCGACTAGGTGTATAAAAAAGTGCCCGCCATTTTACTTTTTAATAATGTAACATATGGATTATTTTACATGATTGTAAAGCAAAAATGATGTACTTTTCAAATTTGTAAAAAAATATAGTATGTTCCATTTGAAATTTCAAAGTTGATATTAATTACTAATAAACCGGAAGTGGTATCATGAATGTACATCCGTCATCAAGTAGCTTACATGTTGCTGTATAAATCATGTTATATGAAAGAAATTACTAACTTAATAAATAAGCGAGATATTTGCTGGTATATTGAAAAATATGGAGTAAAATTATTGCATTAATAATTATTATATTTACATTACTTGTACTTTTTGTTCTCAGTCTAAGAAATATAAATCGTATTTGGGGGCACTATTAAGTTACGTATGTAAACTGTGAATATTAATTTTGAACTCAAAAACGCCACAATTAAAGCGAGCCCGCTATACCCTTGGTAAGGGAGGTATAGGGATCGTGCTAAAAATCGCATATCGAGATTTTGGTAAATGACCACATTTTAAGGTCCCTCGAATATATTTTTAACATTTTCACGATGATGTCTGTGTGTATGTATGTGTGTGTGTGTGTGGATCCTGTATACTGTATACGCTCTAACTAAAATACTATCATTCCGAAAATTTTGAAACCATGTATTTCTACCTTATTCTAATATGGAAATATCTGATTAGATTTTGGTGGCAATCGGATAACCGGAAATGGCGGTTTACTTGAAGTTCAAGATAGTTTTTCTTTAGAAAATACCTTTAAATGTTATTTTATCGAGAGTTATGTTATATAAAAATTAAAGATCATTAAATTTTCTACAGGTTTGCATTAATACTGTTCTATATATTTTATGGATAAATTTATAAAACTCTATAATTTTAATCCCAGAGCCTACGTTTTAAACTCAACTCGTTCACATGGTTACAGAATTCAGATCTCAAATGTTTGTAACTGACAGATATATGTCACTTTCAACGAACTAATCATTTCAAATAATAATGTTAACGTTTTTAAAATATAAAAAAATATTTAGGCTTTTAGGTTCACATATTTAATGGAAAATGAAGTCAGTATAATTGGACGTTTCGGGTATAAAACCCACCCATCATCAGAAAATACAAATTCGTAAAAAAATATCATTGTGAAATAAATATTTTGAAACATAATTACAAATGTCGTCTTTTATGATACAAGGTTATAGAAAAACAGTACCATTTTGCGGCGACTAAATGGAACAATAATTATATGAAAGGAACGTATAGTTTGGTTCACGAAAGCTGACAATTCAAGGTCATTTATTAATCGTATGGTATAATATTACTAGCAGATAACTTCACTGCATTTCGTATACATAGACGTGCAACATGAAATATTTATGGATACATTTTAACTGAAATAAATAAGTGTAATTTATATGAAAATTATGTTTCTTTTTAAATAACGTCTTTCTCAAAGATTTATGCTCGTCACCTATGTATTTGCAAAACCCAAAAACTTAGACTTGACAAAAACCATGGAATAATAATTTGATTTAAATGTCAACGTCACTGGGTAACTATTAGGACAGAGGGCAGTGCAGTAGATAATTAGATATCTGTAGCTCTACGACATACGTCATTATTATTTGTAATGTGTTGGAAAGTAATGTCACCATTTACGTATATCTGTCACACAGCATAAACTGTATAGACATACAGTTTCTAACATGATATGTTGCTAAGTTACTACTGTATGAAGTGCTGTGTATTCTTTCTTCGAACAAGTAACCATGAATTGTCATCTTTCGTGAACCATAATACAATTACATCAAATTGAATCGAATTCTGTAATATTATTGTATTGTTTTAAAGTGTTTTCATGCGAACCAAAAGATGTCATTATTGCCCACTCGGAGTTGTATTTATGTCCGAAAATCCTAAAATTACTCGGCGGGAGATTATGTGTTGGCCACATCAGATTTTTTCAATAAAATTTTATTGACCAATTTCGGGAACATTTTGACGCTACCTCGTAAATAGGAAATTCCTGATTAATAATTATAACTTTGTTTCTAGGACTGTACTAGGACACCATGTAATATTTTTCGCAGAGGTAGCAATATTGAGCTTCGCAACGTACACTGGTTTTAATATGATAGATAGCATGTACATCATTTTAATTTCTTTCGCAATAGCGCAATTTAAGATTATAAAATGTAGATTTCTTGGTGTTAGTCCTAATGATTCTGTGGAAGAAAATAAGAAGCAAATTGCTGAGTGCATCAACCATCATAATTTACTTTTTGAGTAAGTTAGAAAATGGAGTCCTCCTCCTCTATCGTAGTAACAGAACCATAGATCAAACAAACAAAGCGATTCATGAAAGAGGACTTCACTAACAAAAGTTTAAGTATTATAGACAGAAAATACACGTCAAACAGCCAAACGTCTCAACAAATTTGACACATAACTTGCCTGCTGTTACTAGATTAATAATTTGAAAAATATCAAAATTGGTTTTGTCGAATTTTTTTTCGCCCTGTATCTTCGAAACAAAGCGGCTCTTCAAAAATCATCTTAGAATGGCCCAGGGAATAATCCCTTCAATTTTCGCCCTATGTTTAATAAACACCCTGTATATTATTTGCGAAAAAACTTTGATTTACTGAACCGAACCAAAACCGTAACCAAACCGCAACATTTTGGTGTACCCAAACCCGGAACCGAACCCAAATATATTTTTCAAATGAACCCGAGACGGAACCGAACGGAATATTAAAAGTCGGGTTCAGGGTTAAGCTCCGGTTCAGGTTCATTTTGAGTACGATACGTAAGAGTAATCGTAACACAACCAATTATCGACGATTGTGTTGTCCGTTTGTGAAAATTGTGTTCGTTTTCTTATCTTGCGTAAATTTTGGCTCGCATTTTAAATTATTTCTATATAAAGATTGTTATTCAAAAAACATCAAAACAATTTTCATTAGGTCAAACCAAACCTAAACCCAATACCTGAACCCGGAACAAAACCGCAAATTTTATTAATGTTTAAATCAGAACCGCACCCGAACCCATCTCTCAAAAAATAAATTAACCTGTATCTGAACCAAACCCAGTTTTTGGCGGGTTCAATGCCTTGCTAAAATGTTACAAATATATATTTTTTAGTCCATATAGGGGGGACAATTGCCCCCCTTGGCCACGACAATTCTTCCAAGAACATTTTTTTACTTCTCTATGAACCATTTTTAATGCACTAAAGCACTTAACAGTGGATTATTTATAAAATAAAATAATTTACTTTGCATTATGGTCTGCGTATGACATTTGACGCTATGTGGTGTAAGTAAAAATTTTGAAAGATGTCCGATCAAGGTCATCTGTATCACGAAAGAATTAACAAATATGCATACATTTATTTCTTTCTTTTGCAAAGGCTATAAGAGTGTGAGATAAGGATGGATATAACACGCTTGTCTTTTAAAAATTCATATTGTTTCGACTAAGTTAGGACATTCCACTTTAAAACGATGCTCGTTGATAATACTTTCGCTTTAACGTAAGTTTATTTATTAATTCAGATCCGTACGAATAACGTTATTTTCTGTCAGAGTCACTGACACTGTGTCATTATCTTATTTTTAACATATATGGTTTTACATTTACTTATAAACTTACCAGTTGACTTATTTTTGAATTTTGAATGTTTTTACTGTAATATATATTATTATAATAATAAAATAACGGTAGTATCTTACGTACCCTCATAAAAACTAAGCAAACGACACTACTGAATTTGTCATAATGGGCGGAGTAAAAATCTGAATTCATACAATTCGTAGACGACCTTGATGGGATATCTTTCAAAAATTTTACTGTATTCAAGCGGTTTTCTTGTAATATAAATCACAGTCCGAAGAAACACGAATGGAGCGATACCTATTACTATTTTTCGCACCCAACTCTATAGTAGACTGTGAGAGAAAGATAACAATAGTGTGACGTCACAGTGATACTGACAACAAATTTCAAATATCTGGCGAAGTAGCTATTTTTTTTATCTTAATCGTTATTTATTGTGTAATACGTTAAGTATAAAGTGTACATTTTATTATTTTTTGTTATGGTGGAGGACCCCATTGTCCGGAGTCCACTTGGCTCGTCAAGTTTATCATCACCCAACTGACCATTATTGTAAAATAATTTTTGTTTTTTCTTGTAGTTTTTTGTACGGCGTAGAAGAAGTTTTTTCGGCAATAATTCTACATTCGGCCTTCACAAATGTGATTCTTTCTGCGCTATGTATGTTTTGTAGCATGGTTGAAAACGATATGTATGTATATCTGTAATAAAAAAACAAGGGCTGTTAGCTTGAACAACTGATTAAGGGTGATTAACGAACAATTGACTATAGTCAAATTTTTTGACTCTGTCGGGTACAGTAATAAAACTATAAATGAACTATAAATATCGCAATTATGATAAAGCGGCATATCCTTCACTTTCTGTAGTATAATACCGTTTGGCTTCGGCCCATATTTTTGAGCCGCTCTATTCATTTATGTTAAAGGACTGTAAGGCTATTTTCCTATACATACCTGGTAGACGTTTGATTCAATGCATGAATAGAGCGGCTCAAAAATATGGGCCGATGCCAAACAGTATTATACTACAGAAAATAAAGGATATGCCGCTTTATCATAATTGCGATATTTATAGTTCATTTATAGTTTTATTACTGTACCCGACAGAGTCAAAAAATTTGACTATAGCAGTGTTTTATGTCTGTCAATCTTTTATGGATTATTTTGGAGGAAAATACTTCAAATAAAAGATTAATTAATTTACTTTTCTATAAATGTTATTTGAAGTATTTTTCTATAAAATATTCCATAAACAATTGACAGAGATAAAAACACTGCTATAGTCAAATTTTTTGACTCTGTCGGGTACAATAGTAAAACTATAAATGAACTATAAATATCGCAATTATGATAAAGCGGCATATCCTTTACTTTCTGCAGCATAATACTGTTTGGCATCGGCCCATATTTTTGAGCGGCTCTATTCATGCATTGAATCAAACGTCTACCAGGTATAGGAAAATAGCCTTACAGTCCTTTAACATAAATGAATAGAGCGGCTCAAAAATATTGGCCGATGCCAAACAGTATTATACTGCAGAAAGTAAAGGATATGCCGCTTTATCATAATTGCGATATTTATAGTTCATTTATAGTTTTATTACTGTACCCGACAGAGTCAAAAAATTTGACTATAGTCAACTGTTTGCTAACCACTTGTTCATGCTCCCAGCCAAAGCATTCCATAAATTTCCATACCGGGTGAATACTTGAAAACCGAACATCGGACTTTAAAGTTTATGATTACAAAATAAAATAACAACTTTGTTTCTCGCTCCTCAAAAAACATCAACTATACGTTGCCAAATGAGAGCGTAAATCGTAAATGCCTATTTTTCATAGCACTCTTAATTTCTGTTCAAGTGAATAATTGTGTATTAATATAAATCAATAATTGCTCACTTAAACAGAAATTACAATTAATAATAATAAATAAACTAACCTAGCTTAACAGATAAATCGCTAACATTTGTCGCTATTTTTGGGCGATTTTCGACATTTTCATATGTAATTTCCGCCCTTACAAAGCATGCAAAATAATTTTGCTATTTGATTGTAATGCACTACATAAGAAACTTATGGAATAATGTAATATAACAATGTATTAAAGCGTTTATTTTATATTTAAACATAGGGATAATTAACATAGACTAAAATAAATATTAAATTATGAATTAAAGAAACGAGAAATGATTTATTTATGTTTATCCACATAAGAACTACATTAAACTAGCGAGGAATTTTTATTTTAACTTATCAAGTACTCAAAATTGGCAGCACTAACTTCCAAACAATATCCTAAACGACTATAATAGTTTTTTGTATATCAAGGCCGCGAAATCACTCTTTAGCGTACCGAGAGAAAAATTGTCGCCGAGGCCGCTTGCGGCCGAGGCAAGACAATCTCGAGGACGCTAAATGATTTCGCGGACAAGGTGTACACAATATTTTTTGTGCAACCGTAAAAAATATGTAATTACAAATTTTATTAATTTTAAAGTTTCACTGTAAATTGAAAGTTGGCTTTCAAGGTAGCTATGGAATTGACATTTGATAAACAAAACACTTGTCATAGTGATTGTTTACTCAATTTCGCGGCCGCGAAATGGATTTCGCGGCCGTTGCCATAACAACAACCGCGAAATTCAATTTCGTGGCCTATATTGCGGCTGCGAAATGCCTATTTCGCGGCCGGTTGCACAAAAAGGGAATTAATGGCATTCGTTATTTACTGGGGAGTAATATTTTGTGAAGCTGCACTAATTCTGTTTTTAATTGTTCAATGTTCATTCTCTCACCATTGTACACACTTTTAACAGCGGTAATAATAAATAATTTCCTATTCCCAGATTAGGTATTCCAAGAATATCTCTTAACCCTGTGTTAAAATGACATTTATGGAGGGTTTGTTCTAGAGTTAAGTCTTATTCTATGTTTATTATTATAAATTTGTGGGTTAAGCTCGTGTTAAACTATGAATAGCTATTCTTGTGTTAAAAAGAAGCTATTCTGAACTTAGCCCTTATTTATTATTACCGCTGTAAGTGTCCTAAAAGAATAAAAATATTTGGTGCAAGCTATAATTATTATAGATGGGCAAGGTCCGGATCGATTATTAAATGAATTTGAATTATACCATGTTATAATCTGCATTTTTTCTTCTATTTTATAAAAATCTGTTGTGGCCAGCACAATACTTTCCGTCAATCCTGTGTATTATGAATAAATTCTATACATAAATTTTCTTGCAAAAGATTCTAAATTTCCAGTAACCAATGTAATCATCTCGCTTGTATCTTTCTAGAAACTGTATTTACTTACCTATCTTTTCGTGTCTTCCCCAACATCTACTTCAACATCCTCATCTCTACCACATTAATTTACTTTTTATTTATACTGACATCTGTCAATTTAAATTATATGAATATATTAGTAGTTTCCATGTTTAGCATAGCTGGCTAATTTATAAAATTTAATTTCTTTAAAATTCTTTAACTCTATATCTATTGAATATGAAGTATAAAATGCAATCAAATCGTATAGAGAATAATATATTCTTTAAGTTATAATAACGTTAAATGGCAATAAATTAAATTTAACTGTTAAATCTTCAAATGAGGCTACTTCGGGTTCACCAATTATAACCAAAATCTAATCGTTGTTCTTCTGAATGTAAACTTGAGGAATACGAAAAAAATATATTTTTTGGAATCGTGGTATTGAAGTTATGCGACCTGGAACTTTTGTCACACACATATAGACATACATACATACATACAGACATCATCGTAAAAATGGTAAAATCGTATTATAGGGACCCTACAACATGCTTATTCAGTAAAAACTCATCATTGAATTTTTTGACCAAAGACAATACCTTCCTTACCTAAAGGTGACGGAAGGTAAAAACCAGTTTGAAATGTGACAGTTTGACGAGTCTGACAACTATTCCCTATGTTTAGTGGCGGATTTCCTATGCTAAATAGGCTGAAGCCTACAGCGGCAAATTTTTAACGGCGGCAAATTTTCGACGGATATCTAATTCCGACTTTGAGGCTTTTATGAATTTTTATTTAGACGAGAAACTTTATTTCTTTCGGCTGAATATCCTATGCTATTTGCACGCGTACCTGTGCACATTTGCTCATGGACCACGCATGTTACGGATGCGATACGTTGATTTAAATAAAAACTCTATGATTCTATCTACCATAAGCGATCGTGTCTAAACCAGAAGATTTCTTGGCGATTTGTACTTCTTAGTTGGTCAGTGGATCAAGCCTTGATTAAGGAATTGGTGAATTCGCAATTCACTCTTTATTTCAGATGCTTTACCTTAGTAAATATTCGTAGGTAACAGGAGAATTACAAAGTACACGGCTTTTAGAGAGGCTCAAAAATGTGCCATAATCTTACACTTCTGACATAAATAGGCAAGGGCGAACTTTGGCCTAGGCTAAAGAGACAATTGATTCTAAATATTTATATACATGTATTAAATGTATTTTATTTTTACGTAGAGGCCCAAAAAAGATTTTGCCTAGGCCCCAAAAGAGTTTAAATCCGCCCCTGAGAATAGGCGGCAAAATATTTCAGCCTACCGGCGGCAAAATCGTAAATCCGCCACTGCCTATGTTTACTCATAAAATAAACGCTTTGCACTGCTGTCATTTTGTAACTGTGGTAATGATACTACTCTATGTTTACTGATAAAATAAACTCTCTGTATTAATGTTGTTACATTTTTTCTCTAATCTTTTTTAGAGGAAGAAAAATTACTTATGCGTTCATGGTCTTGTGTCTCATGATCCAACTATTTATTCATTGTTGTATGGGACAACTTATTCAAAATGAGGTAATATATCAATACAGTTCATTTTTTTAAAGATGTCTGATCAAGGTTATCTTCGAATTATATAAGTCAAAATTTTAGCTCCGCCCATTCTGCTAAATCCAGTAGTGTTGTTTTCTTAGCTTTTTGATTGGTCTAAACGCAAACCAAGTTTACAATAGCGAAAAAATTATAACAAATTCAGCTATTGAACGTCGCAGTCAGTGCTGAAGTTTAAGTTTTGATTCTATATTTTTACTTTTATACCCCTTTAAATAACTTTTTATTTACTAAAGAATTAAAAATTATCAAATTTTGACATTCTAGCTATTGTAGCAAGGCGAAAATAGGTTCCCATACAAAATTATCAACCAAGCATCTAGTGATCCACAACTGAACGTTATACCTGTACAATAATTAGAATAACTGTGAGCTTTACCACTCACCTATAATTACAGAACCTGCTTACCTTTTCTTATGGACACTATCACTCACAGATCCGCACGACACTATGTAAATGTAACTAACCATACAAGGGCCGGGATATGTTATTGTTATTTAAGAATGTTCAAGTGTTTGTGCCTGAGGTTCTACACCAATGGCGCACCACCGAAAAGTGAATCTTACATAATGCTAATTTATTAATTAATTAATGAGACAAATGATCTTGATCAAACATCTTTAATAAATAAACTGTATATTGTATTACATACAGCCAAATCAGGACAGGCCATAAGACTTTTTTACGTATTTTGCAGGCAGATACTGTGGCTGATGCAGTCTATATGATTCGTTGGCAAGACATTCCAGAGAAAGATATTCGTCTGAGTCTAGTTTTAGTTATTCAAAGATCGCAAAAAAATGTAACTCTTTCCATGGGGGGATTATTTATACTTAATCTTGAGACATTCACCAGGGTAACAAAAAATACTATATTCACCGTCAAATAACATATGTCCTAAAAGTTTTCGCACAAATTTCAACAATTTTTACCTACCGTCACCTTTAGGTAAGGAAGGTATTGTCTTTGGTCAAAAATTTCAATGATGAGGTTTTAGTGAATAAGCATGTTTTAGGCTCCCTATAATACCATTTTACCATTTTTACAATGATGTCTGTATGTATGTATGTGTGTGTGTGTGTCTGTGTATGTGTCTGTGTGTGTGACACAAGTTCCGGATCCCATAACTTGAATACCACAATTCCAAAAATTATATTTTTTCGTATTCCTCAAGTTTACATCCAGAAGAACAACTGATTAGATTTTGGTTACAATTGGTGAACCGGAAGTAGCCTCATTTGAAGATTTAACAGTTAAATTTGATTTATTGACATTTAACGTTATTATAACTTAAAGAATATATTATTCTCTATACGATTTGATTACATTTTATACTTCATATTCAATAGATACAGAGTTAAAGAATTTTAAAGAAATTATATTTTATAATTCAGGTAGCTATGCTAAATTGTATTTAAATTTGTACCATCGTAAACTGTAGCGCATAATATTTACAATAAAATTTCGTTTAGAAAATTCATAATTTTCAATTTTTAATATATCATTATCTCGACCCCCCCCCCATACATGCATACATAAAATCACGCGTGTCCCACTTAGTTGGTTCGCACAAACCCGATAACAATAAGAACAACATCAACATCATACAACAAATCCTTACTCTTAAACATATTAAAGTGACCGATTTTCGGTAGCGAAATACTGCATCCGGATCACAATAATAGTTAAGAAACAATCATCCTTCGCCATACATTCCTATCTAAGCAGACTTCTTTCGCCTCGGCCACACTCATAATCGCATTCATACATGCTCTTCTTCTCTTCACACTTGGAAACTCTCTCTCTTTAAGCACCCTACCAATCACATCCATCCACTTACACACTGGTCGGCCACGCAATCGAAAACCCTCAACTTCACCAAGATATATACGCTTAACAAGCCGTTCACTCGCCATTCTCTCCACATTTCCAAACCATCTCAACTGACTCACACCAACTCTCTTAATCACATTGTTCCTAACCATACATTCTTCATACACCAAATTTATTTGTATTTGTTGATTTGTTCATTCCTGAAGAAGGTAATAGTTTATATTGCCGAAACGTCGTTATTAAAATAAATATACAGAATTTAAACTAAAAAATATTGTATCATTCTTATTGAAATATGAGTTCTGAAAGATTTTTCAATAATTTAATAAAATACATATTTATTAATTTGGGGGGGCTACGCATTAAGTTGCCCCCCCCCCCCCATTGAAAAAACAAAAAAAATAATAGAAACTAGAAGAGCGCATAAAAAAGTAAAGGTGGTGCATAGAAGCGCATAAAGGGCGCAATTGGTCATATTAATTTGTTATTATTAATTCCGACTTGGGGGGGGGCAACTTAACCTACCTCCAAAATGAGGACGAACTTCAACGCAGAAGGAATTCAAGAGTGCCCGAGAAATCGATGCAAATGTCATCCAAAACCCAATGCTATGTGTCCGTAGAATACGCCCATCTTTATTTAATTTAAGTTCGTAATTTTGTTGCTTTTGAACAGTTAATTATTAAGTATTAAAAAACTTTAAGTAAATGCATTTTCTATTACAGAAAGTATTGTTGAAATTTGTGCGAAAACTTCTAGGACATATGTTACAGACTTATGTATGATTTTAATATGTCCTTTCAGGTTTCAAAGATGATGTTCTCTCTACTAACATTTATGAGGAATTTTGATGTTGGTAAATCATAAAGTTTATGATACTGCACATCATATTCGTATAATAAATATTTATGTCAATACAGAATGCATTACGTTTAAATTTTAATGTAAAAATAAATATTAAATGTAGAGAATAAAACTTTTGTAGCATAGATGTTTTATTTATATCTTTTCATTTTATAATATTAACTTGTTCGCTCGCAATTAGAATTTGCTGTTGTATGTTGGTCCCCTCATTACCAGAATTGAAGGTATTCAACGTAAATTAATTTCAGCTTTAAATTGGAAATTCCCAAATAATGCTGTCTCTCTAGGTACCTTACAAAAACCTAGAGAAGTACTAGATATGACATGTTTATACAAAATTGTAAATAATTATATAGACAGTCCCATTCTTTTAAATAAAATGTCTTTGCGTGTACCTTCCTATTCCACTCGTTCAGTTGAAACGTTCTCTACCAAAAGATATAAAACCGACACAGCTATGTTTTCTACTGTGAATCGATTAATGTGTACTTTTAATAATATCATTGCTATTGCTTTGTTTGGATTTTGGTAGTTGTGAAGCTCTGTTTTGTTTGTTTTTTGTTTTCGGTGTTATTATTCTACAAATATGTTTTTCAAGTAAGTATTGATATAATATTTACATAATTCTAAAAACTCATTCATTTTGTACGGCAATTTAGAGCAGGCATCTGATTTTGTTATTGTGCAGGGGTGCAGAAAAATTCATAATGCAAATGGTAACAGTTTTAGAAATAATATAAAAAATCTGTTGTGGCCAGCACAATACCTTCCGTCAATCCTGTGTATTATGTATAAATCCCATACATAAAATTTATTGCAAACGATTCTAAATTTCCAGTATAATTATTTCATAAACAAACTATGCAAATTGCACTTGACACTGACATCTTCTTTTTCTTCTTTAGCTTTTCTCATTCGTTAGGGTGTAGCTATTTTTTTTCTTTTTCCACTCATTTCTGTTTTTCGTGTCGTTCTCATTCAGTTCCTTTTCTCTCAAATTTTCCGCAATACAGTCCTTCCATCTTATTTTTGGTCTTCCTCTATTTCTTCAAGCTTCTATTACAAGCTATTCATTCTTCTTCCAATATATTCTTAATTTCTCCTCATGACATTTTCAAACCAATGTAATCATCTCTCTTGTATCTTTCTAGAAACTTTTAAAACTAGAGTTATTTCCTTACCCATCTTTCCGTGTTTTCCCCAACATCTACTTCAACACCCTCATCTTTGCCACATTAATTTACTTTTTATTTTATCTGTCAATTTGAATTATATGAATATATTAGTAGTTTTCATAGTTAGCATAGCTGGCTGATTTATAAAATTTAATTTCTTTAAGATTCTTTAACTCTATATCTATTGAATATGTAGTATAAAATGCAATCAACTCGTATAGAGAATAATATATTCTTTAAGTTATAATAACGATAAATGTCAATAAATCAAATTTAACTGTTAAATCTTCAAATGAGGCTACTTCCGGTTCACCAATTATAACCAAAATCTAATCACTTGTTCTTCTGAATGTAAACTTGAGGAATACGAACAGACACACACACACACAGACACACACACACACACACACACACACATACACATACACACACACATACACACACACACACACATACACATACACACACACACATACACACACACATACACATACACACACACACACACACACACACACACACACACACACACACACACATACAAACAGACATCATCGTAAAAATGGTAAAATCGTATTATAGGGACTCTAAAACATGCTTATTCACTAAAAACTCATCATTGAATTTTTTGACCAAAGACAATACCTTCCTTACCCAAAGGTGACGGAAGGTAAAAATAATTATTTCAATTTTAAATCAAATCAAATTATATGCTTATACAAGTATTACTGCGAATTATCAATAATTACATAACCTTATAAAACCATTTGACGTTTATTTCAAACAATTTAAATACCCTTTCTAGACATATTAACAATTTTTCGATTCAACGCTTTTTAACTGAGTATCTCAAAACTTTTGTAGTGACCTACGTACTTTTATACGTGTTATACAGGTCTTTTTTACATGTAATGTATAAAAATAGAGGAAAAAGTAATACAATTTTTTTCTGAAAATCCACGACGGTTAATATTTTAGAAAGTTTAAATACACTAAATACTATTAATTTTTATTTAATTTTGTTTTGTTCTTTTTTTAATAAAATGATTATCTTTGGTATTTACTTTAAGTAAACCTTTACCTTTAACCAAAACATTTTATACATCATTTCTTCTTGCCCCCTTCTAAAGAAATTTCTGCGTACGCCCATGTCTCTATCCTTTCTGTCCAGCCGAAAACATAACAAATGCTATGAAGTTTTATCTAGTGTATTTGTGATCATTGTAAAAACAAAAACTCATCTAGTTCGCACTAAATATATAAATGAAAAACACTATTATAATTTTCGCTCTCGTATGTTAAATATTTGAAAACTCCTACAATTCAATTTAATAAACTTTAACATATGAATGAGCAAAGCACGTAAAATATCACATTTCGCAATAAATAAGTTTTACGGGTATTCGGGTGTAGAAATTCAAGAGTTGTACAACTCTCACATAATATGATTTTCTCACAATGGTTGTCGAACAGATCGTGTCGTGTACTCTGTCTTTGAAACGTGAGAACTGAGAAAATGTAATAACACAAAGAAAAAGAACTAGAAAGAAATAAAAGTTGATATGGATGTAGATTTGTTCTGCAAATCAAATAAACAAGATAACTCGGATTTCAAAAACTTTTCTTATGATCACATATGTTATCATCATTTCGCAGTTTGTTCTTATATTTACAGATATATACCTACCATTTCAGCCGCATGGTGTAATTTTTTTATGCATTTATAAAGGTACACATAATATTTTACCTTAACGACTTTTCATATATTACAAAAAACTCAATAAAAATGTATTCCAACAAAAAATATATTACCGTAAAACTTACAATCGGCCCTATTCTCTAACTCAGTGGTTAATTTAACAACTGGTTAAAACATTTATCCAATCAAGTAGGTTGATATATAATAAAAATTTGGATTTATAGTTGTGTGTGTGTGTGTGTATATGTATGTGTGTATGTGGGATGTTAGAAGGACGATTACTCAAAAACTATAAGACTTTATATTTGTTTAACTACGTATTTCCCAATCGGACATTCATGGGAAGATCTAAAAAGGTTTTGGTAACAATTGGACAACCGGAAGTAGAATATTCTTGAAAAAAAATCTTCTAAATATTATTTTTTGAAAAATTTTCTTGGTAATATTAAATAAAATTAAATTCACTACCTGATACATTTAAATATTTTATTATATATTCAATAGATTTAGAGATAAAAGAAATATAATATATAAAATAATCTGTTGTAATAAATTTTATAGCCGAAAGAATGCCATGGAAAATTTAAATTGTTCGTAATTGACAGATAAATGTCAGTGTCAGAAATCCGGAGACATTACTGAAGACTTTTTCTGGGAAGTACATACATTATATTATTTCATAATGTATTAATAGTTAAATACTTAATATTATAGCTATATTACACATACCTTCAGAAATACTGTTACTCCCGACAATGAATTGGAAACATTTCGAAAAATTAGAAGAGTAGGACAAAATTTCTTCATAGAATGAATTTAAATTTAAAAAATCTAAATATAAGGAATAGATATAAGTAGAATTTTTGGTGTAGAGTGTAGGTATGTATACAAGAAATGTTAAATACATTAGGGCGCGAGCAGTCATGTGACTTTGTTGGCCTTGACAAGCAGATATTGAAGCCCATGTCAGAATGATATTTTCTCATTCTAAATTTAGGGATTTTCCAATTCCATGTGGTTTATTTTCCTCGACAAGTAAATTCCACACGCCTGGTGACAAATTAACTACGTGAATTTAGAAAAACTTGAAATTTTTAATGAAAAATTCTGACATTTGACATCTATGTACATAATTACTAATTATCATTCTGAAACGGGGCCCCACATCTGCTTGTCAAGGCCAACAATGTAACATGACTGTTCGCGCCCTATACTTATGTAACTAAAAAAAGGAAGTGGCGAGAGGTATTGTGCTGGCCACAACAGATTTTCTTGTAGTGGCATAGGTACTGAAATTTATTTTCCGATCATTTCCTGCCATTTTACGGTAATATCTCGAGCATTTGATAAGCGAATTTGTTTCACAATTTTCCTTAAAGCTCGATGATCAGCATTAGAAGTTGACGGTGGACGACCATTTTTTTTCTTTCCATAACATTTCTATTTTCTTTAAACAAATAAATAATACCTTCTATTGTTAAACGTGGAATCAAATGTGAAATCTAAATTTTTCATACCGAAATGCCGTTCATAATTATGGTTTTTCTTAAATCTTGACTTTATGGTTTACCCCGAGTCATTTTAGTGAAAAAACTTATCACTTACAATAAATGTCAAGCAGTTTGTTGATTTCAACAATGTATCAATTGTTTGGTCAACAAATTAATCATGTACAGTAAAAAAATTAAAAGATGTCCGATCAAGGTTATCTGTATCACGAACGAATTAACAAATAGGCATACATTTATCTCTTTCTTTTGCAAAGGCTATAAGAGTGTGCGATAAGGATGGATATAACACGCTTGTCTTTCAAAAATTCATATTGTTTCGACATTCCACTTTAAAACGATCCTCGTTTTTGATAATACTTTCGCTATAACGTAAGTTTATTTATTAATTCAGATACATTACCTTGATTCATAGCTGTACGAATAACGTTATTTTCTGTCAGAGAAACTGACAGTGACATTGTGCCATTATCTTATTTTGAACATATTTGCTTTTGCATTTGCTTATAAACTCACCAGTAGACATATTTTTTAATGCTTTTACCGTAATATATTTTTATAATAATAAAATAACAGTAGTATCTTATGTACCCTCATAAAAACTAAGCAAACGACACTACTGAATTTGTGATAATGGGTGGAGCAAAAATCTGAATTCATACAATTCGTAGACGACCTTGATCGGACCGCTTACTTTGTGCAAAATTTAGAAGTGGCCGAACTATTCTGATTCGTATGTTATAGTTAATTTAATTTAAAACCTAATTGTTACTGAAACTATTTTCTTTTTGTTGTTAATTTAAGCTAAAATTGGATATTTTACGGTAATAATATAATTTTTGTAAGAATTAAATATTTATTGACTTTTTTGTAATAAAATTAAATGTTTCATATTTCTGTTAAATCTTCTTTCAAATGATGAATTAAAAAGTATTTAATCCGGATACAGCCAAGTCAAAGCTTTGACTTCCTCTCAAAGCAGTTTTCCATCGTTCTGCCAAATTAATCAAATTAAAATCAAAAGGAATTGAAAAACGTTCAGTAATATTTTTTTGCGGAAAAATAAATAATTAAGTTATTAGGAAATGAAATTAGAAAAGTATTGATAGAAATCTAATTTTTTAAAACTTATTAAGCTAATTTTTTTAACATAATTGCAAATTTTTATAATGCCCGTTTGCACCGTTATTAGTTAAGTTGCACTTAGTAATAAGTGACGCTTAAATTATTTAAAACCGTACCTTAAGTTCCAATTAATTTTTACAAAGTGACGCTTACATTAAGCCGTACTTCATCTACCGCTCAACTATATTAAGGGCCGGTTCATCAATACAAGGTTAAATAATTTAACTGGCAGTTAAAACATAGAAAGCGTTTATCAAACAAAAGTTAACGTAAACTGACAGATAAAATTGGCAAAAAATTATCAATCAGTTCACCTGGCAGATAATATAGTATATTTTAGTATCAAGAACGGTAAGGACAGTTTACACACCCACAAACATCATCGTAAAAATGTTAAAATCGTATTCTAGGGACTTAAAACGTGCTTATTCAATAAAATTCTGATATGCGATTTTTAGCATGAATCCAATATCTCTCTTAGCGAGAGGTAAAAATAGTTTTTATTTTATACCTTAAAATCATTTATACATGTTTTATAACAAACTGAACAAGCAATATCACGGCTTATGAAAAAAATCATACATAAATAACGGCCAGAAACTCATATTATTCCCGAGTCTCTGGTTTAATTGGTTCATCTTCCAATTTCTGAAATTAAAAATAGTTTATTCATGAAATCATTTAGATTTAAATCGTATTATAGTGTGTTCGGATAACTTTTGCACGAAAAATAACTTACATTGTATCAGATTAAAAAATACCTGTACAGGTTTTTATGGTTATATCGAAGTCTATCTAATATTTTTTATAAACCAAAGATTTATTTCTTCTATCTTTTATAAATAAAATTGTAGAATTAAATATAATAATGTAAATCCGTGCTGTACGCTGTGCGTATTTTTCACGTATTTGGAATCATAGCAAGCCATGACTTGAAGCCAGCGAAACAATCAGGTGATAGTTAATTTTGTTTTAGTTCTAGAAAAAACGTCGGCTTTAGCGCGTCGTGCTATCATTCTTTACAAAATTTCGTGATTTTTTTTTTGTTTTTGTTATTGAAAGAACTGTTATTCGATTCCATATATATTTATGTTCATTTTGATATATAATTTGTTACTGGAGTTGTTAAATTTAGAAGGAAAAGTCAGAAGAAAAATTTTGGTGAGTGAATACCTTGATAATTAAAATGTCGAAACTTATATGTTTATAGAAATGTATATGTATTTGTTTCTTAAGTTTATTATAATACCAGAAGTTGTAAAAAATATGAAAAAAAGAATACCAGAAGTTGACAATGAATAATTTCTTTTATAATTTGTTAATAATATAACAATACTAATGCAATATATTTCGTTTGTTACAGTGTGTGGTGTCCAGAATACTTCCAAAGACTTTTGTGGGCCCAGAACTACATAATGCAAAGGTAGGATTTATATTTCAATTTATTTTTGTAAAAAACATGTTAGAAATTTATTGTTAAGGAAATAAGGATTATATTAGCACACTTGATAGTTAAATAATTACTACTGCCTATTATTTGTTTTTACATAGCAACCGTTCAACAAACGCTTAAAACCATAATTTGATGGCGACAATTTTCAAATTAGATATTAAAAATAATCACTAAAATAATATTAATTCTAAAATCGGCAAAATAATGTGTCAACATGGCACCAAACACGGATTTAGAGCTTCGACAGCTTTCATTGCCTTGACATATATTTTAGTGCCTAGTTAAACAAATAACCATATTTTTAATTGCATATGTTTTACTGTCCCATTTACTATTTTCTTTTTAAAACGTTACTATTATTATTTGAAATGATTAGTTTGTTGACAGTGACATATATCTGTCAGTTACATACATTTGAGATCTGAACCATGAGCGTAGGCTCCGGGATTAAAATTGCAGATAATTTTAAAAATTTATCCATAAAATATACACAAAAAGTATTAACGCAAATCTGTAGAAAATTTAAAAAACTTTAATTTTTATAATAACAAATCTCGAAAAAATAACATTTAAAGGTATTTTCGAAGAAAAACTATTTTAGCTTCCAATAAAGTGCCATTTCCGGTTATCTTATTTACTCCAAAATCTAATGGCATCTTTCCATATAAGAGTAAGGTAGAAATACAAGGTTTCAAAATTTTCTGAACGATAATATTTGAGTTAGAGCGTAAAGAGGATCCACACATACACACAGACATCATCGTGAAAATGTTAGAAATGGATTCTAGGGACCATAAAACGTGGTCATTTACCAAAATCTCGATATGCGATTTTTAGCACGATCCCTATACCTCCCTTACCAAAGGTAGCGGAAGGAAAAAAAATACTCTTAATTTTTTACCTCCCGCAACCCTTGGTAAGGGAGGTATTATAGGAATCGTGCTAAAAATCGCATATCGAGATTTTGGTAAATGACCACGTTTTATGGTCCCTAGAATCCATTTCTAACATTTTCACGATGATGTCTGTATGTACGTAAGTATGTATATAAGTGTGTGTGTGTGTGTGTGTGTGTGTGTGTGTGTGTATGTATGTGTGGATCCTCTTTACGCTTTAACTCAAATACTATCATTCAGAAAGTTTTGAAACCAAGTATTTCAACCTTATTCTAATATGGAAAGAAGTCTTAGCTTTTGGTGGTAATCGGATAACCGGAAATGGCAGTTTACTTGAAGATCAAAATAGTTTTTCTTCAAAAAATACCTTTAAATGTAATTTTTTCTCAATTTGTTATTATAAAAATTAAAGATAATTCCATTTTCTACAAGTTTGCTTTAATATTTTTCTATATATTTTATGGATAAATTTATAAATATAAAAATTATATCTCGGAGCTTATGCTTAGCTTAGCATTAGTAAATATGCAGGTATGTATTTAAATAAACAAATAAATATATTATCACGAATCACGGCATTTTATCCATTGCTGGGTGTGCTAATCTGATTTGTACACACATTTCGGTAATAATGATGCCATATTTGTATTGTGCAGACGTTTACCACAAGGGTTAATTTTATGCCATTTAAAATTCGAATTATTTGGCGTTGATCGGGATCGAATCGGATTCCCCAGACATCAAGCACGCAGTAACAAGACCCCATGGGTAAATGGCGGGAGGTATTGTGTTACTACCCCCTTCCTATTGGAAAGAACGTGCCGCCACTAGCTCGCGGCTTATACACATTACATGTTAAATAAAATAATTTTTGAGTATTTTTTGGAATATTCTGTTATTTTTATCACAATTTACAATATTAATTACATGCCTTGAAAAGGCTGAACAAATACAAGTGAAGCTTATCTAATAAAATTCTAATACGAATTTTCGGTTCATACTTCCCTCATATCGTTTAATTTTCCCATATTATTTCAATTCCTTCAGTCTACAAACTCCTCCAATCTTTAAGTGCTGCATGTCTTCCCTGTCTTTTATTTGTCGCATATCTTCGTCGAAGGATTCAAATTATTTTCTTGTCGCTCGCATTGCTTCTTTCTCAATATTTGGTTATAGTGATTGTTCATATAGTTGCACATAACTGTATTCACAATTCCAGAAAGGGATTTTAAAGGGTTAATTTGTTGTCATGTCACATTTGTGGTTATAATACTCGTATACGAATAAAATTGTGCACAATTCTTGAAAACGGAAACATACTGCCACACTGAGAAGCCATCAAATAATATGACCTTTCCTACCAATCGTAAAACTCGTAATCGTTGTCGTCGTTTGGCCAGTCAATATCCGAAATTTCTTCGGTCTGGTCCTGCTCTGAAATAATTGCCGATATAATATAAGCGAGAATGCAAATGTTCACTGTAAATACTATTATTACTGGAATATAATCCTTAAACATTTCTTTCCAAATTTTATTTGGTTTTTCTGTTAGTCAGAAAACAAAAATTATTATTTATTGTTGCCTCAGCAACATCAGGGACGTAGCCAGGATATTTTTGTAGGGTGGGCCAAAATTTTTTTAGGTGGGCAACTAAGAAAGTTTTGTACTGCTACAGTAAAAATTTTGAAAGATGTCCGATCAAAGTAATCTACGAATTGTATGAATTCAGATTTTTGCTCTGCGCATTCTGACAAATTCAGTAGTGTCGTTTGCTTAGTTTGTATGAGGGTACATAAGATACTATTGTTATTTTATTATTATAAAAATATATGTTACAATAAAAGCATTCAAAATTCAAAAATAAATCAACTGGTAAGATTATTAGCAAATGTATAACCGAATATGTGAAAAATAAGATACTGATACAATGTCAGTGTCAGTGATACTGACAGTAAATAACGTTATTCGTACGGCTGTGAATCAAGGTAATGTATCTGAATTAATTATACATATAAGCTTACGTTACAGCGAAAGTATTATCAACAACGAGCATCGTTTTAAAGTGGAATGTCTTAACTTGTCGAAACAATATGAATTTTTGAAAGACAAACGTGTTATATCCATCCTTATCGCACACGCTTATAGACTGCAAAGGAAAGAGATAAATGTATGCCAATTTGTTAATTCGTTCATGATACAAATAACCTTAATCGGACATCTTTAAATAATTTTATTGTACTTACCTTTTTCATTAGAACACAAATAACAAAAATTTGATTTTTAGTCATACAATTTGGGAAGCATATATTCATACGTATTTAAACAGATATTAATTTGTAGGATTAAGTTCATTTAACATTATTAAACATACACCATATGTAATGAAAGATGTTTTGTAGAAAAAATCGACGGTTAGTTACTTACACTACCCAACTCACAATAAAAAGTTATAAAACAGACTTAAATCAGTTCCAAATAACCTTAAAATTAATGCCAACTCGTCCCTTCTGTTGAAATGCATTGAATAGAGATATTCTATCTACTCTATACTGTACAGTAATAGTATATTACATCCGAGGTGGAATATGTTTCATTACAGCATAGGGCTTATGTCTATTATCAAGAGGCGAAGTCTCAAGGTGAGATACAGCACGAGGCTGTGATGAAACTCCCACCAAGGTATGTATACTATTTTATTCACAATCATCCTCTTTTTAAATTAATAATTTTCAAAATATATCAGTTAAATATCATTTATTGACATATAACGTTATTAGAATATATTATTCTTTATACAATTTGATTATATTTTATACTTCATATTCCATAGATATAGAGTTAAAGAATTATAAAGATATTAAATTTCATAAATCAGACAGATATGCTAACCATGGAAAGTGCTAATATTCAGATAATTCAAATCAATGAAAAGAAAATGAATGTGGCAGAGATGAGGATGTTGAGATAGATGTTTGGAAAACATAAGATAGGGTAAAGAAATAAAGGATAAGGGAAATAACTCAAGTGATAGAAGTTTCTAGAAAGATACAAGAGAGACGACTGAATAAAAAATAGCGACCCGTAACGAATGGGAAAAACTAAAGAATAAGATGTCAGTGTCAAGTGCAATTTTCATAGTTTATTTATAAAATAATTTTACTGGAAATTAAGAATCTTTTGCAAGAAAATTTATGTATGGAATTTATATACCGTATTTTTTAACATGACATCTGTCAATTGAATTACCTGAATATATTAGCAGTTTCCATGGTTAAGTTAGCATAGCTGGCAGAATTATGAAATTTATATCAAATTTATTATCTTTATTCTTCTTTAACTCTATATCTGTTGAATAACAAATATAAAATGCAATCAAATCGTATAGACAATAATATATTCTTTAAGTTATAATAACATTTAACTGAGTTTTCCAAGAAAAACTGTTAAAATCTTCAAATGAGGGTTCTTCCGGTTGACCAATTATAACCAAAATCTAAACAGGTCTGCATATGGTTGTAAGGAAGAGGAATACGCAAGAATTGTAATTTTTGGAATTCTAGTATTGGAGATATCGTGCACGAAACGGCGGTCACATACACACACACACATACACACACACACACACATACACACGCACACACGAACACACACACACACACATACAGACATCATCGTAAAAATACTAAAATCGTATTGTAAAGATCCTAAAACGTGCTTATTCAATGAAAACTCACCACCGAATTTTTTGACCAAAGACAATACCTTCCTTACCTAGAGGTGACGGAAGGTAAAAATACTCACGGTATAATACACAGAATTGACGAAAGATAAAGTGCTGATCACATCGGTTTTTTTATTATTTTGTTAAATTGATCACGAAAGTTATTTGAAACATATATTTTTGGTTTACAGTAAATCAATTTATGCGACTTCAATTATTAGCAAACCCCACTGTTTGAAAATAAAATAAGATTAACATCTACGTCATAAATATTAAGAACATTATTACGGGTTAAAGAATAACAATAAAGACTTTCTAGGACTACAGATCTCTTTCAACTAAAAAAACAAAATTACAATTTAATAAACAGTTTTCAAGTTTTTATAATGATATATTGCCAACATAAATATATACATTCTTTGAACATAATATCACTTTAGCTTTTAGTAGAAAATAAACAGTAAATAATATATAAATTAACTCAAAATATGTTCTTCCGTTTGCGTATTTCTTAACGTATCTTCTTGATAATCTGCTTCATCTTCAACTGTCATATCCACATCTACAAATTCAAAATATGCTTCCAGTTTTTCATTTGATTCATCCGCCTGTTCCTGAAATAAAAAATATGTAGTGACTATCAATAATAGTGTACCAAATACCATTTTTATTTCTGCAGTTAATTCCGGCACTATTAACTCTGCTTCGTCTGGTCTCTTTCCTAATAATTCCGATTTTTTCTTTACTTGAAGTCCTTTTGGAATCACAAATCCGTATTCTTCTTTCATATCTACGAACTGAAATTCTTGTTCTATTTTAGGGAATTCTTGTTTGATATTTGTTTCAGTCCTGAAAGAAAATTTTACATTTCATTTTGTGAAGCTGAATTTATTTTTTCTGAAATTGAAGTTGAAAAGATTAACGACAAATACAGGGTGTTTCCTTTAAAACAACCAGCGCTTTTTTGGGCGAACTAATGACTTTAGAGAAAAATGTTATATACAAAAAATTACCAGGAAAAAGGGCTTAATTTATGAGGAATAATAAATAAAAAATTCAACCAGTGGTTCTCAAACGGTAGAATAAAATTATATTTTTTTAAATGGCAACCTATATAAAAATTTTGTTCATTAGATAGAGAATTTTTTTCTGATTTCAACGATATAAATATGATATGGGGTTGTATAACAATTATTTCGAGAAAAATGATATAAAAATCAGAAATAATTCTACAATATTGAAGTAGGCTATGCAATAAACGAATGCAAACAAATGATACAGGTGACAGATAATTTTGTTACTTACGTTATTAAGTGTTTGTTTTCGTAATTGTTTAATTACTTATTAATGAAAAAGGGTTTTGCAGTTGCAAGAATTAACAAATTTAGACTATTTTAATCTTACTGTTATGTTAGTACTATTATTTTTTGATATTTCTTCGTTATGTAGTTCATTTGTTATTATGAATTTCTTAGTAAAACAAGTTATTTTAGATATAAGAAAATAATATACTATCGTAACCTAGGCAATAGTCGTATTAATAGTTGTTTATTGCATAGCCTACTTCAATATTGTAAAATTATTTCTGATTTTTAATATCATTTTTCTCGAAATAATTGTTATACAACCCCATATCATATTTATATCGTTGAAATCAGAAAAAAATTCTCTATCTAATGGACAAAAAAAATTATATAGGTTGCCATTTAAAAAAATATAATTTTATTCTACCGTTTGAGAACCACTGGTTGAATTTTTTATTTATTATTCCTCATAAATTAAGCCCTTTTTCCTGGTAATTTTTTGTATATAACATTTTTCTCTAAAGTCATTAGTTCGCCCAAAAAAGCGCTGGTTGTTTTAAAGGAAACACCCTGTATACTAAACAAAACATGCCCTTTATTTAACTATTGTTTGTTATGTTCTCGATTGGACAGAAAGAGACAACTAAAGAGATATATAAAGTCTACTCTAAAGTTTGTCGAGAAATGTCTCTACAGTAATAATATATTTGTAATATTTTGTTCCTTCGTTTGGATTTTCGCAGTTGTGAAGTCATTTTTTTTTTTTTTTTTTGGTGTTATTATTCTATAAATATGCCTTTTTCAAGTAAGTATTGAAATAAGATGTGCATAATTCTAAAATTTATCATGTTCTCATTCATATTGTACGGTAATTTACAGCAAGCAACTGATTTTGCTATAGACGTGTGTGTAGGGCTGCAGAAAAATGCATAAGACATGTAAAAACAAACGGTAACATTTTTCTTCATTAATTCTACCATGAGAAATTTACCTACGGACATTTTAGACTGTCTTCATAACCAGATATTATGCTGGATCAGTATAAAAATATCATCATGGCATATTACCCATTGCTGGGTGTGCCAATCTGCTTTGTGTACAGATTTTAGTAATGATGATTTGTACCGTGCGGGCGTTTACCAGATGTCACCGCACGGGCACTCATTGCTGGCGTGGAGAGCGCACAGGGGCCAATTTTTGTGCTATTTAAAATTCTAAATATTTGGCGTCGGTCAGGATCGAACCCGGTTGCCCAGATTCGCGAACAGACACTCAGGCACGCTGCTATTAAATAATCATGGCATTCAATTACTCAATTTAATTTTAGACATTTGTATCAAAATCCGGATTCACCATAAAACGTAAATAAATTTAGAAAAAAGCACAAATAGAATAAAAAGCATTTGTTTAAAAATCAATAGAATAAAATAAATAATTATACACAATTGGGTCATTTCACAGTTTCTAATTATTTTTTTCTTGAAAGAATAATTTCAAATATTTGGACGCTGACGTCACGGCTTAGTGGTGCGGCAGTAGAGCTCTCTACTGGTTTTATTTGTTGTTATTTTAACAAATGTTTTATTTACATACCTTTACTCTTAACTCTGCTGTCACCTGTCACAATTTTAGGTTACTTTATTTACAGCAACAAGCGGAAACCACGTGTACCGTGAATGTTTGTATGAGAGGAATGTCTTTACAAACCCTGACGTCACGAATTTTACAGCCGCGAAAGTTTATTAGCAAATTAATGAATGAAAAGTCCCATATTTCATGTTATTTTATATTACTACAGTGAAACCCCTCTATAGCGGACACCGATGGGACCCCAGTTTTTGTCCGTTATAGAGAGGTGTCCATTCTACCTCCTCCCAAACAAATAAGTGTTGTAAAATTAGAAAAAAATCCATCTTACAATTAAATTGAGCATGTACTCGTATATGTTTAGATTCATTGCCAAAACACGCAACGAACTCTTATTTTCATGATGGTGTTTAAGCACACCCATCTTTTCTTTCAACGATAACGACTTTCGAGATACTTTGGGAGGAGACATATTTCATAACGATGGACGAACCTATATACACTCGAATTGAACCTAACGATGGCCAGCGAGAGGTAGAGGAGGGCGTTTCATAGGAAGAAAGAATTCCTAGAAGTCTAATTAGTCCAGTTGTACAACCCCAATGCCTAGAGCTAACAGCACTCAGTGTCCGTTATAGAGGGGTTGATTTACGTATAAAATCGTCCGGCGGGGGCACAGAAAGCTGCCCGTGTCCGCTAGAGGGGTTATATATTCATTGATTCCTCAGTCCCAAGGCCGGGACTCAGATAAACCTGTCCGTTAAGAGGGGTGTCCGCTTTAAAGGGGTGTCCGTTAAGAGGGGTTTCACTGTATATTTATTAAATGAGACAGATTTCACGATTTTATAAAAAAAACGATTTTTAATGACCCTATTCTTTTTACCCTTTCCTAATACTGATATCAATTTGTTTCATGCATTTTATAATTGGTTTTCGTTAATAATAATTCAAATGTTTCAAATATAAAACAAGCAGTGACATCTAGCAATTATTCCAAGAGATGACTCAGTATATCTCTATCCATCCTTTCTGTCCAGCCGAAAACATAACAAATGCTATAGTCAAATTTTTTGACTCTGTCGGGTAATAAAACTATAAATGAACTATAAATATCGCAATTATGATAAAGCGGCATATCCTTTACTTTCTGTAGTATAATACCGTTTGGCTTCGGCCCATATTTTTGAGCCGCTCTATTCATTTATGTTAAAGGACTGTAAGGCTATTTTCCTATACACACCTGGTAGACGTTTGATTCAATGCATGAATAGAGCGGCTGAAAAATATGGGCCGATGCCAAACAGTATTATACTACAGAAAGTAAAGGATATGCCGCTTTATCATAATTGCGATATTTATAGTTTTATTACCGTACCCGACAGAGTCAAAAAATTTGACTATAGTAAATTTGTGATCTTTGGCTAATTAACTTGTATCCTATTAGTTTGGGTACTAAATCGTAGGTGGCGCTGTTAGCAGAAAGTCAGACCCACGCTATATAATTCAAAAATTTAAATATTAGGAATCCTTACTGTTCGCTTTTTATGCAATATTCATGTTCTTGTTTGATTAATTCTTTTATTTCAAGTACATGATCGTTATGTATTTCCTGTTCCTCTTTTACAAATTCGTCGGATCCTAAAAAACTTTGTGATGTATTAGGACCAAATATGTTTTTAAATTGACTGTAATTCCTATTAATATCAGTCGAACTTTGCGATCCTTTTGGAATAATTAACTGTATGATCTTTTTTGATTGAATTCCGTTACCAGTTGATGAATTACTTTGAGACAAATATGGCGACGTGGTGGAAACCGATCCAGATGGCATAACCCATATACATTCTGGTATTTGTTTCTTGTTACCCGTTTCTTTCGGTTTCCGACGCAATAAGATGGGTTTATTTCGTTTTTGTAGCAGTGTAAATAGTTCTGGTTTTAGTTTAAGGTTTATCTGTGGAGCAGTTAACTGTGGTCGAGTTCTATTGGCCTTGTAGTTTTTGTAACTAAAATTTTTTCGAGCGAATTGATCAAATTTTTTTTTATTTGTGTCCTGCAAATGTCGAATATTATTCAAATTAGATTTACACCAATGGGAAGAGTCGGTTAAATTAGGACAAAATTGTCACATTAGTCGACCATTTTAAAGATGTATATGTTTTCCCGAAAAATTAGTAGGTCACTAGATAAATGCAAAAATTCAAATTTTGCTGATTTTTATTTTTCAAATCTTATATATAAAAGTAAAAACTTGACGTCTATACAAGTCTACACCGCTTTACATATCGACACCAAATTTTGTAGATATTCTTTCAGAAGTTGTTAGAATTCAAAATTTTGCAGTTTTTTGCCTCCCGCTACCCTTGGTAAGGGAGGTATAGGGATCGTGCTAAAAATCGCATATCGAGATTTTGATAAATGACCATGTTTTAAGTTCCCTAGAATCCATTTTTAACATTTTCACGATGATGTCTGTGTGTATGTATGTGTGTGTGTATGGATCCTGTATACGCTCTAACTCAAATACTATCATTCAGAAAGTTTTGAAACAATGTATTTCTACCTTATTCTAATATGGAAAGAACTGATTAGATTTTGGTGGCAATCGGATAACCGGAAATGGCAGTTAACTTGAAGCTCAAGATAGTTTTTCTTCAAAAAATACCTTTAAATGTAATTTTTTCTCAATTTGTTATTATAAAAATTAAAGATAATTCCATTTTCTACAAGTCTGCTTTAATACTTTTTGTATATATTGTATGGATAAATTTATAAAGTAATATAAAAATTATATACATACATAGGTAAATGGCGGGAGGTACTGTGTTGATCACATCAGATTTTTTTATAATAAATTTTCAAAGTTTATATAAGTATTGGCATTGGTTTCGAGAACGGCCTTACCGACAGAGTCAAAATGTCACAACATAGTTTGAGCATATTGGCGCTGTAAACAAGCTGAATGTTTTTGAGACGTATTTAATTTGTATCCACACTTTTCTGCTATCAGTCAAATATTTTCATTAAAAAATCAACATTTTCTATAAATTTTAAATATAAAGAAATGATTTTCAGTTAATTTTGTTTCCTGTACAATTAACGTTGTTAATATTATTGTTTAAATATGTTTCAACAAATGCCGACAGCTTACTCCATTAACTTTATTGGTAATATATCGTTATGGTACGATATGTAATTTATTAAAACAGTTGCACACCGTAATCTTATGTTTTCATTTGTTTTATTGCCATACAATCATTGTTTTTATCCTATAAACTTAATAATTGTTGCATTTTTGCCGTTTGAAACAAATGAACATCAATAGGTTATACATCGTTGAAAAGTTTCCAATATGGCGGCCATATAAAAATCATAATTTTGGATTCATTAACTCAAAATCTAGTGATAAAAAAAAAATTGAGTATCGTTGTTCGAAAGAAAATGAAAGTGTTTCAAAGAAATGCAAACCAAAATTCCATATTATTTTATATTTAGAAGTTATTTGTAAAAATAAAAATCAGCAAAATTAAAATTTTTGCATTTATCTAGTGATCTATGAATTTTTAAAATGGTCTACTTTGCCATAATTTAACCGACTTCATTTCTTATAGTTCCCGTTTCCGAGATCTCAAAGGTGAGCCTCGAAAAAAGGACATCTGTATATTTGTAAACTAGGCTAGGGTCTCTTATATGGTATTTGGCATGATGGTAGTGCTTCCGTTTTAACCGGAAGTGACATTAACTTGCATATTTCTAATGGGACACCTATCTATTTTTATATATTTGGAATCTACGTAACATTACGAATTCAAGAATATTTTTTAAGTGAATTTTTATTAAAGAAATAAATTACAAAAATGTAAAAGAAAATTATGTGGTAAACCATATCAGGTAGGCTGTGAAAACAGTTGAGGTAATAGATCGATTGCACAATTTCATTGTTTAGGCGCTAGTGGCGCACAGTCGAAGTTTGGTATAGAATAGTGTCAGAAGAGTGTGTTATGTTTGTATTTTACTATTTTGTTAAAGAAAAAGAGAAAAATGGACTTAAGCTCCATTAAAACTGAATTAAAGAAATTAGGTGCAAAAACGACAGGTTCTAAAAAAGTATTTTCTTCTGAATTCAAAAATATAATAACATCATACCTTTACATTGCGAAAAAATTGATAAAAATGAATCCAAAGTTAGTATTTTAATTTTTTTAAGTAGGCCAAGCAAACATTCAACTATTAAAAAAAACTAAATTATCTGTCATTTTTGTATGCCATTGTTACGTATATTATTTTTTCGAAATGTTCCAAATTTCTTTTTTTTTATTTCGCGTAATTACTATTTAGTTTTGCGTAATAAGGATAACTTTCTGCAAATAAATTGCATGCTAGGAATGTATTTTGATGGATCTTGCATCAATAAATAAAATCAGTATTTGTTGAATCGCTGCCATTATTAAATTAATTATTACAAAGATAACGAAAATTACCTTAATTATAATAATGGATGAAATACGAAAATTACAAATAATTTTCTTTTGTTTTAATGATATTTGCACAACCTACTTAAAAAAAATTAAAATAGAAATGAAATACTAACATTAAATTAATTTTTATCAAACTTTTCGCAATGTAAGGGTATGATATTATTATATTCTCTATTAGTGAGTTAATAAAAATATATAGTGCCATTTAAAAAAATGTAACATTGATCCATGACTACCACTGGCTTTAAAATAATACTGGTTATGTTAAAATGTATCCGCCTCTATGCCTTACAAAATATCATGATCACTTTTTTGTGTAACTTTTCATATACATGAATAAAAGGCACTGTCCCATTATCTTGATACACACAGAATTTCAATGGACCCCAGCAAATATCTCGCTTATTTATTAAGTTAGTAATTTCTTTCATATAACATGATTCATACAGCAACATGTAAGCTACTTGATGACGGATGTACATTCATGATACCACTTCCGGTTTAATAGTAATTAATATCAACTTTGAAATTTCAAATGGAACATATTATATTTTTTTACAAATTTGAAAAGTATATTAAATTTGCTTTACAATTATGTAAAATAATCCATATATTATATTATTAAAAAGTAAAATGGCGGGCACTTTTTATACACCTTAGTCGACAAGAGAATAGTGAGCCGTGACTGTGGCTTGAAATAAAACAATGGTAACAAGGTAAAAATATTATTTTGTTTAATAATAATAGTTACAATTGTTTTATTTCAAGCCACAGTCATGGCTCACTATTCTCTTTTCGACTAGGTGTATAAAAAAGTGCCCGCCATTTTACTTTTTAATAATGTAACATATGGATTATTTTACATGATTGTAAAGCAAATTTGATGTACTTTTCAAATTTGTAAAAAAATATAGTATGTTCCATTTGAAATTTCAAAGTTGATATTAATTACTAATAAACCGGAAGTGGTATCATGAATGTACATCCGTCATCAAGTAGCTTACATGTTGCTGTATAAATCATGTTATATGAATGAAATTACTAACTTAATAAATGAGCAAGATATTTGCTGGGTCCATTAAAATATAACACCCGGTATTAAACTTGGAGGATTGTTATTTCCTCTCAAAAAGTGGTTTGGGTAAAACTGTTTACCATATCATATGCAACAATAATTCGAGCTATAAGTGAATCAGAATCGCTTACTGTATTTTCATTCACATTTTCTACATAATTAAAAGTTTCAGTAGTCTCCCTCTTTTTTAATCTTTCATTGCGATTATTTGATAATTTATTTTCAGTCGGCAAACACTGAGATGGAACTGCGCTTGTACGATCAAGTATTTTCCATGTTCCTGAAATTACCAAATAACTATACATTAGTATGAAAATATTTTAATTATTAGTTACCCATGCTGGTGGTGGCATAATCAGATGGCAAAAAATGTTTCGAACATATTTTTGTATGCTTCGTCGGAGTTTTCATCCACCGTATCGCAATCAACCATTTTTCTACTAACTTCTTGTCTTCCGGAAATTTGTGAAACATAATGTCTTTACATTTATTTGATAGAGATGAGCACTGAGGCACACAACAATTGTACGGCATAATGATTTATGAAAAACAATATATGAAGTACCAATTGAAATACGTCAAAAATCGAGGTTATGTATTAATACCAACCAAACTTCGATGCCAGCGCCGTCTATATGCAATCGATCTATTGTTTCCTGCTGTTTTTGTGGCGGGGAAGGTAAAAATCGCAACGTGTATATACTTACTAGTTCGTATTGTTGAATGAGTGCTTTCTGTTTTCGCATTAAAGTATCATCAAATACCGTCGGAATTGAGCTAGGTCTTAATACAAGTCTCATTCCCCTTGGGGTAAAATCTGAATCTATAAAATGTTCACTACATAACACACTTGTTTTCATGGGTAAATATCCCTTTCGATATGTACGAATTGCATCTATCCATTTTTGTTTCGTTTCTCGATCTTTCGGGAAACTACAAACATAACATTTAGTAAACAACAAATTTATAATAATTAACCCCATTTTCGAACCATACTCACAGATGAAAAGATATTTTCTTTATTTTTGAATACGGATGCTGAAAACTATATGCATCGCAAGTTTCATCCATATCCATTTTATAGTTTTTACAACATCAGATATTAATATGAAAACTGAGAATGTAAACAAGTACTTAAAATTCTATTTCTATCTGCTGTCATCAAATAATACACCAGTTGTCAAAAAAGTTCAGCGAATAGCTTATAGATGGCAGCATATAACACGATTCGAAAATTTTTTAAAAACAAAATATAAGGAAATGACTAGAACCACTGGAACTCCCGAACACGGACCCTCCCGAACATAGGCCATAATCTCCGGTTACCTAATCATTTTAGGTAAAAGAATGTCAAATAAAAGTTGTAGAGCATAAAATTCTGCGTATGAATCAATAAACAAAATTAATTTTATATGCTTTATAACGGCAGAAATTTGATATACAACTTTTATTTGAAGATTTTTAACTTAAAATAATTATGGCAACAGAAAATTACGAAAATATGATTTTACATGAAGTCCAAAGAGCCGTTTTCTTAATCAGGCCCACTTTAAGACTATAATTAAAATGACAACATTTTATCTTTAATTGAAAGTAATGCTAAATTGCTCGATACAAGTATTCAGATAACTTTCCAAAATTAATTGTTTTTTTTTTGTTTAAATCGAACAAGCACACTACGATTAAATTAATTTTTATTTACATTTTTTGTTGTATAAAATTGTTTTTTCTATTTTGCATCTGTAACAAAGCTATTACAGCACCCAAAGGAGTTCGTTAATAGCTCGTACAATTTATTTTTATAAAGTTGGTAGCATAGCTGAAATGTTATGTCAAAAAATATCAAATGTCAAACCTCACTGAATAAACGATACTAACGATTGTTAAGGTTTTTATTTTTGTTTATATATATTTAGGGCATAAATAGTTCAAAACACTATTAATTGTTGATATTTAAAATATGTAATTTATTTTTATTTATTTATGAACTCTGTCGGTAAATTAGTTCGAGCTTTTTGGCGCTGATGTCATAGCTAAAGTTACGCAGGTTGTGTAGTAGTTCAGACAAAAGCAAAATGGCGGCGGAGGAGAAATGTCAACAAGAATTAAGTGTTACTTATAAGAAAATAGTGTTTTAAATATAAGATGTGTATAATTATATAGTTTTACACTTTCCACATCCTTTTCAGTTAATTTTATACAATAAAATGTAAGTAACTTGTAAAAATTTTATATTTGGTTATGACTATGAAACTTGACTTTTTCATTGTTTGTTTTTGGAATTATAAAATGTATTTTCCGTAATTTCACGTATTTCAGGTGGAGTACACAAAAAATCATCTGTATTCATTTTTAATTTGATATGAATTTGATTGTAAACAACACGAGACAATTTTAAATTCAAACAATTGAATTTTCAAATGTCACATTATTACCAACTAACACAAAATTCCCTAAATTTTGAATTTACGATTTTTTATTTAAAAAGATCATAAAAAGCGCAAAATAGAAAAAATAGTATAAAGAACTCATGTCATAATTGTCGATTATTTTGTTCGAAGGTTTGGGCAACTCCGCTACGCGTCGTCACCCAAACTTCCTTCTCACAAAATAAAATGACAATTATGACATTCGTTCTTTAATATACTATTAAAGTATGATATTTTTAAAATTTTACAAAACGTTTCAAAACTGCTAGTTCAGAGTCATTTCATATGAATACAGAATTTCTAAGAGAAAAATATATGGACTATAAATTGAAAATTGCATATCTAAATATGCTATAATATGTCAATATAACAACATTCTTTTCATTTTTATAAATATATATTTCATTTGGCCAGAAGTTATCCACACGTCACATCAGCTATGCTTCTTTGTAAAGATTTCAGATTAGACGCTAGAAGTTTGTTTAATTATAGAAACGCACGCGAAGCATTGAATTGAATATATTTTCGCTAGTATTTTGGTACGATGGCACAAAACAACGTTTCATCGACATGTTGACTTTCGTAAATTTCAGGTTATCTTTGAATGTCACTTAACGTTTAGAACCTAGTGTGAAAACCAAAATGGCCATTGATATTAAAATGTGACGTCACTTGGCAAGGGGCGAGGCGGGGAAAATCAGCCGCTTTTTGAACAATGTCATTTTTAATTGCAATTTTCTCAAGATCGATTTGAGGAAAAAAAAATACTGTATTATTTTTCATTTCTCTATCGATTAAAGTTAAAAAAAATGTGACAACATAACTTGAAAATCAACAGTGATAAAAAAATTGAGCATTGAATTTTTGTCTCATCATCCAAGAATTTTCTCCCGCGAAAGTTTTTCTTAAGTTTTGAGAAAAGGGAGGCTAAATATAGGCTGTATGGTGGATGTTCTATTTCCTAAACTCGAATCTTTAAAAATAACACCCGAAAAGAGAAAAGTCGGATCAAATATTTATTTATTTCAAAATTAGAACACATAATACATTACATTCTAGTTTCTAAATATAATATCGCATTAAATTAACCTAATATACTCTCATCGGTTTGTTTTGCCACATATATACTTTTTCCCGATATTTTCAATGGATCATCGAAGAAGAAACTGTTTTTACTTTTTATATTAACATTAACGAATTCAAAATCTTCTGTTTCGCCAACTGATTCTTCTTTTACCGCCTGAAAATATGTTACATTTTATAACTTTATTTTCATAAAAAAAAATACTTACTATATTAGTTATCTGATTTCCGGAATCAATACCTAATGTAGTTAAATCGTTTGGATTGGAATCTAAGTTTAGAAAACTTTGAAAACTTTTGGGTGAGTGGGGCGATATTTCCTAAAATAAATACATAATTATAAACCGAACATAGGACTTTAATATCCTAATTTACTGCTTTCCTAATTGTTTTAGGTAAAAAAGCTTCAAATAAAAATAAAATTCTGCATTTGACTCAATAAGCAAAATTAATTTTGTATGGCTTAAAACGGCAGAAATTAGGTATGAAAATGACGAAAATCACATCAAAAATAACAATAGCCATGGAATTGAAACAAAATAAATAACAAATGTCTAACGGTTTATTTGTCATGTTAGGGTAATTTATTTTTATTAGATATTATTTCTAATTTCTGTTTCAGTTAACAATTATCTGTTAATTTAAATTGATATTTGTTCACTTGACCAGAAATTACAAATAATAATAAAAATAAATTAATTTAGATTGACAGATAAATCGTTAACATTTGTTAATTTTTTGTTTCAATTCCATGGCTATAGCTATTTTTGGGGCTCGCCATTTTCATACCTAATTTTTTGCAGTTACAAGGCATACAAAATTAATTTTGTTTATTGATTCAGATGCAGAATTTCATGGCCTATAACTTTTATTTGAAGCTATTTTACCTAAAATAATTAGGGAAGCAGAAAATTAAGAAAGTCTCCGAGAAATATAGTGATATTAATTATTATACAAAAAACATACCATGGTTATGGTTGGATTAGATGCCGTCTGTAGTAAAATATCATCATGCGTTGTGAAATATACATAATTAGCTGAATTGTCTTCTAAAGTAATATTTTCCTAAAAATACAAATAAATAATAGTAGAATAGAAGTAATTATAATTTTTATAATTAATTTTCAAAGTTTCGAGTCAAAATGTCACAACATAGTTCGATCAATTTGGCCCTATAAACCAGCTGAATGTTTTTGACACGTGCATGATTTTTACCCACTTTTCTACTATCAATCAAATATTTTCATTAAAGAAATCAACATTTTCGACAAATTAAAAAAATATTTTCAGTTAATTTTATGTATTTTCCGTAAATTTCGGTCGAATTCATAACCAAATAAAAGTTTTGATGTCTTGGAAAAATTGCGAAAATTTCGCAACGGGCGTCATCTTAGAAATATTAAAATTAATTTTTGTCCAGACGGTTTTTAGATTTGAAAATGAGATAATTTAAATTATAAACACCGTAGAACAAGAATTTCTTGTTAATTTGAATATAATTTAAACTGTTGAGGAGTTATAAGTAAAATAAGATGCATGTTTTTGGGATAAATTTTACCCAATTTTTTTCCACAATTTCGACCCTATTATCTGGAATCCCTAACGCCTTTTTGACACTTTTAAAATATTAATATATTAAATCAATCCTCCAGAGTTCGTTTTTGCACGAATTAACACTCTATCTTTAACCGAAATAGAAATATTAACTGATTTTTAACCTCACATATTTAGCCAAAAATCTACAATTTTTTAATTCGGGTTTGAGGATTTTTTAACCAGAAATTTAACCACTTTTATACCGGATATATACAAATAAACCGGTTAAAACTCATTTTTGCAAGAATAAACACTCTATCTTGAACCAAAATCGTGATATTGGATCATTTTTAACCTCACATTTTTATAAAAAAATGTACAATTTTTTAATCCTGGTTCGAGGAGTTTTTAATCGGAAATTTAACCACTTTTATACCGGAAATAGACAAATCAACCGTCCAAAGTTCATTTTTCCAAGAATAACGCTCTATCTAGAACCAAAATCGTGATTATTGGACTATTTATAACCAAAAATGTATAATTTTTTAATCCGGATTTGAGTTTTTAACCGGAAATATAACCACATTTATACCAGAAATATACAAATCAACCGTTTAGAATTCATTTTTGCAAAAATAAACACTCTACAATTTTTTAACCCAGGTTTGAGGAGTTTTCAACCGGAAATTGAACCACATTTATACCGGAAATATACAAATTACATTTTATCTTGAACCAAAATCGTGATAGTGAACAATTTTTGGCCGAAACTAAATATGAAAACATGCATTTTTCAGGACTCATAAATTCTCACCATTTCTATTTCTTCCTGTTTTATTTCCACGAATTCAGAATCCGTTTTAATTTGTGGTAAGTCAGAATCCTTCTCTTCATTTTCAAGGGTTCCGGAATTTTTTACCCCTGTTTCTAATTCGTCTTTATTTGAGATTTCCACCAAAGTAGGATTTATCCAGATCACTTCTGGAATTTTTTGAGCTTGCGCTTTTTTGCGTAACAATAAAGGTTGATGTTTTTCTCGTAAACCTTGTCTATTTTTACACCATATTAATTCGGGTAGATCTGGATCTATCTGAATATTAACACGAGTAGGTATTGTTGTTACTTCTTCTGACAGTGGCTCAGGGTCAGGCTCAGGCTCAGGATCGCTTAAAGTAGATGAATATCCCCCCTAAAAATGTTATCTCGTATTATTGACATTATTTCGGAAGGTTCGTTCTAATGAGGTCTTCCAACATAGAAACAAATTATACGATGAGTCGTTTATATTAAAAGTAGACCTTAAAATTTTATGAGATTATCAAAGTGCAAAAAAAATTATTTGTTTTTAAAATATTCCAGTTTTTAATGAATAATAATGAAAGTTGTTTTAAACATATTTTTCAATTTTGCATCTGTAACAAAGCTATTACAGCATCCAAAGGAGTTCGTTAATAGCTCGTTTGAGTGTTGTAACAGCTTAGTACAATTTATTTTTATAAAGTTGGTAGCATAGCTGAAATGTTATGTCAAAAAATATCAAATGTCAAACCTCACTGAATAAACGATACTAACGATTGTTAAGATTTTTATTTTTGTTTATATATATTTACAGCATAAATAGTTCAAAACACTATTAATTGTTGATATTTAAAATATGTAATTTATTTTTATTTATTTATGAACTCTGTCGGTAAATTAGTTCGAGCTTTTTGGCGCTGATGTCATAGCTAAAGTTACGCAGGTTGTGTAGTAGTTCAGACAAAAGCAAAATGGCGGCGGAGGAGAAATGTCAACAAGAATTAAGTGTTACTTATAAGAAAATAGTGTTTTAAATATAAGATGTGTATAATTATATAGTTTTACACTTTCCACATCCTTTTCAGTTAATTTTATACAATAAAATGTAAGTAACTTGTAAAAATTTTATATTTGGTTATGACTATGAAACTTGACTTTTTCATTGTTTGTTTTTGGAATTATAAAATGTATTTTCCGTAATTTCACGTATTTCAGGTGGAGTACACAAAAAATCATCTGTATTCATTTTTAATTTGATATGAATTTGATTGTAAACAACACGAGACAATTTTAAATTCAAACAATTGAATTTTCAAATGTCACATTATTACCAACTAACACAAAATTCCCTAAATTTTGAATTTACGATTTTTTATTTAAAAAGATCATAAAAAGCGCAAAATAGAAAAAATAGTATAAAGAACTCATGTCATAATTGTCGATTATTTTGTTCGAAGGTTTGGGCAACTCCGCTACGCGTCGTCACCCAAACTTCCTTCTCACAAAATAAAATGACAATTATGACATTCGTTCTTTAATATACTATTATCTTTACAAATCTACACCGTTGTACACATCGACGCCAAATTTTGTAGAGATGTTCGTTCATCTTCCGGACGTGTCGTAGATAATAAGTTTACACAAGAAAAGCATTGGCAGTGGTTTTGAGAACGACCTTACCGACAGAGTCAAAATGTCACAACATAATTCGAGAATTTTGGCGCAGTAAACCAGCGGAATGTTTTTGAGACGTACAGTAAAATTTTCGAAAAAAAACTACAAATTGTATGAATTCAGAATTTTGCTTCGCCCATTCTGACAAACTCAGAAGTGTCGTTTGCTTAGTTTTCATGAGGGTACATAAGATACTACAGTTATTTTATTATTATTACAATAAAAGCATTCAAAATTCAAAAATAAGTCAACTGGTAAGTTCATTAGCAAATGTAAAACCAAATATGTGAAAAATAAGAATCAAGGTAATATATATGAATTAATAAATAAACTTACGTTACAATGAGCATCGTTTTAAAGTGGAATGTCCTAACTTAGTCGAAACAATATGAATTTTTGAAAGACAAGCGTGTTATATCCATCCTTATCGCACAAGCTTAGAGCCTTTGGAAAGGAGAGAGATAAATGTATGCCAATTTGTTAATTCGTTCATGATACAGATCACTTTGATCGGATATCTTTAAAAAAAATACTGTACATGACTTTTAACCACACTCTTCTGCGAGCAATCAAATATTTTCATTAGAAAATCAACATTTTCGACAAATTTTAACCATAAATAAATGATTTTCAGTAATTTTATGCATTTTCTGTAAATTCCGAATTCATAACCAAATATAAGTTTTGGAAGAATTGTGAAAAATTCGCAATAGGCCCTAACCTAAAAATATCTAAATAAAACTTTGTTCAGGCGGTTTTAAGTTTTGGAAATGAGTTAATTTATATTATAAACCCCGTAGAACACGAATTTCGTGTTAATTTGAAGATAATTTAAACAGTTGAGGAGTTGTGAGCAAAATAAAATGCATGTTTTTGGGGCAAATTTGTCGCAATTTTTTCCAAAATTTCGATCCTATTTTTCGGAATCCCTAAGGCCTCTTTGATACTTTTAAAATATTAATATATTAAATCGACCCTTCAGAGTTCGTTTCTGCAAGAATTAATACTCTATCTTTAACCGATATCGAAATATTGACTGGTTTTTAACCTCACATTTTTAGCCAAATGTACGATATTTAGAAATCAACCGTTTAAAGTTCATTTTTTTAAAGAATAAACATTCTATCTTGAATCAAAATCGTGATATTGAAACTAAACATGAAAACATTCATTTTTGGGGGTTCCTAACTTCTAAACTGTTTGAAATATTTTCAAATTAACACTAAAATCGTGTTGAACGGGGTTAAAATATAAATTAACTCGGGACTGCGAATATAGTCAAAATCTAATATGTTTTTTCCACTCATATGCGAGTTTTAAATACCAAATTTGAGAAGTTTTGGATCATATTTTAATATATTTTTTCAAGAAAATCTGTTCAGTCTCAAGTAAAGCACCACTTCCGGTTTATCAATTGTAACAAAAATCTAATATGGCGTTCTCATTGATATAAAAGTCTTAAATACTAAAATTGAAAAATTTTGGATTATATTTTACTATAGTTTTTCATTAAAAACTGTTATGGGCTTCAAGTAAAGTACGACGCTTGCCCAATTTTACCCAAAATCTAATCAACATTTTATATAAATACAGAAAGTTTAAATATGGAAAATATAATTATTTGAAAATTTGATGTTATTGTGGAGGAAAAAAATCGCCACACACACACACACACAATTTGTGCTTATTCACTGAGAACACTATAGAATTTTTGGACTGCAAACATTACCTCCCTTAACTACAGTAGCGGGAGGTAAAACATCCTATGGATGAAACAGGAATAGTTTAAAAATTTAATATTTTGAATGGTAGTAGGCTATGATCAAACAATCAAAACTTTTGTTTTGTAGTGAAACAATTGAAAAATTATTTACCTTGTTTTCCATAGAATTAACAAGAAATTGTGATTTAATATTATCGTTGTCTTTAACATTCACAAGAACATTTTTATCCACATCTACCACGGAAGTTTCCACAGAGTAATTTGAAGATGGATATCGTTCCTCCTTGAATTTTTCAAAAGAATAATTTGAATATCTTGAAGTCAAGTGTTCATTATCAAATCTGGCATTTTGGAAATCTTGCAATATTTTCCGTTTCATTGCTTTTGCTTCTTCAGTAAATTGCGACGTAGATTCGTCCTTTTTTATCGGGAATATGTGCGGAACAACGCCTTTTTTCAAGATAACTTTTCTGCCCATCATTTTGAAATAAATCCAGTTTGCGATGTCATTTTCCAGCTGAAATTTATCGTTGATTTAATTGGCATTTGGCGATAAATGATAAGGAATTAAATTACATCAAAATGATCTTCGCAACAATATAAATTACAGGTTCGTGAGGGTGATGCATCTCTAATATTTACAGCGTGATACCATTTTATACGTTTGTCAGGCCGTCTCGGGACTGTTATAAAGAATTTGTTGCTATTTCTCGAATTATTAGTGCACTCTCTTACAAAACAGTACTTGATTTGACTGGGAACCATTTTTACGAATTACGTACACAAAATTCAAAATTAATATGTCGTACAAAGAACATCTTTTATGCCTTTTATTTAGAAAATGTAAGGTTACTACGTTTTACGTAAAACAGATGACTAAATTTCTAAATGTTCAAATACGACCTACTTTTATAAATAGTCTTTGTTATATGCTACGCAAATGTAGTATTTACGTCATTAACGTATGTCTGAGCTTGAGCCATGTGTCTAGTTGAACGACCTGAATACGACATAGGTAGCATCCGTTGAGTAAAACGCGCTAATTTCAAACAAATATCAATAAAATGAATAGTTTCGTGAATTTTTATATAATTTCAGGAACCAGTGGACGGATTTTGATGCAGTTTTCACTATTCTGAAAGTATGTGTCTAGAAATGTTTTAAACAGTTGTCATTAGAAATTAAGTGTCGAAAATTGTTAATTACAACTTAGGGCTCCGTTTTTATAATCAGGCTCATTTTAAAATTTTAATTAAAATTACTTTAACACTATATTTTTAAGTAATGCCGCAATTCTCGTTAATGTTACATTATGAAAATGAACAAAACTTTAATTTTAATTTAAAATGTTAAAGTGAAGATAAAGTTTATTATTAACCATGCATTTTCTTGGTTTTACTGAAAAAATATATAAAAGTAATACAACATCAACCATACTAACCTGATTTAGCAATTTGCAACTTTGGCTACTTTTTTTAACTCATATAGGAGTGACGTCATATTAACGTCATCAAATAATCAAAAGTTCGCCTTTAAACATACGATCTATTGATAGATATACAGGCTGAGTCTTGGAAGACGCTTCCTCCTTTAAATTGTTTTACCTTCACCTCTAGGTAAGGAAGGTATTGTCTGGTCAAAAAATTCGATAGTGAATAAGCACTTTTAGGGTCTCTGTGCGTGTGTGTGATTTATAATTTCAGATTCCTTTTCCTTACATCCTTATGCAGACTTGATTAGATTTTGGTTATAATTGGTCAACCGGAAGTACCCTCATTTGAAGATTTTAACAGTTTTTCTTGAAAAAACGGTGTTAAATATTATTTTTTTGACATTTAATGGTATTATGAATATTAGAGAATATCCTTAACTGTATAAATTGATTGCACTTTATATTTCATATTCAATGGATATAGAGTTAAAGAAATTAAATTTTATGAGGTCTCGTGACCGTGTGCCTGAGCGTCTGGTGACCCGGGTTCGACCCGATCGACGTCAAAAATTACTTCGAATTTTAATGGCACAAAATTGACCCCTGTGGTCTCTCCACGCCAGTAATGAGTACCCGTGAGGTGACGCTTGGTAAGCGCCCGCACGGTACAAATATTTTATCATTACCAATAATGGGTAATATGCCTTGATGAGATATTTATTTAAATTTTATTAATCCATGGAAACAGTTACTGTATTAAGAAAATTTTAACTAACAGATGTCAGTGTCAATGAAAAGAAAATGAATGTGACAGAAATAAGGATGTTGAGATAGATGTTGGGGAAGACACGGAAAGATGGGAGAAGGAATGAAAGAATAAGGGAAATGGGTCGAGTGAGTTTCTAGAAAGATACAAGAGAGACGATTACATTGGTTTGAACATGTCATGAGGAGAAATGAAGAATATATTGGAAGAATGAATAGCTTAGTAATAGAAGGTAGACGAAACAGAGGAAGACCAAAGATAAGATGGAAGGACTGTATTGCGGAAGACTTGAGAGAAAAGGAATTAAATGAGAACGACACGTAAAACAGAAATGAATGGAAGAAGAAAATAAAAAATAACGAGCCCTAACGAATAGGAAAAGCTAAAGAAGAAGATGTCAGTGACAAGTGCAATTTGAATAGTTTGTTTATGAAATAATTTTACTGGAATTATAGGATCTTTTGCAAGAAAATTTATGTATGGAATTTGTACATAATACACAGATTGGCAGAAGGTAATGTGCTGGTCGCAACAGATTTTTTATTATAATAGAAAAAAATGACTCACTAAAAAGTTTTTTTATTTTAAATATACTATTTCATGGCAGATGTAGATATATTTAATAAAGTCAGGTTTACAAGATACAACTCTCAATTTTTTTGTCTTTTCAACGATGTAGTAGTTTTTACTAATGCATTTGAAAAAAAATCTGCCATCAAATAGTATACAGTAAAAATTTTGAAAGATGTCCTATCAAGGTTGTCTACGAATTGTATGACAGATTTTAAATTCAGTAGTGTCGTTTGCTTAGTTTTTATGAGGGTACGTAAGATACTACTGTTATTTTATTATTATAAAAATATATATTACAGGAAAAACATTCAAAATTCAAAAATAAGTCAACTGGTAAGTTTATAAGCACATGTAAAACCAAATATGTTAAAAATAAGATACAGACACAATGTCAGTGACTCTGACAGAATATAACGTTATACGTACGGTTATGAATGCAGGTAATGTATGTGAATTAATAAATAAACTTACGTTACAGCGAAAGTATTATCAACAACGAGCATCGTTTATAACTGGAATGGCCTAACTTAGTCGAAACAATATGAATTTTTTAAAGACAAGCGTGTTATATCCATCCTTATCACACACTCTTACAGCCTTTGCAAAAGAAAGAGATAAATGTATGCCTATTTGTTAATTCGTTCCTGATACAGGTGCCCTTGATCGGACATCTTTCAAAAAATTTACTGTACATAAAATAATAAAACTTTTATATGAACCATTTGTTTTCTATTCTATTGCAAACATTGCAAAAGAAAATTAATTGTGAGCTTTTAAGAAGTGGAAGGAAAGAATGATGAAGTGTATTATTGTTGAAGAAAACCATTTAGAAAATATTTAAAATACAATCTATGAGGGTGAATTGAATCACTGAGAAAACAATCTTATGTCGTTGCTTTGTTTGACTCTTCATATGAACTGTCAAGGATTTTCAGTACAATCTGTCTATCAAGTCCAATCGTGAAAAGTTCGTGCGGTGATCAAGTTTTTTATTTGGAAGGAAAGTCGGCAACGGAGATCAAGACTAGGTTGGATGTTGGATGCTGTCCTAGGGAATGCTTAACCTTTGTTTTCCACGGTGAGTTTCTGGGTTTTGGAATTTAAGCGTGGTCGAACACACACCTGTGACGACTCACATTCAGGTCGCCCAAAATCGGCTACTATACTGGAAATTGTGGATAAAGTCCATGATATAGTTCTGGAAGATCGCTGAATGAAAGTGCGTGGAATTGAGGAAGCCATAGGGATCTCTTATGAACATGTAGTTCATATTTTACATAATGAGAATGTGCGCCAGGTTGGTGCCGCATTTGCTTAGTTCAGAGCAAAAGCGCATTCGGGCACGAACTTCGGCCGAAAATTTGTAGTTGTTTAAGAAAAATCCGGTCGATTTCATAAATCATGGATGAAACTTGGATACACCAATTCATTCCAGAGGCGAAAATTCAGTCGAAAGCGTGGATTGGACATGGTGAGTCGGCCCCAAAGAAAGCTAAATCATTTCAATCGGTAGGAAAGGTGATGGCGTCAGTCTTTTGGGACGCCAAAGGCATTCTGCTAATTGATTATCTTGATGAAGGAAAAACTGTAACTGGACAATACTACGCCATACTTTTAGACAAGCTGAAAGCAGCAATTCAAGAAAAACGCCCGGAAATGGCGAAGAAAAATATCTTGTTTTACCACGACAATACGCCAGCTCATTAAAGTCGTATTGCTCAACAAAAATTGACCGAATTGAGGTTTGAAATCGTCTCCCATCCACCGTCGGACATCCGTCTTTTCCCAAAACTCAAAACGTTTCTCGCTGGAACGAGATTTCGATCCAACGAAGAAGTAAATTCTTGTTTTGAGGACCTCAAAGAAAACTATTTTCGGGAGGGAATCGAAAAATTAGAAAAACATTGGATGTAGTCCGTGTTAAATAAATATTTTTCATGTCATTTCGGAAACTTTTTAATTTTAAGTATAATATAAATAAATGATTTACAGTCATGTTTAGTCTATATCGTTGTTTTATTGACTTACTAATGACTATAATAAGTGAATATTTTAAAAACATCGTATATTTATTTATTTCTTAATTATATGTATAAGCGCAATAATTATACATGAAAAACTTAAACCTAACAATAAATATAATATCACGAACATATCAAAACAGATATGAAATTAACTTAAAATGCTTTCATCGGTTTGTTTCGCCACGTATATACTTCTCCCCGGAACGGGTAATGCATCTTCACAGAAGAAACTGCTTTCTTGTTTTATATTCACACTAACGAATTCAAAATCGTTTGTTTGTTCTAGTGGTTCTTCTTTTATAGTCTGAAAATAAAAATAAATTGAAATTGAATTACTAATTTTCTAAGAATTAAATTTAAAAAAATATTGTTCTTAAAATATCCTCAAATTTCAAAAAATATCTGGAAATATCCATAATATTTTCCAATTAATTATTGAAATGTGTGTAATGTTTTAAAAAAACACGTGATATGAAACAGAATGTGACGTTAAAATAGTTTGCATTTGGTCTGCATATGATATTTGACGCTAGATGGTGGTTATATTATTTGTTGTTTTTTTGATATAAATTTTAAGTCATAATTCAAATGGATTACGATTAAACTAATCAGGATTCACAAAATCACAATCACAGCCCGAATGAACACTGCTGATCTTATTTAATTATGTATTTACGAAATAATTATTTTTATTACTATAAAAAAATATTGCAAAAAATTCAAAATATATTTTAAAAAATGTGAAAATGGTTCATTGTGAAAATACTTACAATATTTGTTGCTTCAGTTTTGAGTTCAATACCTGATACAGGTAAATCTTTGGGTTGTGAGTCTACGTTTAAATAAGCTTGAACACTGTCTGGTCGGTGTGATATATCCTAGAAAAAGTAATTCATATTAATTTCAGCAATATTAAAAGGTGACACAATCATGGCTTTAATTTGATTTTTTTTTTTGTTACAGGCTCCGAGTTAAAATCTCCACCTTGAAAAATGCATGATCTCAGACGGTGAGTACACATTAATTTTATTATTTATAACGACAGAATAATCCTTACATAAGGAAGCTCAAAATAACCGTTTTTATGTTAATTTGCAAGTCAAGAGAAAAAAAAATCTGATGTGACCAACACAGTACCTCCCGCCATTTACCTATGTATATAATTTTTATATTACTTTATAAATTTATCCATACAATATATAGAAAAAGTATTAAAGCAAACTTGTAGAAAATGGAATAATCTTTAATTTTTATAATAACAAATTGAGAAAAAATTACATTTAAAGGTATTTTTTGAAGAAAAACTATCTTGAGCTTCAAGTAAACTACTATTTCCGGTTATGCGATTGTCACCAAAATCTAATCAGTTCTTTCCATATTTGAATAAGGTAGAAATACATGGTTTCAAAACTTTCTGAATGATAGTATTTGAGTTAGAGCGTATACAGGATCCACACACACACACACACACACATACACACACACACACACACACACACACACACATACATACATACACACAAACATCATCGTGAAAATGTTAAAATTGGATTATAAGGACCTTAAAACGTGGTCATTTACCCAAATCTCGATATGCCATTTTTAGCACGATCCCTATACCTTTTTTACCAAGGGTAGCGGGAGGTAAAAAACTGTTTTTGTAACATATACTATGTCCAAAAACGCGATTTTTAATCAAAACCTACATTTTTATTTATTGAAAAATCATATTAACTGAAACAAATTATAAGTACAGGTATTTTGTATTCGATACTATACTATCACAATGGAAATATCTGACTAGATTTTGGTGGCAATCGGATAACCGGAAATGGCAGTTTACTTGAAGCTCAAGATAGTTTTTCTTCAAAAATACCTTTAAATGTAATTTTTTCTCAATTTGTTATTATAAAAATTAAAGATTATTTCATTTTCTACAAGTTTGCTTTAATACTTTTTCTATATATTGTATGGATAAATTTATAAAGTAATATAAAAATTATATACATAGGTAAATGGCGGGAGGTACTGTGTTGGTCACATCAGATTTTTTTAAATGGAATGGTATATTATTTTATAGGCCCGTTCGATAGAGCATTTTATCTCAATGGGGACTTATACAATTCAAATATTTTGGTCGCCATCTAGTGTGTAAAAAAGTATTTAATAATTAGTTATGTAGTGAGCAAGATTTAGCTCGAAGTTTGACGTTTATCACGTGATCCATATTTGGTCCCACGTGATCACAACAACCATTGTTTGAAAATGATGCTGTAAAATTTATATATTTCACCGGCTTATTAGTAGAACATTTTAATGTTCTATATGATTTGTTAAAATCACAGTTATGCCAAAGTTGAAATACAGATATTTCCAAAAAAACGCCAAAGAAAACTAAATTTATTAATTTAACATCCAGAGACAAATTATGTATGACTTTAATAAGATTAAAACGTGGATATACACTGAAAGAAATTTCATTATTTTTTCCGTGTCTCTCTCAACCGTTAGAATTTGTAGTGTTTACATAGATTCAGTTCATGTTTTTTTTCAAATTGAAACGATGAAATCGAATTTGTTTTCCCTCCATTAATAACAATTACTACACATAATAACTTAACCAAACTTTGCTGACTAAATAACAAATTGTTGGATCAACGGGGTGGTGCTGAAGAGGGAAAACATTTGATCGACTCGGCCATGGTATGTCACTTCGCTCTTTCTAAAAATTTCTTGTCCCTTTCTAAATTTTGTGGAGGGAGGTCCGCTGCCGATGACGTCAAAATCATAAGTCCCCATTCAACCATATAATTATTTTATATCCTTACAATATTGAGAAAAATTCAATTGAAATTTAAATAATTTTTTTGTAGATCTAAAATTGTTTATATTTGTTTAATCATAGTGTTCATTAATTTTTCATCTTTTTCTAATTTATTTATTGTTTATAAAACACTTATTTTAATTATTTACACTTCAATCAAGCAAATAAACGTAACAATATTATATTACATTACATTAGAAATAAAAAACTTGCTCGAAAAATTGTTTCGAAATTGCAATAGTGCACCACTTAACATCCTGTTTATCACTCAAATATATTTTAAAAAAATACTTACCATATTTATTTCTGAATATAAATAATTTTCTGTATTGTCTTCTACATTAAAATCTTCCTAAAAACACAAATAAATAAATATATCATTCAGGCTTATTATTCAATCATTTAAAAATACGGAAAAAATACTCACTATATGCGTTTCTTCCCGTTTTATTTCTCCTAATTCAATTTCCGATTTTATTTCTAGTAAGTTGGTTTCCGATTTTATTTTTAATAATTTAGCTTCTCCTAATTGTTCTTCATTTTCAAGAGATCCCGCATTTTTTATCGATTTTTCCAATTGATCTTCGGAAGATATTTCAACCATTGGTGGATTTATCCAGACTACTTCTGGGCCGTTTTTACTTTTATTGTTTTTATTTTTTCTTCGTAATAATAAAGGTTGATGTCTTTCCGGCGATTCTTCTCTAATATACATCAATTCAGGTAATCCTGGATCTATTTGAATATTAATACGGGAAGGGACTATCGTTTCTTCTGGTGTGATTGTGTTAGCTTCGTTTGATGAGGTTGAATCATTACTATTCTCCTAAAAAAAAATATTTACACATTGGACGTCCACGCGCTATATTCATATTTAATATTTTGAATGGTAGTGCCTACTACTACAGACAAAATAATCAAGTTTTTATTGTTTAAATTTTTACCTTTCGTCACCTTTAGGTAAGGAAGGTATTGTCTTTGGTCAAAAAATTCAATGATGAGTTTTTAGTGAATAAGCATGTTTTAGGGTCCCTATAATACGATTTTGCCATTTTTACGATGATGTCTGTATGGATGTAGGTGTGTGTGTCTGTGTGACAAAAGTTCCGGATCCCATAACTTCAATACCACGATTCCAAAAATTATATTTTTTTCGCATTCCTCAAGTTTACATCCAAAAGAACAACTGATTAGATTTTGGTTATAATTGGTGAACCGGAAGTAGCCTCATTTGAAGATTTAACAATTAATTTTGATTTATTGACATTTAACGTTATTATAACTTAAACAATATATTATTCTCTATACGATTAGATTGCATTTTATACTTCATATTCAATAGATACAGAGTTAAAGAAATTTAAAGAAATTAAATTTTATAATTCAGCCAGTTATGCTAAACATGGAAACTACTAATATATTCATATAATTCAAATTGACAGATGTCAGTATCAATAAAAAGTAAATTAATGTGGCAGATATGAGGATGTTGAAGTAGATGTTGGGGAAGACACGGAAAGATTCGGTAAGAAAATAACTCTAGTGTTACAAGTTTCTAGAAAGATACAAGAAAGACGATTACATTGGTTTGAACATGTCATGAGGAGAAATGAAGAATTATATTTGAACAAGAATGAGTAGTTTATTAATAGGAGGTTGAAAAAACACAGGAAGACCAAAGATAAGATGGAAAGACTGTATTGCGGAAGACTTGAGAGAAAAGGAACTGAATGATAACGACACGCAAAAATAGCAACCCCTAACGAATAGGAAAAGCTAAAGAGGAAGAAGATATCAGTGTCAAGTGCAATTTGAATAGTTTGTTTATGAAATAATTTTACTGGAAATTTAGAATCTTTTCCAAAAAAAATTATGTATGGAATTTGTACATAATACACAGGATTGACGGAAGGTATTGTGCTGGCCACATAAGATTTTTTTACCTCGTAATCTGAAGATTTGGCATTCGCAAGTAAATTTTTATTTACTTCCACCACATTAATTCCAAAACAACAATCAAAATTTGAAGTTGTCGCAGTAGCAACATTAGATTTCTTCTGGTTTAGTCTATCATTTTTATATTGTTCCAATAATGTCCTTTTCAATTCCTTTTCGGCGTCAGTAAACTGCGAACTGGATTCTTCTTTTTTTGCTTCGAATATGTGGGGGACTACATCTTTTTTTAAAGTAATTTTTCTTCCCATTAATTTGTAATATGTCCAGTTTTCGGCATCTTTTTCTAGCTGGAATATAACTATTTTATTATTGATTTCTATGTGTGATAATGGGGGATTCCACCATTTTTTACTTCTCGCTAAGAGAGGTATTGGATTCATGCTAAAAATCGCATATCCAGATTTTAATGACTAAGCACATTTTAAGGTCCCTACAATCCAATTTTAACATTTTTACGATGATGACTGTGTATGTATGTGTGTGTGTGTGTATGTGTGTCGGACGATTACTCAAAAACTATAAAACTTAATATTTGTTTAACTACGTATTCCCAATCGGACATTACTGGCAAGATCTGAAAAGGTTTTAGTAACAATTGGACAAACGGAAGTAGCAGTGAAAAAGTCTTCTAAATATTTTTTTTTGAAAAAAATTCTTGTAATATTAAAGAAAAGTACGTGTTCAAAAAAATCCTAACTCGGAGCAGGCTGAACAATGAAACGTGTCATTTTAAAAGTAATTAAATGTCAATTTAACACGAGATATTTGTCAAAAATGTTATCTAAAGATCTTCTTCTTCTTGAATCTTATTACAGAAATGGAAATAAATTAAAAAACGGCGAATAGCAATATGTTGTATCATTCTTTATTATTTTTTCCTTAAAATTACATTTCAAGATCAATTTTGACAACTTAACTTTTGAATTGAATAATGATTAGATATACAGTAAAAATTTTGAAAGATGTCCGATCAAGGTTATCTACGAATTGTATGAATTCAGATTTTTGTTTCACCCATTCTGACAAATTCAGTAGTGTCGTTTGCTTAGTTTTCATGAGGGTACATAAGATACTACTGTTAATTTATTGATATAAAAATATATGTTACAATAACAGCATTAAAAATTCAAAAATAAATCAACTGATAAGTTTATTAGCAAATGTAAAACCAAGTATGTGAAAATTAAGATACTGACACAATGTCAGTCAGTGACACTGACAGGAAATAACGTTATTCGTACGGCTATGAATCAAGGTAATGTATCTGAATTAATATATAAAGTTACGTTACAGCGAAAGTATTATCAACAACGAGCATCGTTTTAAAATAAAATGTCTTAATTTAGTCGAAACAATATGAATTTTTGAAAGACAAGCGTGTTATATCTATCCTTATCGCACACGCTTAAAGCCTTTGTAAAGGAGGGGGATAAATGTATGCCAATTTGTTAATTCATTCATGGATACAGATAACCTTGATCGGACATCTTTCATAAATTTTACTGTACGTTTCTCTGTTCATAGCAACCTTTGGAAACTTATATGGCGAGCACCAGGCATTTGTTAATAGTACTCAATTCCGGTCAATAGATGTCGCTAACGTCACGTTAACAACCTACATATTTAATATCGACGTAACTATTGCTTTGATTATTAATTGTACCTTCTGTGTTTCTACTGAACGAATTTTTAATGTAATATTGTTTAATTTTATGTGTTCATGTAACATATCCGTGTTTTATTTTCAACCCCGTTATAATTATTCCAATGGAATAAATTATCGATTGTATTTTGAAATTAAATTTTTATTATGCATATTATTGAAAAAATATAATTGAACATTAAATTTGTGCACATACATTTTAATATCAAAATACATTTATATTAACTAACAGAACTAAAATGTTTTGAATAAAATTAAAAGCGAATTGCCTAATTTACATTTTAGTTCATTGCCTACTCAGTTTTTTTTTTGTATTTCACAAAATCAAATTAGACAATTTTGTTTATACTAAATGGAATTTGGATGGATCAGCAACAAAAAAAATTAATTGCGTAATAAATTAAAATTTGTATAGTTGAGAAACATGTGTAATGACATTTGACATTTGCAACGAACATAGAGTTAAGAATAAATATATACACATAGAGGCAGCGTAAAGTATGATTGTAGACAATGACCTTGATGCCTAGTGACGGAAGGGAAATGAAGTGTCAACCATATTATGCAGCCCCATTTTAGCGCGTTATTCAAATGTTTCCATTTTACATCTATTTGTAAAATAGTTATACTGGAGTAATAAAACAATAGTAATAGTGTAATTTACTTGAATAAATCCAACGTAGGAATCAAATAATATACTTTGGTTCACGAAAGATGACTTCATGGTCATTTGTTCGAAGAAAGAATACACAGCACTTTACACAATAGTAACTTAACAACATTTCATGTTAGAAAGAGAAAGATTATTTGACGTATGTCTATACAGTTTGTTGTGTGAGAGATATACATAAATGGTGACATTACTTTCCAACACATTACAAATAATAATGACGTATGTCGTAGAGTTACAGATATTTAATTATCTACTGCACTGCCCGCTGTCCTAATAGTTACCCAGTGACGTTGACGTTTAAATCAAATTATTATTCCATGGTTTTTGTCAAGTCTATGTTTTTGGGTTTTGCAAATACATAAGTGAAGAGCATAAATCTTTGAGAAAGACGTTATTTAAAAAGAAACATATTTTCAAATAAATTACACTTATTTTTTTCAGTTAAAATGTATCCTTAAATATTTCATGTTGCACGTCTATATATACGAAACGCAGTGAAGTTATCTGCTAGTAATATTATACCATACGGTTAATAAATGACCTTGAATTGTCATATTTCGTGAACCAAATTATATCTAACAAATACAATGTTTTTATTTATACAAGATAATTCTATAACTAAAATAAAATACATATTTTTAAAATTTAAAGAAATACAATAAATATTTGAAACTAACAACAACCTTCGAACAGAATTAATTTGTTATATTGTTGTCGTCGACTTTGTGATGAATCTTTTATATTTTTTGCAATGTAGTATAGTCGTATGGAAATATATTTAATCAAATAAATAATATGGTTTTAAAAATATCCTTTCGCTTGTTGCATATTAGCTTACATGAAAAAAGTTTTAAAACATACCGTGTGTGTAGGCCTTAAAATAGTAGGAATAGCATATTCACGTAATCGTACATAAACTAAGGAACTACGATCGAAACTATCTTCTGGAAAATGTTCTGAACATAAAACGCTTCCTCTTGATGGATTCCATCCAATTCTTTGTATCGCTTTTAACCAAGCATTTCTTTTTTCCAAGTTTTTCGGAAATCTTAATACACAAATTGAAAAATAACAGGAAACTACTTCGAAAGAACACTTTATTATGAAAATACTTACTTATGAAAGGTTATTTTTCTTTTCCTCCCAATAACTTTTTGCGCAGCTGATTTCCTCTCAGCACGATTAATGCAGCCCAACACAGAGCACGATGGCATATTTTTAAATAAAATTTAATGAATATACCCAAAAAAGTTCAAACAAACTTGAAATAGCACTCGTTAACACAAGCAAAAGCAAACAACGAATCAGAAATGGGGCTGTACAAGATGGCGGACCATTTCCCCGCACGGCTTAAAGATTTCAGGCTTATGCTCCCTCTGGTAAATATTCTTAACTCTATGGAAACGAAATGGCGTCATTTTTTAACTATATGCAAATAATATTCGTGTACTAATATTAAATAAAATAAAAAACTTACATCAAAATGATCTTCGCAACAATATAACTGTGAATTTTTTGTATGTAATAAAGGATTAGAAATCCCCACTGCGTTACACCATTTTCTACGGAGTTCATATTTATTTGGAACACATAAAAGTATCTTGTCTTTTTTCATTTTCGAATGATTTACACATTTTGGTACAAAACAATGTTTTGTACGAATTGTACTCATTTTAAAACTACATTTACAAGATTGTATAACCTCTAAACACACAAAATAGAAATGTGAACTGGATAATCCAAACTTTCTTTGTTTTGTTTACTACTTTGCCATCTATAGGTGTTATCGGTACTATACGTCATAATTTATATATCACTTAAACAATATTGATATTATATTTAAACATAAATAAATGCAATATACTATACAAAACAGTTGTACAACAAACAAAAATGATAATTTAAATTGTTTATTAAAATTTGAAGTACCTTAACTCGAACGCGTTTAACGTAGTACAAGTTGTGACGTCACAGGTCAAAAACATCGCGCAACTCTTGTCATAGTCATAATACAACTACAGAACATAACAAAATCTACTTACATCAAAATGATCTTCACAGCAAAACAACATACTTGTTTTGCTCAAGTTAGAATCCAATATCAATATATTAGGATATATAGCTTCATACCATCTTTTTCTTACAGCCAAGTTCTTTGGCAAGCGAATAAAAAGCTTCTTCGGATAATACTTACTGTCTTTATTGCAAGAAGGTACAAAACAATATTTAATAACCATTCTGGCACTATAGTAAACTTTTAAACGTTTGTAAAATATCAACGAAACACCACACTACAAACAAAATGTCAAATGGTACACGTGCATGTTTGCCACTACTGGCGCCATTTGTAACAACATATCGAATATACGTCACATATTTAAAGGACGATTTTAGATTTGGAAAAATTTGAATTTTCTAATATTAAATAGGATTTCACAAAATTCGATAGTCAGTTTTCAGTGAATAAACAGGAATTACCCGTATTTAAGTTTCCTGCATTAATATAAAAAATTGATTAATTTTTGGGTAAAATTGGACAACCGGAAGTGGCATTTTACTTGAAGCCCATAACAGTTTTTAATGAAAAACTATATTAAAATATACACCAAAATTTTTCTATTTTGGTATCAATGGAACATTTTAGATTTTGGCTAAAATTGATAAACCGGAAGTGATACTTTACTTGGAAGGTCTGAACAGAGTTTCGTGATAAAATATATTATGATATAATGCAAAACTTTTCAAATTTGTTATTTAAAACTTTTATATGACTGAATACAACATATTAGATTCTGATTATATGATAAACCGGATGTGGTACTTAACTTGGAACTCTCAGCAGATTTTCGAGGAAAACAAAATTAAATTGATACATCGCTCCGCCTAATGTTCAAAATGTTGCATAGGGATAGGGTAACATTTTCTCTATTTTTATTATTTGCCTGTATTTCCAGTATACAAATAAAAAAACCTTATTTTATTTACACTATTTTAATATCAAACATTAAATAAATTTATTATCACATTTACAGTAACAAAAACTGTATATAAACTTGAGTGTCTCCAAACATATATCCTTAAAATCCTAATGGGTCCATTCCAAAATTATCCATTTCGATTTTCATATCCACGTCAACAAACTCAAAATTTTTAATTTCTTGTTCGAGAATATTTGGTTGGACATTTTCTTCACAATTATTTGGTTCTTCTTTAACTTCCTGCAAATTAAAATATTTAGAAATAAAATACGGACGAGTTAGAAGTATATTTTTTTTTCACCACATAAGAAACATATTGACCGTTTATTATGAATAATTGATTAAGGGTGATTAGCGAGCATTTGACAGCCAACAATGCTAGTTAAATGCTGGCTAATCACCCATAATTAGCGGCCATTGTTTCCACATGCCGGGAGTCAATTAAATTTTAACCCCATACAAAACGATTTTAGTGTTAATTTGAAGATATTTCAAACATTTTCTTTTGAAATGCTGTGTTAAATTACCTCGTTACAAATGTTGTAGGAATGGAAATATTTTTCGCCTCCTCAAGGTATAAATGAAGGTTTATTGTTTATTTTATTTAAAAACCAGTCATCTTTATTTTACAAAAAAAAATGGACGTTTCGAGAGCTCCAAGGCTCGTATCTTCAGCAATATGTTTTTTTTAAATTGTAGCTTTTGTAAAAAAAAAAATGCTGAAGATGAGAGCCTTGGGGCTCTCGAAACGTCCAAGTTTTTTTTGTAAAATAAAGATGACGTTTTTAAATAAAACAAACTTTGATTTATACCCCGAGAAGGCAAAAAATAGTTCCATTCCTACAATATTTCAAACAGTTCAGGAGTTATGAACGGCTAAAAATGTGAGGTTAAAAAATATCACGATTTTGGTTCAAGATAAAGTGTTTATTCTTGCAGAAATGAACTTTAGATGGTTGATTTGTATATTTCCGGTTTAAATGTGGCTAAATTTCCGGCTAAAAACTCCTCAAACCGTCTGGAAAAAGTTTTATTTAAATATTTCTAAAATGACGCCCTTTGCGAATTTATATGATTTTTTAAAAGTTGTCTTTAATTTCAAATATTTGGACGCTGACGTCATGGCTATACGTCACGATTTGTCGGATGCAGCAGCAGCCCTCTACCGGTTGTGTTTGGAACTATGATTGTTTGAGTTATCATTTGTCAGTTTGATTTTGTGACAGCAGCATATTGTTAACGAAAATATATTTCATACAACTTTTGGTATATATTTTAATAAATGTTTTATTTACATACCTTTACTCTTAACTCTGCTGTCACCTGTCACAATTTTAGGTTAGCTTGTTTATAGCAGCAAACGGATACCACGTGGACCGTTGTGTGTGTGTGAGAGGAATGTCTTTGTGTGAGTAACAAGCCGTGACGTCACGTATTTTACATCCGCGAAAGTTTATTAGCAAATTTATGAATGAAAATTCGCATATTTCATGTTATTTTATATTACTATATTTATTAAATGAGACGAATTTCACGATTTTATAAAAAAAACAAAGATTTTATTTTTTTGAAATGACCCCATTGTGTAAACTTACCAATTTAACTTCGTTTACATCTATATCTGTAACTAATTCCAAACTATTGTAATATTTTTCCGGTATTCTATTTATCGCTATTAATTCCGGTATTTCATAAATCAGACCTGACCTCAATCTTTTCGTAATTTCATTACTTCCTAATTCGTGATCTTCGTTTATTCTTAATAAATATAATTCAGGTCCTATTGGCTGCATTTGTTTATTTGTAGAATTTTCTGACAAAACAGGAATAACTTTTATAGAACATTTCACATTTTCAGTTTGATTTTCGCCGGGCGACGAAATATTTGTAAATTGTGAATCTAATGAATTTTGGTTATTTTTTCTTTTGCAAGATTTGTATAATTCGTGAGGAATTATTCGCCCTGTTGTTGAAAGTAAAGGCGGTGGTATTTTACTATTTACACGAGCAAATAGTTGTGATTCTAACGGCGATACTTTATCCGAAGGCGAATTAATTGGTTTTGAAGTTAGCGAAACAAAAGTTGATTTTTTTGAATCTTTTGTTTTTATATCTGACGATTCAACAATTGAGTCTATATGCGTACAGCATGAGCATTTTACAAAGGCAGGCGGAGGACCAGTTCTTTTTAAATATTTGCCTTTAAATGGAGACGCGTAAATTTTATTTTCTGACAAAGTTGTAACTTTCTGTTTTGCTGATGTCTCTTCAAAAATTCTTTTCAATAAAATGGGCCTGTGTTTTTCCCATTTTGGTTCAGGTTCTGGTTCTATAGGTTCTTTTACAGGTATAATAGGTTTTCTTATAAGATGTGGCTGGTATTTATCCAGTTCTTTTTGTTGTCTCTCAATTATTTCGTCAATTCGATTCACTAATGAACGAGGTGAAATCGAGCCTTTAGGTATTTTCTCTTTCTCATCCTTGATTTTCATTTCTTCACAATCTTTTTCTTCTTTTTTTATCTGCAAAGCAAATAATAAATATTTATGGAAAGTTTAAGCCACGAATAAACATTATTTTAACTCACGTAGTTTATACAATATTTTATTCAATTTTGACGAAATAATAAAAAATATATGTTAAAATTTAATGAAATTCTTATTTGTTTACAATATATGACTCATAATAAGATATATATACTGTAATAAAATTCGCCATTTATTATGTAAATATTTCAAAAAAGTTATTTAAAAAATTACATGATTCAAATCGACCTCTTCCCTGTGACGTCACGCTTACATTTTTAAAGCCGCAAATGTCGCTAGTGTTGTTTTACATTGATGGGATGTGACATGTCAAAGTGACAGTTGATAGTGATACTGACGCCGTGGACATAACCTTGTTTCTATTTATCAACTGTAATACAAAACGTCGTTACAAACTCGCTCAAACAAAAATAAATAAGTAAAAATACGTGCTAACTTGACAGCAATCTAACCTAACAAACAAGTTCCCCTTACCCCGCAAGACATACGTCACAAAATATCTTTATCATACTTCGAGCAGCACGTCGGAACTAAGTTGCTACGGAAGCGGCAAGGGTAACGTCACAGTGGCGGGAATAGATATATATGTCCGGGATAAATACATGCTTCTAATAAAAAAAAAATTAAAAAGGCGAAATACCCCATTGGTTAAGTGGCACAGAATATAGCATTTCATTATAACTATTATTTACTTGAAGTCGTGTTGTGGATAACCAGTTGATTCAAATAACTTACCTCATTTCCAACGTCTTGATTTTTTTCCGATGGCATATCTTTAGATACTTCATTTGTTCCATGTTTTTTAAAGTTTTTATGCGGCACTACATCCTTTTTTATGTGTACATGACCGCCCATCATTTTAAAAAACATCCAATTTGCCATATCAGATTCCAACTGCAAATGATACATTTGCTACTTAATATTCATTTGGTAAAATGCAGTACACGGTGCATTGTGTATTCTTTCTTCGAACAAGTGACCTTGAATAGGGCGCAGGCATACAGCTGTTTTAAGTGTCCTTGAAAACATATGTGCAGGCGCCCCACTTGTCATAGTGAGAGTACAGCGAATTTTCTTCTGAATTCAACAATATAATAATATCATACCCTTACATTGCAAAAAAATTGATAAAAATTAATTTAAAGTTAGAATTTCATATCTATTTTAAATTTTTAAGTAGGTTGTGGAAACATTTAATCATTAAAACAAAAGAAAATTATGTCATTTTTGTATTTCATTGTTATCCAGTATTACAATTAAGGTAATTTTCGTTACCTTTGTAATAATTAATTTAATTTCATTCAACAAATACTCATTTTATTTATTGATGCAAGACCCATCAGAAGGTATTCCTAGCATACAATTTATTTGCATAAAGTTATCCTAATTACGCAAGAATAAATGGTAATTACGCGAAATGAAAAAAAAAAAAATAACAAAATTTTGTACATTTCGAAAAAATAATATAATACGTAATAATGACGTACAAGAATGACAGATAATTTTCTTTTGTTTTAATAGTTGAATGTTTGCTTAGCCTACTTAAAAAATTAAAATACTAACTTTGAATTGATTTTTATCAAATTTTTCGCAATGTAAGAGTATGCTATTATTATATTGTTGAATTCAGAAGAAAATTCGCTATTTAATGAGTTAATAAAAAATATTTGATGCCATTTAAAACAATATAGCATTGATCCATAAGTTGAGTACAAGTGGCTCTAAAATAATAGTTATGCCAAAATGGGTCTCCCTCTATGCTTTACAAATATGTTAATCACTTTTTTGTGTAACTTTTCATATTCACGAATAAATGGCACTGTTCCATTATCTACCCTGTATATAACCATAAACTATAAAAAGGTCACTATTTTGTATAAATTTCATAACACGGAAATACACCATTTACCGCGTTTTTAAAACAAAACATAGCGCATGCGCCAGGAATGTCAGTTGGCCTACTCATTCAAAGTAGCTTGTTACTGGAAGTGAATCGTACACTGCATTTTAACCTAAATTTATTTATAAATATACCTACATTAAAATGATCTTCACAGCAATACAGCATCCCGGTCTTGGGTATTTCACAGTCAGTAATTTCACCATAATCATCTGTACCATAAACTGCAGAAAAAACTGCTTCATACCACTTTTTCCTAGTTTCAAATTTTCCTGGGACGGTAAGAAATATTTTCTCAGGCATTTCATCAGAATTATTATCACAGAGAGGTACAAAACAACGACGAAATTTAGACATAATAAACCACTAATTAATTCAACAACAATATTTGCGCAACAAAAAATGTATCAGCTGAGCTGCTGACGCATAATATACTTCTCTCTTTCGTTTAGTAGTCACTATGTCATAGTTGTCATTGTCAAAATGGCGTTGAATTTTTAAATATTAGAAAAGTTTTTTTAATGAATTTTAGATATTTTGTATTAGTAATTAGTTGTAAATTTATGAAATTTACTATTATAAATATGTATTAAATTTGTTTAAAGCTGATGGCCTCATTACAAAGTCAGATTTACACAGACAAGTTCTTTGATTTCGATGCGATTTTCTCACTATTCTTTCATATTTTATGGGCCGCATTCAGCGTCAATTTTTTTTATTAATAAACAAAACCTAAGCTTTCGTAAGTTACAGATTGCAGAAAAAAATAACGTTAAATTTATGAACCTTTTTTTTAATAATCACAATCCTTATTTAAAGTAAATAATACTTCATCGTTTTTACATGCATTAAATATATAATTTAAATTTGTGAAACCAAACTTTGTCAATAATAAATATTTTTATCTGTAAAAATATACGAGACCTGAATATTAAAAATCTGATGTGACCAACACAGTACCTCCCGCCATTTACCTATGTATATAATTTTTATATTACTTTATAAATTTATCCATACAATATATAGAAAAAGTATTAAAGCAAACTTGTAGAAAATGGAATAATCTTTAATTTTTATAATAACAAATTGAGAAAAAAATACATTTAAAGTGTTTTTTGAAGAAAAACTATTGCCACCAAAATCTAATCAGTTCTTTCCATATTAGAATACGGTAGAAATACATGGTTTCAAAACTTTCTGAATGATAGTATTTGATTTAGAGCGTGACAAATGAAAGTCATCCAAAACAAAATAGCATCGGACACTGTGAAGAAACCAAATCCCCTTCCCCTTACTCGCTCCAAGCCAGGCGACTAACAGCTGTAGTCTACGTCATGAAGCGAATTGACGTCAAACCATATAATTCAAATTTTTAAGCATAATTCAAAAATCTCGCGTAAATGACACAATAAAAAACTCAAATTTTCACATTTGTATTTCAAATTTATTGAAGTTTCAGAAAAAAATAAATAAAAAAAGATTATTAGAATACCCCATTCTTTATCTCTAAATATAATTAAATCGAATATAGAATAACGTATTCTTTTATTTATAACATAAAAGATCAAAAAATATTTAATCGCGTTTTTTCAAGATATACTGTTAAAATCTTCAAATTAGGGTACTTCCGGTTAACCAATTATAACTAAAATCTAATCAACTCTTCATATGGACGTACGAAAGAAATATAATTTTTGAAATGGTAGTATTGGAGTTATCGAAGGAGAAATTTTTGTTACACACATATAGATATCGAAAAAAAAAATCGTATTGTAGGAACTCAAAACGTGGTTATTCATTAAAAACTCATCATTGAATTTTTTGACCAAAGACAATACCTTCTTTACTTATAGGTGACAAGGTAAAAATAATAAACAAAAGTGTTTTGAATACTCTTTAATTACATTATGTTTTATTATAATGTAAATAATTAAAAAAAAAACATGTATTAATAAACAAAAAAAAAATCTTCATTCAGAAATCATAACATTGCGAAAACATAAAGAAAAACCATATTTACTTTATATATATAAAAAAATATTAAGTACTATCCGCGATATCCTTTTCTTCATACCTTATTATAACTTCCATGATTTTATGCTGCACCTTTTGTCTAATGTCCTCATTCTTAAAAGTTCTTAATCGAGATGAAACAAATCTTCCAAAGCTAGATATAACGGAATGATCTGTTTCTTTTTTAATTCGTTTAGACTGTTGCACGGTATTGTTTCTAAGATTAGCAGGTTCTTTTGTTAATTTGGAACTTTTTTTGCTCGGTTCTGCCGAATGGGCAGTAGACGTTGATGGTTTGGTTTCTTCATTTTTACCTGTATCTGGTAACGCCTTTAGAATTTGCTTTACGGGAGGAGTTGTGTCTTTTTTACAACTATTTTTCTTTACTGTACGAGTGCTTGTCTTTTCCGTGTCTACAGTCACAACTACCTCTATCTCTTTTTGCATTATAGTTGCATCTTCCTGAAATTATAAAAATAATTCTATGGGATTTTTATAATAACAAATTGAGAAAAAATTACATTTAAAGGTATTTTTTGAAGAAAAACTATCTTGAGCTTCAAGTAAACTGCCATTTCCGGTTATCCGATTGCCACCAAAATCTAATGGCTTCTTTCCATATTAGAATAAGGTAGAAATACATGGTTTCAAGACTTTCTGAATGATAGTATTTGAGTTAGAGCGTAAAGAGGATCCACACACACACATACATACACACATACAGATATCATCGTGAAAATGTTAAAAATGGATTCTAGGGACCTTAAAACGTAGTCATTTACCCAAATCTCGATATGCGATTTTTAGCACGATCCCTATACCTCCCTTACCAAGGGTAGCGGGAGGTAAAAATAGGAGACATTTTTTAAATAATTACTTTGCGAGATATTCGAAATATGTTGTCAGTGTTACTATACTAGATAAATCACAGCTGACTCATCTGCCATTTTGGAGCCAAAATGAACGCAGTAAATTATAAAATAAAAGTGGGTTTTTTTATAAATTTATGGCAATAATTTTTGATCAGTACATTATTCAAACGTTCATTATTTTATTTAATTTTGCTCAGTATTTCTTCATATTTGATCAGTAAAAAAACCAAATCATAATCTTACACAAAATTCGCGCCTGCAAAATTTGGTTTGTTTGAAATTAGACGAAAACTTAAAAACGACGCCTGGAACCGCGACATCGATGGGCGTCGGTATCTTCCGACACTCTTTGTAGTTCATTCCCGATGAGTGGTTTCAAGAATTGATAAAAACAAAAACGACGCCTAGCGTCGCGACTTCGATGGGCGTAGATATCTTTCGACACCGGTCGAAGTTGGTTCCCGGTGAGTGGTTTTGCGAATTGATAAAAATTTAAAAACGACGTTTGGTGTCGCGACGTCGATGGGCATCGGTATCTTCTGACACTCGTTGAAATTTATTCTCGATGAGTGGTTTTAAAAATTGATAAAAACTTAAAAACGACGCCTGGCATCGCGACATCGATTTAAATTAATACTGAACATAAAATACTGTTCATTTTGAATAATATACTAACAAATAAATTATTGCCATAAACTTTTGAAAAAATCCCTTTTATTTCATAATTTACTGCATTCATATTGGCCCCAATATGGCGGATGAGTCAGCTAAAGTGTTACTGTGACGTCACATGATTGCTATCTTTCTCTCGCAGCCTACTAAACAGTCTGATGTTTGAGAAAGATAGCATAGTTAAATTAAAAACAATTAAGAACTTTTCATACAACGAATTTCTTCGAAATTAAACGAACTTTCATTTAAAATAATAAAAAAATAAGTGGAGAACCCCATTTCATAAAAAATAGGATTTCATTTACAAGACGTACGAAAGATTAATAAAGACAATAAGAATATTCAATACTCACAAATTTTATATCTTTGGTGAAATCAGTTTCTGATTTTGTAATATTGACCTCTCTCAAATATTTTTTTCTTGTCGGCATTTCATCATCTTTTTCAAGACCCTTCTCTAATTCCTCAACGTCCATAGGGTCTCCCGAATAATTATGAATATCCAGCCAAGGTATAGCACCATATTTTAATGTACCGTCCGTATTATAATCATAAATTGAAAAATGGTGCTCGCAGACATACCAGTGGTTTTTAAGTTCATATTCATTAATATTTAGAGCTTTTAGCCATAGTTTTCGAAGGTTAAGCTCTCTTGGGAATCTGGAAATAGTTGTACAATTAAATAACAAACCATAGGAGTTTCGAAGTTTTTTTTAAATTTTTTAATATGTTAATTTGTATATAAAAATATTAGACCTGTATTTTGTATTTTCACCGAAAAGTTTCTAATACGCCAGAAAAAAATATTGTTCGAACAGCCATTAACCAATAGGGCGCGAGCGGACACGTGACTCGAGCAACCTTGAAGTTCTTGGAATCAGCTGATATGTGTACGCGTGTCACTTTGACAATACCAATGTTTTGACTTATTTTAATTTTGAACTATAAAATAATAAGTCACAACATTAGTCTTGTCAAAGTAACATGCGCACACAAATCGGCTGATTATTAGCACTTCTAGGTCGCTCGAGTCACGTGACTTGCTCGCGCCCTATAGCATTTGCCAGTGCCCAGCATGTCACAAACATGGCTAATACTACATTTTAAGCGCTCAATTAAGAATATTAACGATTATATTCACCTTAATATTATTTTATACACATGATGAACATTGATATCCAATAAGTATCTTTTTAAAAGCCGTAGACTTGAAAACCCCCATTGTAAATAAATACATATATCGTTCAGAATTTTGTATATATAACGAAATCTAACTAATAATTTATATAAAGCAAAGCTTTATATATGTATATTCTATCAAAATTTGTCTATAAATAATTTGTAGAATTAAATTTAATAATTTAAATCTGTGTTGCATGCTATGCGTATTTTTCGCGTTTTTGGAATCGAAGCAAGCCATGACTTGAAGCGAGCGTAACAATCAGGTGATAGTGAGTTGTTTAGTTCTCGAAAAACCGCTGACATACGCGCGTCGTGCTATTATTTATTTAAGAAAGTTCGTGCAAAAAATGTTATTGTTGTTATTGAAAGTACTATTATTCGATTCGGTATATATTTATGTTCATTTTGATATATAATCTGTTATTGAAGTTGTTAAATTTAGAAAAACAAGTCAAAAGAATAATTTTGGTGAGTAAATAATTACAATGAACAAAATGTCGGAACTTATACGTATGTCTATAATGTGTTATTTGTTTGATAGTTTATTATAATGATAGAAGTTGTATAAAAATATGAAAAAAAAAAAATACAAAAAGTTAATAATTCATTCAACAATACTAATATGAAATATATTTTTTGTTACAGAGTGTAGTGTCCACAAGACTTCCAAAGACTTTTGTGAATCCAGGACTTCATATTGCAAAGGTAGGAATCATATTTTATTTTTGTAAAAACGTGCGGTATTTCGCTACTAAAAATCGGTCATTTTAATATGTAAGGAATGAGGAATATTTGCTTTATTAAGATATAATGTTGTTAAAACTGTTATTATTATTATTATTTATGGATTTATTCATGCGTGATTTTTATGTATGAATATATAAGAAATTATTGATACATATGTTTGTGATTGAATACATAAACAATCAATGATAATTTTTGATCAAAATGAAATTGATTGTGTACAAGAATCGGCATACATTGTATCGAATATCAAAAAAATGTAGACAGGTCAGTAAAAATATTGAGGAGCTTTAGTGCTATTATAGATAGTTTAAATCATAAAATTATTAACATTTGTAAGTAAAATTAATAGTGTAGATTGTAAAGGTTCACAAGAAATGTTTTCTTGGTATTATTAAATCCTGAAAGTTTCTTGTTTCTTGTATTCCTCACGCGATCCCGCCGTACAGTAAAAATTTTGAAAGATGTCCGATCAGGGTTATCTGTATCATGAACGAATTAACAAGTTGGCATACATTTATCCCCCTCCTTTACAAAGGCTTCAAGCGTGTGCGATAAGGATGGATATAACACGCTTGTCTTTCAAAAATTCATATTGTTTCGACTAAGTTAGGACATTCCACTTTAAAACGATGCTCGTTGTTGATAATGTTTTCGCTGTAACGTAAGTTTATTTATTAATTCAGATACATTACCTTGATTCATAGCCGTACGAATAACGTTATTTTCTGTCAGTGTCACTGGCACTGACATTGTGTCAGTATCTTAATTTTCACATATTTGGTTTTTCATTTGCTAATAAACTTACGAGTTGATTTATTTTTGAATTTTGAATGCTGTTATTATAACACACTTTTATAATAATAAAATAACAGTAGTATCTTATATACCTTAATAAAAACTAAGCAAACGACACTACTGAATTTTTCATAATGGGCGGAGCAAAAATCTGAATTCGTACAATTCGTAGATAACCTTGATCGGACATCTTTCAAATTTTTTACTGTACATACCCAAATACACCATGTAAATAGTTCATTGTTCATTTCCACGGCAATCACAATGGACGCTAGTATGAACGGTGATTAAGGGTGATTAGCGAGCATTTGATTAGCATTGTTTTATCTCTGTCAGTCGTTTATAGATTATTTCAGAGAAAAATACTTCAAATAAAAGATGTGTGCAATTATTTTTTCTATAACTTTTATTTGAAGTATTTTTCTCTAAAATAATAAATAAACGATTGACAGGGATAAAACAATGCTAGTCAAATGCTCGCTAATCACCCTTAATCACTTGTTCATACTAGCGGCCTCTCTTTCTATGCTTTCCTATCCATTCATGAACAACACTCACTTTTATAGGTTAAAGCAGGCATAAGCACTCCATTATAAACACTAAACCCTGCAACTCTAGATACGTTTACGTTTCTAAAAACGTAGATATATTAAAAGCACCCAGTACGCACTCTTTTTCAATTTTTCGATAAATTCGTCCATCCCTCGACTTCATGCTACACAAATATAAAAACACATTGATTTGGTAGCCAAAAAACATTTATATAATATGAAAATCCTGAATTAATATTGAGTTATACAACGAAAAATATAAAATTTTTGGAAGTAAGAACGTATATTTCACACCATATGTGTACATGGGGTCCTGTCTTGCAAGTAGGAATGTTGGGCCCTTTCGATACCGACTACGAACTACTGTTCAACACAATAATATTTATCATAAATTGAAGAATAATAATACAAAATGGAGTTAAAGCCGTCACACTATATGCATTTGTTTATAAACACTAAATTATGAGGACAAACTGTGTTACTTACTCATACATTACGACATTATTATTAATATTGCACGGTCGTCCATAGCTGAATATACATCCACGTACTATACACTCCATCGTATCTGTTGTATACTCTTAAAAAAAGTAAAATTGTAGAAATATTGCAGTTTCAAAACTTGACAAACAAATATCAAGCACGCTCTGACTAATTGCGCATGAGCTGTTGCACACGTGTACATCTGGCGGGAAATCCATTTCCAGTGGTTCTTAAACTCTTCCATCCTCCTGTAAATATCGCGGGTGTCCTGGCGGCAGTGTTGCCAGATGCGAAATAATTATAAAAAAACATAATTTTTAAGCTGCTACCATACAAAATAATTATGCACCATAATTAAATTATAGTTTTAGAATGCTTCGCATAATTATAACTACTATCACCATAAATTTTAGAAATGGATATAAAAATGTAGAAAACCACCGCAAAAATAGCGATAGCTATGGAATTGAAACAAATGGTTAACATCTGTTAAGTTTGGTTAATTTATTTTTCTATTTTGCATCTGTAACAAAGCTATTACAGCACCCAAAGGAGTTCGTTTATAGCTCGTTTGAGTGTTGTAACAGCCTAGTACAATTTATTTTTATATAGTTGGTAGCATAGCTGAAATAGTATGTCAAAAAATATCAAATGTCAAACCTCACTGAATAAACGATACTAACGATTGTTAAGGTTTTTATTTTTGTTTATATATATATTTAGGGCATAAATAGTTCAAAACACTATTAATTGTTGATATTTAAAATATGTAATTTATTTGTGAACTCTGTCGGTAAATTAGTTCGAGCTATTTGGCGCTGATGTCATAGCCAAAGTTACGCAGGTTGTGTAGTAGTTCAGACAAGAGCAAAATGGCGGCGGAGGAGAAATGTCAACAAGAATTAAGTGTTTATTTATAAGAAAATAGTGTTTTAAATATAAGATGTGTATAATTATATAGTTTTTACACTTTCCACATCCTTTTCAGTTAATTTTGTACAATAAAATGTAAGTAACTTGTAAATTTTTTATGTTTGCTATGAAACCTGACTTTTTTCATTGTTTGTTTTAGGAATTATAAAATGTATTTTCCGTAATTTCACGTATTTCAGGTGGAGTGCACAAAAAAATCATCTGTATTCATTTTTAATTTGATATGAATTTGATTGTAAACAACACGAGACAATTTTAAATTCAAACAATTGAATTTTCAAATGTCACATTACCAACTAACACAAAATTCCTTAAATTTTGAATTTACGATTTTTTATTTAAAAAGATCATAAAAAGCGCAAAATTGAAAAAAATAGTATAAAGAACTCATGTCATAATTGTCGATTATTTTGTTCGAAGGTTTGGGCAACTCCGCTACGCGTCGTTACCCAAACTTCCTTCTCACAAAATAAAATGACAATTATGACATTCGTTCTTTAATATACTATTTTATTCGGTATTATTCATAATTTCTGTTCAATTATCTATCAATTTAAATAAATAATTGTTTACTTAAGTAAAAATTGTTAACATTTGTTAATTTTTTGTTTCAATTCCACGGATTTTTAGGATGATTACGAGATTTTTATACCTAATTTCTGTCGTTACAAGCATGAAAAGTTAATTTTGTGTATTGATTCAGATACAGAATTTTATGCTTTGCAATTACTTATTTTTAAGACTTCTTGCAAACGATTTTATACATATTTCCAGAATATATCTATTAAACTATATACCGCTAAAAGGCACATAGTGTAATAGGTATATTATTTCCAGTAAAATCATTTCATATAAATATTTTTCCGTCGACCGTTTATTAATAGGCTATCTTAATGTATAGAAAATCATTCATTAATGACCCTTATTAATGCATGATTTTTTTATTAATAAACGATTTATTGGGTGCGTTCACCACATGGAACACAGCATGTATTGCTAACGCTAAGTTGTAGCAAAAAGGTAGACAGAATTAAAAGTCATGCTTTTGACACTTACTAGCTAGGTATATTCACGTAGCATACCTTTAAAATGAATTTAAAAGAATAAAATTCCTCAAATAACATAAAAAACCGCTTGTGTTGTCTGGCATTAAGTAAAATGAACGCACCCACTGAAAACAATTTATGACAAAACTTATTGATTTTCTGACGTAAAATTTGACGTTCGGTCAACCATTACTAACCTAAAAATTTTTGTCATGGAATAAAATTAGATTTTCCATTTAAGTAAGATACGGTCAACGAAAAAATATTGTAACTAACACGTGTGTTAATTGGCGATTAATGATCTCAACAATTAACGCGTTCGCTACGCTCACGCGTTGAAATGTCTCGATCATTAATCGCTCTCATTAACACACTTGATAGTTAAAAAACTATTATTTGACACTGCCATCTGTCGATTAGTCTGAATATGCTGTTTCCATGGAGCAGCTTTTAGTAGCATAGGTCGCAAGATATTTCTTTATATATTTTTTTTAATTCTAAATTCATTGAAAATGAAGAAAAAATGTAATTAAATTGAATAGGGAATAAAATTTAATATTTATGAAAACAAAATAATATTTAACAGCGTTTTTTCAAGAAAAACTTAAAATCTTCAAATTAGGGTACTTCCGGTTGACCACTCGTAGCCAAAATCTAATCAAAACTGCATATGGACGTAAGAAAGAGGAATATGAAAGAATTATAATTTTTATCTCCCGCTTCCCTTGGCAAGGGAGATATAGGATCGTATTAAAAATCGCATATCGAGATAAGCAAGTTTTAAGGTCTCTAGAATCCGATTTTAACATTTTCACGATGATGTCTGCGGGTGTGGATCCTCTTTACGTTTTATCTCAAATAATGTCATTCAGAAAAAATTTAAACCATATATCCTTGCCTTATTCTAATATGGAAAGAGATCATTCGATTTTAGTGCAAATCGGGTAACCGGAAGTGACACTTTCCTTGAAGCTCCAAATAATTTTTCTTAAAAATATTCCTTTAAAGGTCATTTTTTCGCGATTTATGTTATAAAAATTAAAGATAATTAAATTTTCATGCATTGATACTTTTTCTATATATTTTATAAATAAATTTATAAAATCTTAATTGCGCAGCCTATATAATCAATATTTAAATGCATGTACTTGATAGATGTCACTGTAAAAAAACTAATGATTTAATATAATGCTGGCAGTACACTCTCGCCGAGGCCGCTCGCCGAGTGTCTCGGCGAGACTTTTGTTATGGCGAGGAAGCACGAGTGGAGTGCAGTACACTCTCGATTTGCCTCGTCTCGGATTACACAATACGCATGCGCAATAATCAATATTAACCGTCATGAACGACGTTGAGGTTGAGTTGCTGCTGTTGCAGCTTATTGTGCAATTGCATAATTATGTTAATATATATTAGAAGTTCACTTAAACGAATCCATGCATCATTCATATTTTTTTTATCTTTATGAAATATATGCACAGGGTCCCACAAAATATGCTCGTTCTGATAAGCTACCAAAAAATTTAAAACGAATTCATTACTCCATTCTCCCATTTTGCATAATAAAATAATTCTTAATATTATTTTAGCTTGCACGCTAATAGGCTGATCAACACGACAAACGAGAGTGTACTGTGTATTCTTACGCACGCCGCTCGGTTCCTTTGACTCGCGCCAGAAAAACCGACACGAAGGCGAGCGACTACGAGGCGAGGCGAGACACCACGAGGCGAGCCGAGTACTGCTAGTACACTCTCGTGCTCGTCTACGCTCGCCTTGCCTCGGCGAGAATGTACTGCCGGCATAACGTATTGAAATAAATAAAAATGCATGGCGGGAAATGTATTGTACTATTTGATTTATCGAAGGAGAAATTGTCACACACACACATACATACAGACATCATCGTAAAAAGAGTAAAATCGTATTCTAGGGACCCTAAAACGTGCTTATTCACTACTTAACGGTGACGGAGGGTAAAAAAATGACTGAATAAAATATTAGACTTTTACAGTATGTTTGTATGTATTTATGTAAAAATATAATCGCTACAAAAACAAATATATACAGAATGTTTGTTTATTTAACTTATTAAATAAAAATCATTAATTTATTGTTTTAGAAAAGTCTACAATTATTTGTTTTTGAGGTAAAGCATTGGTAAGAACATATTCCAATTTATTTAGCATACAAAAAATTTCTTCGCCTACATCATTTTCTTCTATAGCTCGTCTCAATATATTTATTGCATTAAGGACTTCGGGTCTGGTAACAGGTACTCTTTCTTCTAGAACTTCCCCGTTAGTCTCCTCCTGCAGAAAGTAGTTGTTGATCATAGTAACCGAATATATTAGCGAATTAGAAAAAAAAAAAAACTTACTTTTTGCAATTTTATAAATTGATCTTTATGTTCATCTATTTCTATATCAGTCTTTAATTCCATTTCTAAAGATTCTTCAGGTGAATCTACAAAACTACATGGTTCTATTTCTTCTCTCTGAAAGTAAAAAATAGTTACGTACATATTTACACTTTCTAAGAATTACTCACTATATATATTTCAGGATACTGAACTTGTTCTTTTATCTCTATATCTGTTTGCAGAGGTTCTTGAATTGTGTCTTCAAGACATGAAGAATCTATTTCCGCGATGCCTTCTTTCTGAAATAAAAAATGTTCCAACTTTTTTTTTTATAATATAAAATACATTTACTTAAAGTTTTATAATACTTAATAATTAACTGTTTCATAAGCAACAAAATTATGAACTTAAATTGAACAAAGATGGGAGCGTTCTTCCACAAGGCGCAACTTTCTACGGACACCTAGCATTGGGTTTTGGACGACATTTACATTGATTTCTCGGACACTGAGCAATTCCGAAATTAAGGAAAATAATCATTTTTATACTGAGAATATAATTCATTAGTCATTAGAATCTCCCTAGCTACGCGTTTATCACAGCGATGATACAAACAAGGAAATTATCACCGTATTTATAGTCGTTACTAAGGGATTTGTTTTCTTTATTTATGACATTGACAGTTAATTTTGAGTACACTGACACTGTGTCAGTATCTTATTTTTCACATATTTGCTAATAAACTTACCAGTTGACTTATTTTTGAATGCTTTTATTGTAACATATATTTTTATAATAATAAAATAACAGTAGTATCTTATGTACCCTCATGAAAACTAAGCAAATGACACTACTGAATTTGTCAGAATGGGCGGAGCAAAAATCTGAATTCATACAATTCGTAAATAATCTTGATCGGACATCTTTCAAAATTTTTACTGTAAATGCATTTTATATTACAAAAAAATCGTAATTTATGCGAAAACTTTTAGGACATCATTATTTGTGAATACGATAATTTTTTTGAAATACTTACAATGTATATTTCTGTAAATTTCAGTTCATGTTCTTGTATTTCTATACTAGGTTCTATATTAGAACTTGAAGTTTGCTCCTTAAATTTTTTCGTCTGCCAACGTTCCAAATTTTCTTGTTTTCTCTTCTTGTCTGAATATGGAAATTGAGGTGATATATCAGTAGTGTTATGAATATTTCTGTGAGGTACTACGCCTTTTTTTAGTTTTAATTGGTTTCCGATTGTTTTAAAATACATCCAATTTTCGCAATCCTCTTGCAGCTGAAATTTTCATTTCATTCAATAATTATACAAGATTATTTTCTATAGCGAAATAATGAGAAAAATATAGCAGTGTTTTTATTTATAATTATTTTTTATTTTTCTTGATGTATTTGTAAACTAGGCTTAGGGGCTCACAAATCTTGGTATTTGACATGATGGTGCGCTTCCGGTTTGACCGGAAGTAACATTAACTTTCATATTTTAAATGGGACACCTATATATTTTTATATATTTGGAATATACGTAAAATTGCGAATTCAACGATATGCTTGAAGCGGATTTTTATTGAACAAATAAATTACACAAACGTAAGAGAAAATTATGAATAATTCACTTGGTAAGCCATATCGGGTAGGCTGTCATAATAAATTTATATTTTTTTGTAACAAAATATCTTACAAAAATAAAAACAATTAACTTAAATATTACTCAATATTATCTCAACTGTTTTCACAGCCTGCCTGAGGTTATTTATAATTTTCTCTTATGTTTTTGTAATTTATTTCTTCAATAAAAATGCACTTCAAGCATATCGTTGAATTTGTAATTTTATGTAGATTTCAAATATATAAAAATAAATACACTGTCCAATTTGAAATATAAAAATTAATGTCATTTCCGATTAAACCGGAAGCGCTACCATCATGCCAAATACCATGATTTGTGAGTCCCTAAGGCGCCCTAAGCCTAGTTTACAAATATATGAAGAAAATTAAAAAATAATTATAAATAAATAGTTATTTGTTTAAGTAGCCACTAAAATAGCAGATTTACATCAGAGGCAATGAATGCTGCCGAAGCTGTAAATTTGTGTTTTCAGTGCCGCGTAGAACACATTTTTTTGCCGATTTTAGAATTAATATTAATTTAGAGATTATTTTTAATACCTATTTTCAAAGTTATCGCCCTCAAGTTATATTGATATGCGTTTGTTGAGCGGTTGCTGTTGCTATGTAATAGGCAGTAAAAGTGGCATTTTCAGACTATTAGCTGTGAAAAAATAACACTTTTAAGGTCAATCAGCAAAAAAGTTACTTGAGTGGCCCATTTTTCAGTGTCATCCTTTATAACACTGCTATATTTTTCTCATTATTTCGCGAGAAAATAGTTTCGAGTTTAACAAATATTTTCCGTACATTCACGCCTAACATAAAAACTTTTCCGTACTTGTTGCACAAATAGCTATTTCCAAACCTAAATCATGAATATTGAAATAAGCTTTTCCAAACGGTAATAAAAAAAATAATACATCGCTCAAATAAAATGAAAAACATCTGAAAATCTAATATTTATTATTTCAGCAAGATTAGTTTCAGAACAATTATTAGTTCCTCATATACAGTATAGGTGTGTTACTGTTAACAAATTTAATGTTTGTTTATTATATTAGAAGTAAGGTTAGTTTCGTTCGAAAAATTGAAAAGGTAATTATAGAGTTGTAGCATCAAATAAAAATGAAATATCTCACATTAAAATGATCTTCACAAACGAAAGCCTTTCCATATCCAATGTGTATTCCAAGTATTTCACGCCATTTTTCTCGTCTCTCTTTTTGTTCGGGTATGCGAACGAAATGTTTTTCTGGTGTTTCTTTCGAATCATTGAGGCAACAACTTACTGAACAATACTTTCTTTTTGACATTTCTATCCAACAATTTGAAACAACAACACATGAATTCGACAGACCACATCACAAGGATAGCAATGTCAAAATATGACAGTCACTTGTTATTTTACTTTGTTTACACATATTTGTGGGCGTTCCATTGTTTGTTTTAATGCAAGTAATATCAATTGTTTTTTCGAATTCATATTAATATTTGAAAAAATATGGGAATGTTTTTAAAATACATGAATTTAAGAAATTAAAATGCCCTACAAAGTGGTTTCCAGTGCCAAGAAATATGAATGAATATGTTTTAACATATTGATATTAGATGGCGTTCTCCCATAGAGTTCGTTCTCCAATCTATAAATTATTTTTAATTAAAATTTATACTGCGGAATGTACTTTTTAAATTGCGAACGCGCGAAGTTCAACAACAATAAATGAACAGGGCGATGAGTAAACATGCGCGTGTTCACATCTAGAAAATTATGACGTATATTCGATATGTTCGTGCTCATTTCATGTTACGGTTGGAAAAACAGATGGCAATAAGCGCATGGACAACTTCATTGAATTGTGCTACACTTATTATGACATGACCGTCTCAAATGTCACTGAAATTACACAAACGAAATTAATATTAATATTGTACCATTAATTTTTAAATATTTTGTACAGTAAAAATTTTGAAAAATGTCCGATCAAGGTCATTATTTGAAAAAAGCGGTATTCAAATGCACTTGACACTGACATCTGTCAACTGTCAATCAGAATAGTAGTTGTTTCCATGGTTATAGCATAGCTGGCTGATTTATAAAATTTAATTTCTGTATATGAAATATAAAATGCAATTCGTATAAATAATAGAATATTCTTTAATATTTATAATAACATTAAATGTCAAAAAACGATATTTAACAGCGTTTTTTCAAGAAAAACTGTTAAAATCTTCAAATGAGGATACATTCGGTTGACCAATTATAACCAAAATCTAATCAGCTCTTCATATGGATGTAAAGAAAGAGAATACGAAAGAATTATAATTTTTAGAATTGTAGTGTTGGAGTTATCGTCTATGAAAGAATCGTGCCACACACACATATACACACATACATCATCATAAAAATAGTAAAATCGTATTCTCGGGACTCTAAAACGTGCTTATTCACTAAAAACACTATCGAATTTTTTAACCAAAGACAATACCTTCGTACCTAAAGGTGACGGAAAGTAAAAAATATCAATATATTTTATGAGAATTCTCAAGAGGAATTGTTTTTAATATTTTTGAATAAAAAACCCAAAAATCGGGTTAGTTTTGACCATAATTTGGGCAAACAGGGGTTAATATATATGTATATATGATTATTCATGTTTATAAAATTTTTTTTTTTTTTTTTTTTGGTTGGGTTTAAGGACGCGTAGCTGCTTTGGCTATTGCGTCCGCGAACTAAGTCGCTGGTTAAATGTTATGTAAGGATGGGAGGGAGGAGTGTAATTATATGTACTTAAACATGTTAATTTCTTTTAAATATTTTATAACTTTCCTAACTTCGTTATTGGTAGTTTGGTTCTCAGAATCTTTAAGACAGGCTAAAGAGATGTTATTTTTGTTTCTAGCATCTTGGAACTTTGGGCAGTCATTGAGGATATGTGTTGTTGTTAATTGTATGTTGCATGTTTCACATAAAGGTCTATTTTCTTTTAATAGTAAATGACAATGTGTAATTTTAGTGTGGCCAATTGATAAGCGGGTAATAACTACTTGTTCATGTCGTGATAGTGAGGCAAATCTATGTTTAGACCAAGGGAGTACTTTTGGTTTTATGGATTTAAAGTGAGGGGAGTTAGACTCATCCCAATACTTCTGCAGCAAAAGTGTTGTATATTCTTTTATTAGGTTTATGAGATCATCAGTGGATACTTTGTTATAAAATTCTGTATCATTTGGGTTATTTACTTTTTCGACTGCATTTCTGTCGGCAATCTCGTTACCTATTATTCCGACATGGCTTGGAATCCAGAAAAGAGTAATTTTAATATTGAAGCCAGCCGATAGATATATTGCTTTATTCATTAAGCATTGATACAAGTTCTTATAATAATTTGAATGTGTGTTTTGCACAAACTGAATGCTACTATAGGAATCCGTGAAAAAAATGATGTCGGTAATACTGCTTGTAGTACAGTCTTCTAAGTTGAGTTTGGTAATTATGCGCTCTAATGCTAAAAGAATTGCTGCAAACTCTGCTGTGAAGATGCTGCTACAGGGTGGAAGGCGGAAACCAGATATTACATTCCATTTGGGTATATATTTAGTATGATGTACTCACTCCCACATTTGGAATCTTGGAGCCGTCTGTATATATTGAAAGGTAATTATTGCTGTTCCCGTTAAATTTAGACGTTAGTGCATAAAATTCATTCCTTATTACTTCGTGAGGCACTTCCTTTTTATCGAACTTGTCATGTAGTGTCTTGTTAATTTTAATTATATTGTTGCAGTGCCATGGGGGTAGTTCGATGGGATCATCATGATAGATTTCGGTCGTTTCCCTGTTCGATAATTTACAAAAGGTCTTAAAGCATTCAATAAATATTGGACAAGTTGTAGTACTAGGTTTTTTTGCGTAATACAAACGATTTGCATTATTGTAGAATATTGAATTGTGATTGGGATGGTCCGGGTTGGATTTAATGTTTATTGTATATTTTGTTAAAATTTTAATCCGTCTATGTTCAATTGGAGGAATACCAGTCTCCACATACAAGGAAACTATTGGGCTCGTTCTAAAAGCACCCGTCACTAATCTTATTCCTTGATGATGAATGGCATTTAATTTTTTCAAATTACTTTTCCGTGCTGAACCATATGCAACTAAGCCGTAATCAATTCGTGACATTATTAGTGAGCGATAAATTGTTTCAAGAATATCTCGAGGTGATCCCCAGGTAGTGTGGGCAAGAATCTTAATAACATTTAGAGCAGTTCTACATTTTGCGGTTACGCTTTCAATGTGGGGTTTCCAAGTCATTTTTTTATCAAATATCATGCCCAAAAATTTTATTTGATCTACTGACGGAATTATTTGTTTGTATATGTAGAAAACTGGGCAATTATGCGGTCTTCTTAGTTTGCAAAATTCGATTGCTTTGCACTTTTCAACTGAAAACCAGAAACCGTTATTTGTTGCGTTTCTTGCGATAGTGTTGACTGCTCTTTGTAATTCAGACATTATTAAACTTAAGTTTTCTCCTTTGGCATAGATTAGAAGATCGTCTACATAAAAGTAGTGTTTTATTTCTCTGGGTAGTTGATCGAGGAGCGAATTTACCGCAATTAGGAAAAGGGTTACGCTTATTGTCGAGCCTTGCGGGATTCCGTTGTCTACTGGGAACTTATGCGAAAAACTCTGTCCAATTCTGACTTGGAGAGTTCTTTTGGAAAGAAAATTGGATACGAAGTAGAGCATATTGCCTCGTATACCCCATTCATGTAGTTTTCCAACTATTCCATGTCTCCATGTTGAATCAAAAGCCTTCGCAAGGTCAAAGGAGATGGCTACTAAGTGTTGACGTCGCATGATAGAGTTTTGGATCTCATTTGTAAAACCGTTAATTATGTCGTGAGTGGAGTGGCCACGTCTAGACCCAAATTGTCGATTGTCAATTAATTTGTTTTTATTAAGATGCCATGTTAATCTATTGTTGATTAGTTTTTCATATATTTTTGCAATATGGCATGTTAATGAAATTGGTCGATAAGTGTTCATATCTTCAGGATGTTTATCATTTTTTAGAAGCGGGATGACTAATGCATTGCGCCACATGTCCGGATATAGGTTGCTTATCCATATGAAATTGAAATAATCTAAAATAAACTTCAAAAAAGATTCGGGTAAATTTTTATACATTGAATAGGACAGACCATCAGGCCCTACCGCAGCACCTTTTTTACAGTGTTTTGTAATAATATCAGTTAGTTCACTATAAGTAAACGGTTCATTGTAAATGTATTCATTTTTATTTGTACTTGGGTTCTCACTGAAATTGAGATTTGTTTTTTCAACTTTATTTTTTCTTAATCGAAATTTTAGATTGTAAGAATCATCGCTACTGACGTTACTAAAATGTTCCGCAAATACGTTACTCATTTTATGCATATCAGTAATTATTTCGTCATTTAGTTTGATTTTATTTATGGGTTTATAATTTTTTATTCCCCTTATTTTGTTAATATTTTGCCACATTTCTTTGGGATTAGCTTTTGAACCTAAATTATTTGTGAAGTTTCTCCAACTATTGGACTTAGCTTGATTTATACTACGACGAGCTATAGCGCGTGCTTTTTTAAATTCAATGGCATTTGCTGTAGAAGGCTGACGTTTATATGCCCTGAAAGCAATCCTTTTATTTTTAATTGCTGTTTCGGTTTCATCATTCCACCATGGAACATTATGCTTAGAATTTGTATTTTTTTTGCAATTTTTACATGAGTTTAAAGTATTTTTATAAAGTTCATGGATGGTTTGAGTATGTGGAACAGAATTTATTGCAGCATTGAAAATGATTCTATTAATTTCTTCTATAATTTTGTTGTGGTCGGTTGTGATTTCGGTATTAAAGTCATCTAAAATCGGTAAGTTTTCTTTGAAAGCATTCCAATCTGCTTTGTCAATGTACCACTTAGGGGAGGGAGAAGGATTAGTGGATTTTATACCCTTGATTATAATTGGGAAGTGATTACTGAAGTAAAGGTCTTCTTTACAAGTTCCCCACTCAAGGCTGGGGGCCATATTTGGAGAGCAAAGTGATAGGTCAATTGATGAGAAAGAGTTTGATCTCATGTTGTTATAGGTAGGGGTACCTGGTATATTTAGTAGTACAGTACTGTTCAAAACCAAGAAATCTTCCATCATTCTGCCAGAGCGATTTGATACGACTCCCGGTTGTCCCCATGAATTGCTAATCGCATTGAAGTCGCCACATATGATATAATTCCTGCCTAACTGCCTAATTAAATCCCTTAATTCGATTGTTTGCCAGTTTAAATTTGGCGGAAGATATAATGAACATATTGTACAATTAAAAGGTTCGTATAATTTAACAGCAATTGCAGTCAGTGGTGTATTTAGAGGAACCGATGTGTGGGGAATTGAATTATGAACAAAAATAGCAACACCGCCTCTGGCCCGAAGATCAGGTGCGTCATCGCAGCGATAAATATCGAAATCTTTAAATGTGAAATTTTTGTTAGGTAGGAGATGCGTTTCTTGTAAACATAAAATTTTAGCCTGACTATCCTTTATAAGCAACCTTAACTCATTTAAATGAGACGTTAAACCGTTTAAATTCCATTGCAAAATAACCATTGTAAATAAATGAGGGTATACTTTAATTTTTGTTGTATAATAATTCAATGTATTGCGTAAGTTAAGGTAATAATTTTTATATTTAATTTAATTTACTGGATGGTTTTTTAAATTTAAATTTGGAAATATTTGAATTTTTATTTGCAAGATTTTTTATTTTAATTTTCGGAATGTAATTGTCCCGGTTCATGCTTGTGGCTTCGATATTTAATGAAGTAGACGGCGATGTGTTGAAACCCGAAGTAATATCATCTGTTTCTGCTTCAGGAGTGATGTCGCAGTCGGCAGATGATAATACTTGGTAGTGTATATTTTTAGGAGATTGAAATTGCGAAAATGAGATGTCTTCATCGAATAAATTGTTATCAACATTAGAAATTATTGGTTCAGTAAGTAGTGTGTGTTGTTTTTCAGCATTTGCTGTATCTATATTTTGTAATGATTTTTTGAGGTCACTAAGTGCTTGATTTATCATTTCCCTAAATATTGGAATTAACTGACTAATAGATTGGTTAATTAAATCTTGTGTTTTTTTATTATCGTTCGCATTTATACTTTGGTTTTGTGCGTTGGAAGCCGTTACTTTGGCAAAGTTGTGTGCAGTTGGATGTGATGACGTCTGCTCAATAAATTTGCGTGCTTGTTGATATGTGCACCGGTTTTTGATCTTGTATTCATTAATAGATTTTTCATAAACAAACAATGGACAAGATTTAGCAGATGCGAGGTGAGGCCCAGTACAATTTGGACATGCGATACTTTCCTTGTTGCAAGGTTGACCTTTGTGAGGAATTTGGCCGCAAATACAAATATTTGTGTTATTACATCCATCTGCGACGTGACCAAACTTTTGACAATTTACGCATCTTATTGGATTAGGAATATATAATTTCAATGGTAACATGTACATAGCCACCTTTACGTCACGAGGTAAGCATTGTTTGTCAAATGTGAACACAAACATTCCATTAGGGTTTCTTTCACCGTTTCTGTAAGTATTTAGTCGGCGTACGTCCGTTACTCCCTGTAATTTCGTTTCGTTTAATATCTCTTCATCAGTACATTGGATGAGATCGTAGCAAAAGGCTATGCCTTTTACACTGTTCAGTGTTGGGTGGAGTGTACATTTAATATCTTTGTCGAAAATATGTTTTAGATTTAACAGTTTATCAGTTTGTTTTGTGTTGCTGGTTTTAATTAATAGGCCTGGTTTTATTTTCTTTAACTGGATCACTTCTCCTATTATATCCTTTACTGTATAATGAAGCGTAATGGGGTTTATTTTTTCAAAGTTTTCCTTCTCATTAATACATTTCACTAAAATAAATTTTCCGGTATCTATATTTGGATTGGGTGAAAAAGAGTTTGCTCCAGGTTGAAGCCTTGGAAAGTCATCTTCATCGAGGTGGAGACGTTTACGTCCCCACCCCTCCGCAGTTGAGCCCCCGCCTCGCATCACAGGTGCGGGCGGGGTGGTGGATGAATGTTGTATATACTTCTATATCTGTTTTATTTTGTTTATGATTTTTAATTACTTAAATTGTCGTGCTACAAGGAATATTTGTTATATTTTTGTGTGGTTTAGAATCTGTGTTCATACAAGTTGAATAATTGTGTACGTAAGCTGTTATATCAGTGAAAATAACTAATAAATCAAATGCGAAACACTGTAGGAGCTCACACGAATACGTCTGACTCGAACGGCGGTTTCAAGTCGAAAGGTTTATAAAATAATATCTTCCCTATCATCTCACACGAAAGTTATGTAATAGATAGCAGTCAATTAAACGTTATTATTACTCGTTATTTTATTTATTTGAGAATATAATATTACTGGTTATTATCTAATGCCTAACTAATAGATGGATTAATTTAGTCAGTTTTATTGCTGCCGTTCTATTGTAAAGACGTGTGTATGGTGTGCTCGTGTACTGCGGCTTCGAAACGACTCCTGGTGCATGGACACGACGCCTGGAAAGTTGCAGGACCTATTATATTTATGGTAATTTAATATTTTATTACTTTTTCATACCAAATATTATTTTTAAATGCTAAATGGACCCATATATACTCATTATATGGAGTAACAAAAAAATAAATATTGTTAGGGTCAGTTGGGGTAAATATAAAACATAAAAATATTGAAGAAAATGAAAAACATTTCCATTTTATTCTGGTTTGAACTAAATGGAAAATAAAAATGTGTTAGCACGAATCCCGTTCTACGCATATTCTGAATTTGATATTTCTTAGTTTAATAATAGAATAAATAAAAATAATTACTGTGACTTGATAAAATGAGCTCATATTATACTTTCCCCGTATTTAAAAATATAGTTTGGTTCACGAAAGATGACAATTCAAGGTTATTTATGAACAGTATGCTATAATATTACTAGCAGATAACTTCACTGCATTTCGTATTCATAGACGTGCAACATGAAATATTTATGGATACATTTTAACTGAAAAGAATAAGTGTCATTTATTTGAAAAGTATGTTTCTTTTTAAATAATGCCTTTCTCAAGGATTTATGCTCTTCACCTATGTATTTGCAAAACCCAAAAACATAAATTTGACAAAAACCATGTAATAATAATTTGATTTAAATTCAACGTCACTGGGTAACTATTAAGACAGAGAGCAGTGCAGTAGATAATTAGATATCTGTAACTCTACGACATACGTCATTATTATTTGTAATGTGTTAGAAAGTAATGTCACCATTATCTGTCACACAACATAAACTGTATAGACATACGTCAAATAATCTTTCTCTTTCTAACATGAAATGTTGCGAAGCTACTGCTGTATAAAGTGCTGTGTATTCTTTCTTCGAACAAATGACATTGAATAGTCATCTTTCGTGAACCAAAAAAAAATTGATGTGACCAGAACATTACCGTCCGTTAATCCTGTGTACAAATTGCATAGGGCGCGAGCAGTCACGTGACTTTGCTGACCTTGGCAATCAGATATGGGAGCCCATATCAGAATGACAGCTATTAATTATGTCCATAACTGCCAATTTTATTTTTTGGTATTTTATGATTCCTTTTCTCGGCAACTGAATTCCACACTCCTGATAACCAATAAATCACATGAAATAAGAAAATCATGAAATTTTGAATGAAAAATTATAACATTTGTCATTTATGGGCGTAATTAATAGAATATCCTATATTTCATAAACAAACTATGCAAATTGCACTTGACACTGACATCTTCTTTAGCTTTTCCCATTCGTTAGGGGTCGCTATTTTTTATTTTCTTCTTCCACTCATTTTTGTTTTGCATGTCGTCCTCATTCAGTTCTTTTCTCTCAAGTCTTCCGCAATACAGTGCTTCTATCTTATATTTGGTCTTCCTCTGTTTCTTCAACCTTCTATTACTAAGCTATTCATTCTTCTTCCAATATAATCTGCATCTCTCCTCATGACATGTTCAAACCAATGTAATCGTCTCTCATGTATCTTTCTGGAAACTTCTTACACCAGAGTTATTTCCCTTATTCTTTCATTCCTTACCGTATCTTTCCGTGCCTTCCTCAACATCTATATCAACATCCTCATCTGTGCCTTCCTCAACATCTATATCAACATCCTCATCTGTGCCACATTCATTTACTTTTAATTAATACTGACATCTGTCAATTTGAATTATCTGAATATATTAGCAGTTTCCATGGTTAGCATAGCTGGCTGATTTATGAATTGTAATATCTTTATAATTCTTTAACTCTATATCTGTTGAATATGAAGTATAAAATGCAATCAAATCGCATAGAGAATAATATATTCTTTAAGTTATAATAACGTTAAATGTCAATAAATAATATTTAACTGAGTTTTTTCAAGAAAAACTGTTAAGATCTTCAAATGAGGGTACCCCCGGTTGACCAATTATGACTAAAATCCAATCACCTCTTCTTTTGGATGTAAACTTGAGGAATACGAAAATAATATAATTTTTGGAATCGTGGTATTGAAGTTATGTGACCCGAACTTCGTCGCACAGACAGACACACAATCATAAAATGGTAAAATCATATTATATGAACCCTAAAACGTGCTTATTCACTAAAAACTCATCATTGAATTTTTTGACCAAAGACAATACCTTCCTAACCTAAAGGTGACGGAAGGTAAAAATGGAAATTTATACTGAGCAATAGTATATCTCATTGATAATACAGGGAGTAACAGAAATAAGTACATTATATTTAACCAGTGATGAACTTGTCGAGAGCAACAATATTTCTTAATAACTTTTTTTCGAAATCTCAATTTTTTTTTAACATTTTTACCCGCCCATAAATTAACGAGTCGTTTAGGTATTATTATAATAATTTGATCCAGTGGCAATAACAATGAAACAATTGTTGTCGATAAATGTGAGTAGTCAACTTTTTCAAATAATTTTTGACAAATAAATCTATTAATAATTATTATTAAGTAAAATTACCTGCCTTTACGGACAGCGAGTTATACATACATTGTGCTCAGGGGAACGCTGCCCAAGCCCATCAAATTTGTTTGGAATTTTATCCCCCTTGCTCCCCCCCCAACCCTTCTCATCGGGCCCAGCTACGCATATGCTCATAAGGTTGCGAATCTATACATATTATTTTATCAGTTCTAATAGTGATTTTTATTGTTGACCTAGTGAACAGACATGTGTTTGTGGTGTGCTCGTGTGAATTCAAGGATGACTTCCTAGTGCTTCAAGACGTTTGCTACAAACATCGTACAAAAACGCTGAATCAAGGTAGAACTTTTCATCTTGATGACTTCAGATGCGACTTCTTGAATCCTGCCGGCGATTCCTTGGAGAGTGTCTTAGAGAAGAAGATGACCGCCTTCCAACCATTGAAGACACATCATTATGTATTTTTGTATAAAATAATAAAGAAATGAAAATATTGTTGAATAAAAATATTTTTACTCTAATTGTTTGTACATGTATACTAATAATATAAAATACATATATTTATGGATCATTAAAATCCAGAAGGATCTAAGTGAACTGCATCTTTATATTTTAATGATATTCATCAAACCTACGAAACAATAATGAAAGTTTTTTTATTTTATTAATATTCTTATTTATTTTTCTTCACTCTATCGTTGGTAAGAGAGAGGTATAGGGGTCGTGCTAAAAATCTCATATCGAGATTTTAATAAACATTTTTTAAAGTTACTTACTAGAATTCTCTATCTGTGCGCTTTAAATCAAATTCTACCAAACACAAAATTTTGAAAATTCTTATTCTTAAATGGAAAGAACTTATCAGATTTTCAAGGAAAACTGAAGCACACTTAATCATCCAAAGAAGTATTCTTAGAAATTCGATTGAAATGGCTTCTTATAGGGCGTTTATTTTAAGTTCTAAAATATATATTTTCTTTCATATACCCCCAAATAAAAAAATCTAATGGTATTAAATCAGGGGACCTGGCTGGCTGGAAAATAATAATAATAATAATAATAATATTTATTTTTGCCAGTTGATCGGTAATAGGTAATATTAACAATAAAAATATCGAAGTTCGAGCACAATGAACACAACAATTAAGTATTTGTTGTACATTGACAATTAAGAGAACTAAAAACAAAATATTTCATTGTTTTCCAGAGCCTCCTTGAATAAAAGATATGAAAAAGTTCTAAAATATCATTAATTTTGTAATTTCTTACATAATTTAAAAATTAAAGAACAAGTGTTTTATATCGTTGAAAAGAGAAAATGATGTCACAGCCTACTCTGAGCTTCATATGAAATTTGAATTTCTCGAAAATGGTAATAGATAAATTTGTTTTGATGACGACTATAAATTCCACGTACAAAAGTGCAAGTTAAAATTTAGTTTGAATTCACATAAAAAAGTTGCAAGCAAAAAACGAAAATGGAATAATTTACATTTTCTCCAGTATCTAGTGACCTATGCATTTATTCGAACAAACGAAACACGACTAAAATAGCCCACTAATGGGACAACTTTTGTCTAATTTAACCAAGCTGGTAGCTCTTACGGTTCTCGAGATCTCAGTGCATTAACGTAATTATGGCCCATTCATGTTTGTTTAATAGTACATTAAGATACAAGTTTCATAAGACATGATTTTAGCGCACGCATCTTTGTTAGAAACGAGCGGCTTGCCGCGAGTTTTCTAACGGGACAAGTGCGCTGAAATGTCTTATGAAACGTGTATTTTATACTATTTTTTCTATTTTGGTCCTTTTGTCAAAAAAATATTTACAAATATATGTGATTTCATTTTTAGGAATATTTTAATTTTTATTTGATTGTTGGTAACAATAACAGTGATTGATATTCGTAACTATGATGTTTCATTGTTATTGTTTACAATTTAAAGTAAATTGTGAAAGTCGTGTTTGTGAATTGTTTAAATATATTTAAAATATAACAAAATAATTTTTAATATATTTACTTATATGTATTATTACTTCATTTCAATAGTGGGGTCTCCTAGGCTAGAAATAATATTTACTTTCAAATGACAAATGTCTAGAAATGTAGGTACTACGTACCAACCTAACAGAAATTAGGTTTGAGTTCTTTTAAGAAGTACTTTATGACATCCAAATGGGTTTCATAAAGTACATATTAAAGAACCAAAATAGAAAAAATATCTCACATAACTCATCAACGATCACGCTAGAATTATTGAGAACAAGATATATTGCATCAAATTCAGCACTCTTCAGTAATCGTCTCTAGTAACCATATTGAAATAACTTGCATTCACTCTTTTTACCTCCCGCTACCCTTAGTAAGGGAGGTATAGGGATCGTGCTAAAAATCGCATATCGAGATTTTGGTAAAGGACCACGTTTTAAGGTCCGTAGAATCCATTTTTACGATGATGTCTGTGTGTATGTATGTGTGTGTGTGTGGACCCTCTTTACGCTCTAACTCAAATACTATCATTCGGAAAGTTTTGAAACCATATATTTCTACCTTATTCTAATATAGAAATAACTGATTAGGTTTTAGTGGCAATCGAATAACCGGGAATAGCAGTTTACTTGAAGCTCAAGATAGTTTTTCTTCAAAAAATGGAATTTTTTCTCAATTTGTTATTATAAAAATTAAAGATTATTCCATTTTCTACAAGTTTGCTTTAATACTTTTTCTATATATTGTATGGATAAATTTATAAAGTATTATAAATTTATATACATAGGTAAATGGCTGGAGGTACTGTGTTGGTCACATCAGATTTTTTAGTCTAGTGATCGTCTCTAGTAATCATGGAAAATATTTTGCATCTTTTGCTTATTAATGCATCTTTGTATATGCCTCTTTATTTTTTTTTATTTTTAGATAAGCTTCATTAGTTAAAGAATATGGCCCAATGTTCATATTATTTAGAATTTTATTTTTAAATATGTTCAAAGAAGTTCACTTCAACAATAATACACTTCACCATACCATTAATTCCTTCTGCCTCTTAAAACTTAAAAGCTCCCCAACCAGACTTAAAAACTCAAATTAATTTCAGGCTGAAAAACTGTCAAAGCTGTTAAATTATTATTCATGATTTGAATGCTTTGTGGTTCATTACATATTTTCATTCACAACGACACGTACAAAAACTGATTAACTACATACATACTAACATTCTAAAGTAATTTATCTATTTGGTGAAATTTGTAGTACTCTACTCAAAAAATATATAAACGTTTCTGAAAAATAATCAGGTGTTTATCAGTCAGTATATTCATTAACTCTCGTTTCGTCAATAAGGAATCATTTAAAATTATTATCCAAGCGAAATAAAACAAATTTACTTCGATTTGAAACTACGAACAATAACAATAACATTCTAAAAATAGAACTTTGGTTTGTGCAAGTCTGCTGCACCCTAATATTAACCGCGTTCTGAAGAGAACAAATGCACGATTTTACTGATATTTAATTTTATTGAATTTATAAAAATCTGATGTGACCAACAAAATACCTCCCGCCATTTAATTTTTATTAATTTAAATACATATACCTTTGGGGTCTCGTGGCCGCGTGCCTGATTTTCTGGTCGCGAATCTGGGGAACCAGATTCAATCCCTACCAACACTAAATATTTCGAATTTTAAATGGCATAAAATTGACCCCTTTGATGCACTCTCCATGCCAGAAATGAGTACCCGTGAGGCGCCGCTTGGTAAACGCCTACACGATACAAATATATCATTATCATTACCGAAATCTGTGTATAAAGCAGATTAGGATATACAGTAATGGGTAATATGCCGTGATGATATATTTATTATTATTTTTTTTATATAAACACATAGCTGTATTTACTAATGCTATTAAATTCCTTTCCATATAACTATTGTTCTATTTATAATTTTCTTTTTAAAACGTTACCTACTATTACTAATTTAAAATGATTATTTTTTGACAGTGACATTTATGTCACTTACATACATTTGAAATATGAAATGTTTAACTAAGAATTTGTGTTTATCTTTAAAACATAGACTCCGAGATTTATAAAATTGATTATTTTATTAATTTATCTATAAAATATATAGAAAAATTATTAATGTATGCAAGTAGAAAATTCAATAATCTTTAATTTTTATAATAACATGATCGCGAAAAAATGACATTTAAAGTTATTTTTGGAAGAAAAACTATTTTGAGCTTCTAGTAAAGTGCGATTTCCAGTTATCCGATTTACACCAAAATTCTGCGGTTGATAGTATTTGAGCTAGAGTGACCGGAAGATCCACACTCGCACACATACACACACACACATACACACACACACATACACACACAGATACACACACACACACACACATCATTGTGAAAATGTTAAAATCTAATTCTATGGACCTTGAAACGTGGTCATTTATCAAAATCTCGATATGCGATTTTTAGCATGATCCCTATACCTCCCTTACTAAGGATAGCGGGAGGTAAATTTTTTGAAATGAAACTGATACTGTTATCTAGCAATAAGAAAAGTACACATTTTCTACACATATTTGCCTTAAAAATGACGCTCGTTCTTTTAGGATTTGATATAGGGGGATAAACAAATCGAAAATTATAAGTGATGCCAGATTCTTGCATTTTAAATTAACTCTAAATTTTCAAAATCATAAAACTTTAATGAATTATCAGCATGCCATGATATTTGTACTTTCTTTGTTTGAGAATATATTTTGACATTTGCCTGATGTATCATTTGTTATTAACTATTTCGAATAATTTTCAATGTCTAAGATTCAATGAAGAGTAAAATTAAATTAAACTAAATTTAAATACAGTAAAATTTTTGAAAGATGTCCGATCAAGGTTATCTGTATCATGAACGAATTAACAAATTAGCATACATTTATCTCTTTCCTTTGCAAAGGCTATAAGCATGTGCGATAAGGATGGATATAACACGCTTGTCTTTCAAAAATTCATATTGTTTCGACTAAGCTAGGACATTCCACTTTAAAACGATGCTCGTTGTTGATAACACTTTCCCTGTAACGTAAGTTTATTTATTAATTCAGATACATTACCTTAATTCATAGCCGTACGAATAACGTTATTTTGTGTCAGTCACTGACACTGACATTGTGTCAGTATCTTATTTTTCACATATTTGGTTTTACATTTGCTAATAAACTTATAAGTTGACTTATTTTTGAATTTTGAATGCTTTTATTGTAACATATATTTTTTTATAATAATAAAATAACAGTAGTATCTTATGTATCCTCATAAAAAGTAAGCGAACGACACTACTGAATTTGTCGTAATGCGCGGAGCAAATATCTGAATTCATACAATTCGTAGATGACCTTGATCGGACATCTTTCAAAATTTTTACTGTACGTATATTTTTTTCGTGCAGTTCATATTCAAAATAATCAAAATTGGGTAAACGTCGAAATATCTCCTCACGGCCACTCATTGCTGGCGTGGAGTGCACCACAGGGGTCACTTTTTTGCCAATTAAAATTTGAAATAATTTTTGGCGTACAAATACATGTCATTATCATTACCGAACCGATATCTGCGTACAAAGTAGATTGGCACACTCAGCAGTAGATAATATGCCGTGATGATATATTTATTTTAATATAATATTTCCTCAAACAAAGAAGGTTAAAATATTGTTTTATACATTATCTTGAACACCTTTGTTGATATTATTTATAATAAATGTGTAGAAGAAAATAGTTAATAAAAATTATAATATTGTTCAGGTTTATATTAAAGTGTTAAATAAAATATGTATAGAACTTTCCACATCTTTTTAACACTTTAAATAATATAAAAAAGCATCATATCCTTCGTCAGAAACTTAATGGATGAATATCTGGAGAACGAAAAAGTATTAGACGAAAATCTATGCACAACAATCGAAAGTGCAAATTATCAAATTTCCAATACATATTAGTTTGTAAGTAAAATAGATATCATAAATGTGTTGTACCGATTTGGATTGATCTATATTCCTTTGAAAATGTATATAAAAAAATCTGATGTGGCCAGCACAATATCTCCCGCCATATAAATTCATGAATTTAATTTTTGTTCGGTTAATTATGTATGCATTGTGTTCCTTTGCATATAACTATTGATTCATTTTATAATGTATTATCAGTATTTTCTTCTCCAGAATCTTACCGTTATTTTATTTTGTAATAGTAATGTAAATTTATTTACAATTGCAAACATATGGAAATTAATTTATGGTTTAAGTATTTTATAAATTCATATTTAAACATTTTCTCCTTAAAATACTACCATTATTACTTTGAAATGATTAAATTATCTGTCGTTATATATTTGAAATCTATGAACTGTGAACCAAGGAGATACGTTTATCTTAAGCATAGGCACCAAAATGTAATGGGCTCTTTCCATATTAGAATAGAGCAAGGATACATGGATTTAAAATTTTATGAATGATAGTAATTTGAATTAGAGCGTAAAGAGGATCCACATACACACACCCACAGACATCAACGTAAAAATGTTAAAATCTGATTCTAGGGACCTTAAAAAGGTGCTTATTTATCAAAATATTGATATGCGATTTTTGGCACGATCCTTATACCTCCCTTTACCAAGAGTAGTGGGAGGTAAAAATATAGAAATATATCATATTTGGCTACATACAATTCTTTTATTGATAAACTATTTGAAGTACAACAAATATTAGCACTAAGTTTTCGCTAGTCAAAAACATATATTTCTTTATATCGGATAGGACAATAAACATTAATTTTTCTTTTACACAAGATATTGTTGCGACTTGCGACAAATATAGTATAATAATGTACAAATATGTATTTGTATCAACACTTTATTGTAATATGTTTCATATGTACATGTCTTACAAAAACATAATAAACAAAGTCTGAAACTTACACTATATTTTACTACAATAGGTATCCTATATCCTTCATCATAATCTCATCATACAAATCAGTCATAGAAAACATCTAACTTCAAATTCGTATTGTACACGACAAAAATGATACAATAAATCTTTTCCCGATTTTCTAGCATCAAAAATAACTTCATCAGTGTACAAAACGAACTTTGAAAGTGCTCCAAATAAATAAACTGCATTACATAAATCACGACAATTAAAATAAAGTATATCATTATCACAACAAAATAATCGTAATACCATTCAAAAAATAAATTCCATTAAACATATTACATAATACAAGCGAACAAATTCCAGCTACGAGCTAGCCTAGCATCCTAGCGATCCACGAGCGCAGCAAGCGAGCGGTCCACCAGCGAATCCCACCAGCAGAACCCCACCACCCGTAGCCCAGCCTGCGGTCTGGGCTACGGATCTGGTGGCCAGCCAGCCAGCAGCCAAAAAAAAGCTAGAAACTTGTATATAGCCCTTATAGCCAAATTCACGAAGCAGAGTGTCCGGTTCAATACCACCTCTCACGCTGAATGGCTGTAAATTCATCAAACAGCCCATGGAGGTAAGAATAAACATGGAGGGAGCATAAACTTGAACTTAGGACAAGGGGAATGCAGGCCTGTGGGGACGGACGCAGGTACTGCTGCAGTCACATTGTGGTGGGAATTCACGCGGCAAATATAAAATTAAATATTTGAAATTAAGATTTCTTATTTCTAGTAATATCAATAAACAAATATTTTTTAGCAAATATGTACTTAGAAGAAATTACAATATAGAAAAATTATAAATAATTAAATTTCCACTTACCTGTTACCGATACGGTTATCTTTTACAATATTTATTTAAATCGATAGATCTAGGCTAGGTATTTATACGAAATTACAATTGTTTAACACACTCATTAGATTGTTTAATTGTTTATTGTTAAATAATATAAAAATAAAACTTTCCTCCTGACTTATTGGAGTACCCCACAACACAACAAGTCACCAAGTTACAAACAATCTGCAAATAATTACCTATGTTAAATGAAACATATAATATTATTGCAAGAAAACTTACATATTGTAGTGCAAGAGTCAACTGGTCCAAATAATGTTTGTTCTGTTAAATTGCTATAAACACGAAATATACGTTGAGTTACAGTTTTAAAATAAAACAATATTTCATAACTCACATGAATAAAAAATCTTAATTTTCACCAAATGTTACGTACGAAGCACTTAAAGAAAAGTCAATATAAACCACGATATACATATATTAAAAAGTCATAAACGGTAAACACTTCTCCAAAACACGTACACGTTTAAAAACAAACAATGCTCAATGACAGATGACAGCAACAACCTTGTAAGTTCAAACTGACAGCGGTCACAATGTAGAAGGGGAAGCAACTTCACTAGCGATTGCAAATACTCCCTCCATATATATTCCTACCTCCATGAAACAGCCAGTATATAGCTAGAAATGCTTGATAGAAGGGGAAGGATCGACGATTCGGCGTACAAGAGCCTTGCTATAGGCTTTTGATCGGATGGTATTTAATTTTTTGTAAATAAATGCCTTGCTATAGCGTTCTGAGTCTAAGATTTATGTTTTGATGAGTACTAGCCTTGCTATGGCGTTTCGATTTTAAATTTTTATGACTATTAGCCTACCGATCGGCTGTATATCCTCTGGTAGCTCGAAAATTCTTGAACAATGAGTAAAATGCTATTTTTTGCTTGCTACAGGGCTTTGAATCGCCGATTCTACACGATTTTTAAATTTTATCAGCCAGAAGCCTTGGTGTAGCCTTTCGAGGAAGAATTTTTTAAATTTTGGTGGGTATATGCCTTGGGATCGGCTGAATTTCTGCCAGAGAGCTGAAAAATGCTCGCAGCGGCAGTAAAGTGCTAGTTTTCGGCCGTTGCGGCCTAAAATCGACGATTTTACACGATTTTTGAATTTTGTCGACCAGAAGCCTTGCTGGTGCTCCCGGATTTTGCTAGCTAGAAATTTTGTAGTAGGCTGCATACTTACGTAATCTGCTGTGCGCCATGGGTCTGAAATTTGATTCTGATGCTCTAAATGTTACGTAACGCTTGAGGTACTGTAATTAAAATGCGGATTGTAATTGGAGCGTATAAAAAGTAGTTTGAAATAAAAGATTATGTAACTTTCAATATTATTTATTTTTGATTTATAGAATACATTGAACTTATGCTAATATACTTATACTATGGATTTGAATACACACAATATAATTAGATCTAATTATGATTGATATGTAGATCTTCCTAGACTTTCGAGCTAAAAATTGTGGAACAAAATGAGACAATAATTAATTTTTAACAATGTATTTATTCATAATACAGTGTACATGAAGTACAATCGCTTATATTTGTAACAATAATAATTATAACAATGCATCGTAATAATGTGTGAAAAATGAGTATTTATATTGATCATTGTTTAGGGTAGCATTTATCAAAAACTATGGGTTGGACAGTATTCTACTATAAAAATTTGGAATCATGGGACATTTCTACATAAGCATACTAAAAATTAGGTAAATCTATGATGGACCCATTTTCATAAATTGATAATGTGTGAAAAATGAATATTTCGGTTGATTATTATAGTTGTTTAGGGTAGCATACATCAAAAACTAAGGGTTGTCCAGTATTCTACTATAAAAAATTTGAATCCTGGGACATGTTTACATAAGTATACCAAAATTAGAAAAATCTAGGATGGACCCATTTTTACAAATTGACAATGTGTGAAAAATTAACATGTCGGTTGATTATTATGGCTGTTTAGGGTAGCATATCTCAAAAACTAAGGGTTGCACAGTATCGTACTATAAAAATTTGGAATTTTGTGACATTTTTACAATTTTTTTCCAAAAAATAGATAAATCTATAATGGACCCATTTTTACAAATTGACAATGTGTGAAAAATGAACATTTCGGTTGATTATAGCTGTTTAGGGTGGCATACTCAAAAACTAAGGGTTGGACAGTGTTTTACAATCGAAATTTAGAATCTTGGGTCATTTCTAGATGGGTATACCGAAATTTATTTTTCTATTTGAAGATATTAATGATCTCTACTGTCTATTTGTAATTGTATCGTATTTATTTTGTAGGGTAGTACGCATTGCAAAAGAATAAATAAGAATATAAACATATATGGATTGTACGATGATTTATATTATATCATATTGTTATTATACATTTGTTATTGTATCGTACATGTGCTCATGAGTAAATAAATTTTCAATGAGTCTTATACCCATTGAAAATTAATGATTTATAACTTATTACTAAGTTTTGTTTTATTTATACATATTTTATTTATAAATATAAGACAAGGGATACAAGTACTTCTTGTCGGATTGTGGGGGATGGCAAGGGCGTAGTCTCTCCCGGAAATTCTCCTTCAGGTCTTGGGAAACCTCCAACTCGTCATGAAGGAGCGTATTGTCTAGAATCTAGATGCTGCCATCTATGAACAAACAACGAAATTGTTGTATTTATTATGTTATGAAGTATTAAATAAAACATAAAAATAGTGACGAAATTTATTAGGAAAATTTAAATATGTGTTTGTTTTTCATTTAGAAGTGTTTAAATAACTTTAAAATTGTTTAAAATATAATAGACGTTATATTAAAGATGAGGAATACGTTATATATCAATTAAATTGTGTGATACATTTAAAATAAAACATGATCAATTATTTAAATATAATCTATGCCCCATATAGTTTTCAGAAATAATGTTTGCTATATCCACTAATCGCTACCATACCCAACAAAATCTAATATAAGGAGAAAAAAATAAAATGTCAAACAAATAATACTCAAGGGACATCTCCATGTCCTGTAGGTATCCTGAAGTTCTATCCAGGCACCAGGAAATCGTCCTCGAAAGCACAGTACACGAGCACACCACACATACGTCTTTGCATCACGAAAGCAACAATAAAACTGAATAAATCCATGTAATAGCTAGGTATTAGACAACAATGTGTAATTATATTCGCAAAAAAAATAAATAATTAGCAACGATAAATTATAATTGGCTTCTGTTTCAAAATATAACAAAATGTCTATTGAATATATTAAATTAAAAATAAAATACTTAAAAACTAAATGAGATAGCGACTTGCGGTGTTCAAATTTGGATTCAGGGCATTGTTTTGTATATATAAGCTAACTTTCAGGAATTCAAATTGCTGAAAAAAATTCCGTAATGCTTGTTTCAAAATATAACTAAATTTCTATTGAATGTATTAAATTAAAAATAAAACACTTAAAAACTAAATGAGATAGCGACTTGCGGTGTTCAAATTTGGATTCAGGGCATTATTTTCTATATATATAAGCTAAGATTCAGGAATTCGAATTGCTGACAAAAATTCAGTAATGCTTGTTTCAAAATATAACTAAATTTCTATTGAATATATTAAATTAAAAATAAAATATTCAAAAACTAAATGAGATAGCGACTTGCGGTGTTCAAATTTGGATTCAGAGCATTGTTTTCTATATATAAGCTAAGTTTTAGGAATTCGAATTGCTGAAAAAAATTCAGTAATGCTTGTTTCAAAATATAACTAAATTTCTATTGAATATATTAAATTAAAAATAAAATACTCAAAAACTTAATGAGATAGAAACTTGCGGTGTTCAAATTTGGATTCGGGGCATTGTTTTCTATATATAAGCTAAGTTTCAGGAATTCGAATTGCTGAAAAAAAATTCAGTAATGATTGTTTAAAAATATAAGTAAATGTCTTGAATATATTAAGTTAAAAATAAAATACTCAAAAATTAAATGAGATAGCGACTTGCGGTGTTCAAATTTGGATTTAGGGCATTGTTTTCTATATATACGATAAATTTTAGGAATTCGAATTTCTGAAAAAATGTCAGTAATGCTTGTTTCAAAATATAACTAAATGTCTATTAAATATATTAAGTTAAAAATAAAATATTCTAAAACTAAGTGAGATAGCGCTTTGCGGTGATCAAATTTGGATTCAGGGCATTGTGTTCTATATATAAACTTAGTTTCAGGAATTCGAATTGCTGAAAAAAATTCTGTAATGCTTGTTTCAAAATATAAATAAATTTCTATTGAATATATTAAATTAAAAATAAAATATTCAAAAATTAAATGAGACAGCGACTTGCGGTGTTGAAATTTGGATCCAGGGCATTGTTTTCTATATATAAGCCAAGTTTCAGGAATTCGAATTGCTAAAAAAATTCAGTAATGCTTGTTTCAAAATATAACTAAATTTCTATTGAATATATTAAATTAAAAATAAAATACTCAAAAACTAAATGAGATAGCGATTTGCGGTGTTCAAATTTGGATTCAGGGCGTTGTTTTCTATCTATACGATAAGTTTCAGGAATTCGAATTGATGAAAAAAAATTCATTGATGAATGTTTAAAATTATAAGTAAATGTCTGTTGAATATATTAAGTTTGAAATAAAATATTCAAAAACTAAGTGAGATAGCGCCCTGCGGTGATCAAATTTGGATTGCTTTCTCTATATATACGCTCAGTTTTAGGATTTCGAATTTCTGAAAAACAATTCCGTAATGCTTGTTTCAAAATATAACTAAATGTCTATTGAATATATTAAATTAAAAATAAAATACTCAAAAACTAAATGAGATAGCGACTTGCAGTGTTCAAAATTGGATTCAGGTCATTGTTTTCTATATATACGATAAGTTTCAGGAATTCGAATTGCTGAAAAAAATTTCAGTGATGAATGTTTAAAAATATAAGTAAATGTCTGTTGCATATATTAAGTTTATAAATAAATACTCAAAAACTAACTAAAATTGCGACTTGCGGTTTTCAAATTTGGTTTCATGGGGTTGTTTTCTATATGTATATAACGTTTTAGGAATTGTAATCGCCGAATACGGAGTTAATTTTTAATGCGTAATATTTGAATTTAGCTTTTTGTTTTCTGTACCCTTTAAAAAATATGTATGTATATGTGTGTTTGTATGTATTGTATGTGAATTTATTATGTAGGTGTTGTTTAATGATATGAATTGGTTATGTATTTTGCTATATATTTATTTTATATACGAGTACTTAATGTTTAGGAGGATAAGTTTTATTTATTAATTTACATAAATCTTATAAATAAGTTTTGAGGGGCCCAAATATATGTTTGGGGGTGATTTTGCGATGTTCTGCAACAGTGTGACCATCTCCAAAGCTGAAATCTGGATTCATATTCTTCTGCAACTCATTCACATCCTCCCACGGCTCGTCCAGGACAATGTTCTTTTCTCTGTTACATGGTTCTGTAACAATAAAAATATAGTCGAAATTAATATTTGAATTAGTTGTTATAGATAATAATATGGATTGTGAATTTTTTTAATCGTTTGTTATTAAAAAAAAAACAATATGAAAGTGCGGGATATTCAATATTTAAAAAAATATTTAAGTATTTTAATGAATATCTGAAGTAATTATTGTATTGTATTATGTGTACATTTATATACGCAGTTATTTATTGAGATAAAAATAAAATATATGTAGTAAAATACAAATATAACATGTACAATAATATATGATATGAGTATACGGCACTAAATAATTCTAAATAAATTCAAATTATTATTGAAATGTAAAGTATATCTACATCAAAAATAATCCTTAGAAATAATGGCTGATATACCCAATAATGGGTACAACTGTTCAGTAGTTAAAAATAATAAAAAAAATAATACTTACTATAAATAAATTATTTCCCTAAGTATATATCCAAGTCCTGAAGGTGTCCATATGTCTTCTCCAAGCACCAGGAAGTCGTCCTCGAAGGCACACTACACGAGCACACCACATACACGTCTGTTCACTAGCACTGTAACAATGAAACTGACAAAATAAATGTATATAACAGTTGAGCCATTATATAAAAATAAAAAAAATAGTTAAAATAATGAGTAACAAAAATTATAATGACTGTCTAAGTATTATGTAACTTGTTGACTACCGCATAAGATTTTTGTAAATTTTGTTAAGGTTAATGAACTACCAGCGAAATATATTAAGGGTTGCCTAAAAGGGAGATATTTATTGCTGAAAAATTTATTATTTATGCTTGTTTAAGGACAAATACTTTTCTGAAGGATTCAAGGGGTTCTTATGTTTCAGGAATTCGAATTGCTGAAAAAAAAATTAGCTATGATTGTTGAAAAATATAGGTAAATGTCTGTTGAATATATTAAGTTTAAAATAAAATACTCAAAGACAAAGTGAGATAGACACTTGCGGTTTTTAAATTTGGATTCAGGGGGTTCTTATCTATATATATGCTAGGTTTCAGGAATTCGAATTGCTGAAAAAAAATTCAGTTATGAATGTTGAAAAATATAGGTAAATGTCTATTGAATATACTAAGTTAAAAATAAAATACTCAAAAACTAAGTGAGATAGTCTTGCGGTTTTCAAATTTGGATTCAGAGGATTGTTTTCTATATAATGCTATGTTTCAGGAATTCGAATTGCTGAAAAAAAAATCCGTCATGTTTTTTTTAAATATAACTAAATGTCTGTTTCGTATATTAAGTTTATAATTAAATACTCAAAAACTAAGTAAGATTGCGACTTGCGGTTTCCAAATTTGGTTTCAGGAGGTTGCTTTCTATATTTATATAACGTTTTAGGAATTGTAATCGCCGAATACGTAGTTAAATTTTAATAGGTAATATTTGAATTTAGCTTTTTGTTTTTTGTACCCTGTAAAAAGTAAGTATATATTTAGGTATGCTTGTGAATTTGTTATGTAGGTAATGTATGAATAAATATATATATATATATATATATATATATATATATATATATATATATATATATATATATATATATATATATATATATAATATATATGTTGTTTAATTACATGAGTAAATTATGTACCGATGTTTCTTGCCATATTTTAATTTTATGAAAAGAATACTTAATGTTTAGGAGGATAAGTTTTATTTATTTATTTACATAAATAATATACATAAGTGTTGACAAGCCCAAATATATGTTTGGGGGTGTTTTGCGATGTTCTGCAACAGTGTGACCATTTCCAAAGCTGAAATCTGAATTCATATTCTTCTGAAACTCACATCCTTCTACGGCTCGTCCTGGACCATGTTCTGTAACAATGAAAAAATATTCGAAATTATCATTTGAATTAGTTGTTTTACAACAATATATTATATTTGTATACGGAAGTACCATTACCATTAAATATTTCTAAACAAATTATTTTCGATACAACATTAACAATTATTATTGAAATGTAAAGTATATCTACATCAAAAATAATCCTTAGAAATAATGGCTGATATACCCAATAATGGGTACAACTATTCAATAGTACAAAAATAATAAAAAAATGTTACTTGCTATAAATAAATTATTTCCGTAAGTATAACTCCATGTCCTGAAGGTGTCCATATGTCTTCTCCAAGCGCTGGGAAGTCGTCCTCGAAGACACACTACACGAGCACACCACACACACGTCTATTCACTAATATAAGCAAAGTTTTAACATCGTTTAAATGTTGACAAATAGTTTTCTATAGGAAATTTTAACTTTAGATATTAATATAAAAAGCTGTATTATTGGTACAGATAAACACAAATTGGAGATACAATAAATAAGTTATTACAAATCTTATATTTTTTTACAGATGTTCACGTTTTCGACGTTCCAGCGGTAAGAGATGCAGACATCGCGACTTGGAGAACCCGTTCGTGCGTCTACAGTATCCTGAGGGGCTTCCCTCCGACCCTGGTGGACTTCATTTCGATGCCAGCATCAGGAAACCATCTCCAGACGTCAAAGTCTATGCAAAATAAATGTGAGTTAAACTGTATATTTCACTAATTTTTGTCATGCTTTTTTATTTCACATTTTTATTTATTACTCCTACATAATTAAAGATAGCAACTTGCACGATGAATATTTGGAATCTACATAAAATTCTCTATAAGATACATCTGATTATAATTTTTAACTTTGATTGGTTAAGGAGTTACGGGGCGTTAAAATAAAATGTGTTTCAATTAAATTTTCTCTGAACTTTGTCATGTGCACTTGATTCATATTTTCATTTATCATTGCTACACGAATAAAGATAATAAATAGGGACGTAAAAATTTAGATTTTGTATAAAATTCACTATTAGGATACGGCAAACACATAGTTTTGAGTTAAACAGTTTAGAGAAGAAAGGGAAATGTAATACCAAAAGGTTCATACTTACATGTATTTGTGAAGACAGCGAATTTTCTTAATATATCATCCGGTGTTTTATCATCACAGTAATATATCATCATCGGCGATTCTCACAGAGCAGTACACATTACGTAACACTCACACCAATTAGAATAACATGTTTATAACACTTGATATTATAAAACAATAAACCACACTTTTACGAACAATTATAGTTATTTTAATAGCACTAAAGACATTTTATTTTTAAATATACAACAACCGTATAGTAATAATAATAATAATAATAATAATAATAGAGTTTATTGTAGAAAGGCAGTGCCTATACAAAAGAGTGGTTGCAATATAGTGATCGTATATAATATATACATAATAGTTATTATTCATACATGTAAACAAAATGTAATTTATACAATAAGACCTAGTATGTTGGTGGTGCTGCAGTTTGTGAATTACATGTTCATGGAAAATGATTTGATCTGGAGAGCTGAAACAGTAAAATTATATATATCGTACATTTTAGATTGAGAGAGTGGTCTTAGAATTTGGGTGAGATAATTGTCTTCGTTGGAGTTCTGTAGGTGTTTCCCTAGGAATGTCTGCCTGGGCGACTCGAAGTGTGGACATCTCATGAAGAAGTGATATAGGTTATCGGTCTCTAGATGGTTGCAGATGGAGCAGATGTCGGTTTCACTAAATTTGTAGGTTGTTCCTTTGTAATATAATTGGGCAGTATTACGTGTGGAGGCTACCCTGATTTGGCTAATTATTTTTGTTACATTTATGTTTATTTCGCTATTTAGATATTGCAGGTCATTGTCAGTGCAGATTTCTTTATATATAGTGCTATAAGTTGACGATAAAATTCTGTTTCTGTCTTCATCTTTTAATAGTTGTTCGTATTTTTTAGTCATATCTTCTTCCGAGTTTTTTAGTGCAGTGTAACTTTGCTGGTTAAAAATATCTGCACTATCTATCTTTGCAAACAGCTTTTTGATTTGCGTTGTCCAGTTGAATTTTGGGATATTGTTTTTATTTTTGTCTAATTTTGTTAATTTATTAAAGCATAGTTTAGGGTATCTATTATTATTCATAAGAAATAGCTTTTTTAAGTAGCTTAATGTTTGTTTAAAGATTAGTCCTTCTAGTTTCGTCTGTTTGGTTTCGGTGCGCACTATGTAGTTAGGTGTACATCTGGGCCAGTTGAATATTTGTTTGAAAAAACCAACTTGTACGGTTTCGAGATTTTCACCGTATTGAAGGCTGTATATTTCTGAGGCATATAGTAAAGTGGGTAGGACTACGGTTTTGTACAGGTGTTGTCTAGTCTCCCAAGATTTTGTTTTAGTTGTAGCCATTAGGTCTTTGACGCTACCTGCAGTTCGTCTGGCCTTGCTGATTATGTCATCTTTCGCTCGATTGAATAGGCCTGAACTGGAAAATAGTAGGCCTAGGTAAGTATAATCCCTTGCTACTTCTATAACCGCATTTTGACAAGAGAAGTTTATATTTATTGGTTTTGGTCTACCCCTGAAGAACTGCATGACTTTAGTTTTTTTGCAGTTGATGTTGAGGTCGTTATTATTGCAATATTTTTCGAGACACGTGAGTTTGTTTTGTACATCTGTTGCTGAGTTGCAGAGTATAACTAAATCGTCGGCGTATAGTAACATTAGGATGTCGCTGTGGTGGTTGACGAAAAGGCCTTCGTGTCCTTGTTCTCTAAAGAAATGTTCAATGTCAGCAATGAAGAGGTTGAACAAAAGGGGACTCAGTGAATCACCTTGCAGAACGCCTCTGTTCACATTTATGGAATTTGATTTTTGTTGGTTCGTACATATGGTTATATTTGCATTTTTATAGATGTTTTTTAATAGTCTAACTATTTTTGCACTAACTCCTAAATGAAATATTTTATTCCAAAGCTTTATATGTGTGACTGAATCGAAGGCTTGCTTGAAGTCTATGAATATGGCGAATGTAGTTCGCTTTTCAATGAGTCTAGTTTGTATGAGTGCATGTAAAGTGAAAAGGTTGTCTAGGCAAGATCTGTGTTTTCTGAAGCCGCTTTGTGCTTCCGGTAAAATATTAAAACTTTCGGCCCAGGTTTCTAACCGTGATGAAATTATACTTGTTAGAAGTTTTAACAACAACCGTATAGTAAACTGACATTTACAACAATAAAATTTTGACTGAGGATTAAATAATAAACACCAACGGGCAAACAGAGACTTATGCAACATTTTAAATTATAATTATAATAATTAAATACACATTGCAAAAGTTAAAAATGAATCTGGAATATTTAGATTTTATTGTAAATAATAATAATTAAACGTTTAAAGATAGTTCACTATTAACTTATTAAATTTAGATTATTTTTACAAAATTTAAACAAATTTAAAACTATTTAGCGTTATTTAAATAATTGTAAGAAGGTTACAGGGTAAATCTAGTATTTTGAAAATATATCGCGAACTATAAGTTGTAGTAGAGAACGATTGCATTAAAAATTCGTAAGTTTTTCGTTTGCTATTTACACGACACGATTATTCACAAACACACACCATGTTCACTTCACCGAAGCCCAATAGGAACTGAAGTCTTTATTTTAAAAACATAATATTAATAGTACCACGTAATACCCCCACTATAATTAAGTGTTTATTTGTTATATCTTTTATACCTTGCCGCTCAAAATAAATAATGTTTATGTTTGTTTTCAGGTTCCGCGAAGGGCTGGACTACACCCCGAGATAGGATACGGTAACTACGACACTGGATGAAGATAATAGATGATATTTTTATAAGAATAAATAAATAAAAGAGTTGTTTATTTACCTTTCCTATGTAATAACAAAAGAGACAGGGAAATATCCTATTTTTTAAGGTTTTTACGAATTTTCCTATCCTATCCTTTAGTATTAAGTTCTCTAGGTACGAAAACAATCATCCGACAGGAGTCCGCCCTTTTTCAAAGGGCTTAGGGCTTATTTGAGCCCTTCGGGAAAATCTGACCACGGATTTCAATTATGCAGGTCCAAGTAAGTTTAAAAAAACTTGTCCTGCCCTTCTAGCCCTTTTAGTTCCGGAGTTAGCGTAGGCCCTTCGCCACATACTTGAAGGGCAAATATATTGTAAATCAAATGGTTTTCGTCAATTCTGCGTAAGCCAATGGAAAGGGCGGGTTCAAATCCTCCCGATACGCTATTATCCGACCTTTTAGCCCTTTTAATTAACGTATTTAAGCATTAAACCCTTCGGAAAACTTTAAGGGTGTGTATCTCGGAAACGGTTGGGTTTTCAGCGATTTCCTTGAAATTTCGCGTTCCCTTAGCATCCTTTGAAATGTCGGGGTCGTAGAACAACATATTTAAGTTTCAAGGGCGTAGGGCCAAGGGTTTAAAAATGCGCTAATTAAAATTTGACAGCTTCGTTTTTAAAAAAGTTGAACAAATTCTCATTTTTTTTATATCACTTGTTTTTGTTGTACAGAATAGAACTCGTAGATGTTATTTCAAATAAAATTAGCAATGTTTTAAGAGTAAGTTGCAAATCGTTTCAGCTTAGTTTTTCTGTAATATTTCTTTAGTTTTAAAATGGCATTTTACAACATTTATTAATATTACATAATAGAGTTCTCATGCTACCCTGTTGTCATAATTAAGCGGAATTAACTGTACATACTTCCCTGTCTTTTTGTTGTGGTATTTTCCCCTGGAATAAATAAGGGGTTGTTAAATAACAACTTGTATTAGTTTAAGTAATTTTTAGTGTTTATTTGTAATACATTGTTACCTTTATTATGTTCACAGTTTAAATTGTATTTTTAATTCTTCTTTGTATTTTATATATAAATATACTTACCCTTGTCCTGAAAAATTAGAAATAGGGATGTTTATATAATAGTTTGTATAAATTTTACTTGTATTTATTGTTTATTTGTATCTTACATACTTGTATTTCATGTAAACTACCCTAATCTTCAATATTTTATACAATAAAATATAAATTAAAATATAATTTGTCTATTTCTTTTTAATTTTTTCCTTAAGGGATGAATTCTGTAAGATTTTGTTCCTATACGTATATAGTTCTCAAAATGACCGCTAGATGGCAGCACCTGTCGAAAATCATTACGCCTAAAATATAGGCAACCAGAAATAACGCCGTGTTTACGAATAGTTCCAAAAATGGCCGTTAGGGGGCAGCACATAGGACGTATACCTATTGGGAATTTGTACTTAGTGAATATGGGACCTATACCTATTGGGAATTTGTACTTATTGAAAATGGGACGTATACCTACTGGGAATTTGTACTTAATGAATATGGGACGTATACCTATAGTTCTAAAAATGACCGCTAGATGGCAGCACCTGTCGGACATCATTGCGCCTAAAATATAGGCAACCAGAAATAACACCGTGTTTACGAATAGTTCCAAAAATGGCCGTTAGGAGGCAGCACATAGGACGTATACCTATTGGGAATTTGTACTCAGTGAAAATGGGACGTATACGTATTGGGAATTTGTACTCAGTGAAAATGGGACGTATACCTATTGGGAATTTATACTCATTGAAAATGAGACGTATACCTATTGGGAATTTGTACTCAGTGAAAATGAGACGTATACCTATTGGGAATTTATACTCATTGAAAATGAGACGTATACCTATTGGGAATTTGGACTCAGTGAAAATGGGACGTATACCTATTGGAAATTTGTACTCAGTGAAAATGGGACGTATACCTATTGGGAATTTGTACTAATTGAAAATGGGACGTATGCCTATTGGGAATTTTGAAAATGGGACGTATAACTTTGAAAATAAAAAAATTAGGTGAAAAAAATTTTTTTTGTAGCTAATACTCTAGTTGAATTCTTTATCGACAGGTGCGGACGTTTTAAAAACTACATACGTATAGGGACTTTATTTTATTTTTTATTTATTTGTCTTATAATAAGAAATTACAAAATTTTTAACATAATAATATATTTGTATTATAAGATCAAGAAATTACAACAATTCAACTTATAAAAATTAAAGTTTATTGTCATTACAAAAGACTATTTGACAGTCATACATTGTTAATAGATTTGTTATCAAATTTAGTAACAAATATGAACAGAAATATAACAAATGAATCGTAAAATATTTTAAGTTTAAAAATTCTGTTCATAATTATTTCCTACTAAATTTGTTAACAAATCTATTAACGATTTATAACAATGTCACACAGGGTTGTTATAAAACTAAAACATTTGTTACCGTATAAATTGTCATTATTATGGCTATTTTATTTGTTGTAAATTATTTTGCATCTTTATTCTGCAAATAAAAGTTTATCTGGAGATTTAACTTTTATTTACAGAATAAAGATGCAAAATAATTGACAACAAATATAATAGCCATAATAATGACAATTTATACGGTAACAAATGTTTTAGTTGTATAACTGATACGAAACTCCAAATAAATATTATATATTTTGACTAAAACCGCCCAAATATATAATATAATATTAGAGTTCCGTTTACAATACTTATTTAACAAACTAAAACTTGGGGTCCCCAAATAAGATTCCTTGTTCCCATTGTTAAAGGTACAAGATTTCTTATTCAGTTTAAGACCGTTTGCGAACCTTTATATTAAATACATTATATATATTTTTGGTGTTACCACCTCAACCGCCCACTCACCAAAATATATAATATTTATTAATATAAAGCTTCGTTTACAATAAATACTTAAAATCTAACTTTGCCCTGACCGCGTCAAAATACTTAATAATAATTACAATTTTTACTAAAGCTACCTAACTTTAAAACTAATGTGATGGGTTTAAATTAAAATACACAAAATATTATTTTATTGTACATACATTTTAAACAAGTCATTATGCAGAGGAAGCCATGAAGACGCATCCCAATCGGCACTGCAATGTCGGAGACGGCGGCGGTTGGTAATTTTTTAACTTATAACTATCTTAAAACTATAAATGAAACGTTTTATATAATAAATGATGTATATAGGGAGACACCACCCTCATACCAAACCCACGCTCCCTATATATACCATTTATTAGATAAATACAGTTCCGTATACAATAATACCTTATAATCTAACTTAAACTATTGTAGTTCCCCCCAAATTAAGTTTATGAAGTGCACAAAAAAGCCTATCGTACGTTAATATCTTTTTCAAACAAAAGCAAATCTAAAAATGGTAAGTTACGTTAATTTTCTCTCTCTCAAAAAGCAAAAACAACCCTTGCCTATCTTATATCTAAGCTATCTTATGTCTACGCAAGCTATCTTATATCTAGACTATGTTAAGCTACGGTGAAGTGAGAGAGAGATATACGAGAGCTAAGACAAAAAGTGAGAATGCCGATGGGTGATTCTCACAGTAGTTTACGTGAGGGTTAAGCCGACCCCAGTCGCGACCACTAAAGGTTTACGGCCTACACACGCGAGCCAATTAAGGACAAGGGAAGCAATTAAGTGATATTCCGCGGCTTGGATGCAATAAAGAGCTACTCCCGATGGCATCGCCCGGCCATTCCCGAAACACCTGACACCGAACGCGATCAACCCGTGTGCTCATACAAATAAGCTATAAATCAAAACATAAACTTTTATTTTGTCTTTAATAATTCGTTGCCATTAAAAGTTAAACGATGATTACGTTGCCTCCGGATGAGGAGAGCACATACGGCCATAAGAGAATTTCCTGTGTAAGCATTCAGGTTTGTTTAAAACTTTTCTCATTTGAGTCTAGCGGTTTTAAAGCGTCCAAACTAGAGCAGCGGCCAGTACGAACGATGGTCAGCACTGGTACAAAAGAATTAAACTGTCCCTAGAAACATTCACACAAGTGTGAAGCGATCCACCAGAATATAGGTTTCACATGGCGTTGTGAATGCTATACATATCAGTCCACTCAATTATGGAAATCGCGCACGAATCCTGCCTAACCATCCCACTAACCGTGATGTTATAATTATGAATAAAAAAATAAGGAAACCCGAACCCACAAACAAGTTTCGAATCTCACACCCCCTACTTCCTGATTCTCTCACCATTCGACAGCAAGCATGCCCCGACACACCAATTCATACAATTTTTTTTTTCACATTCACTCTCCCTAGATGCCGTCTGGGCAATCAAAACGCACGATTTTATGATGAATTATCGGTAAGGAATGCACTTCAACTTTATCAATTTATTTTTAATATTTAAAGAAAACGCGTGTTTGCTCAACGGCGCGATGAGCCAAAGTTTATTTAATTAACACCTGAAAATACATTTCAAAGAACTTAAAACTAAACTACTCAAAAGTGAATAGATATATCACAAAAAGTTTTATTTATGAGAGCTAAATATTACTTATGTTTATTTGTATCAATATTTAAACGAAAAAGTAATTTTAAATCCCTATTCACTTTTGAGTAGTACAATTTATAATCTAATATTATTTTAGTCTTCTTGATGTCCAATTCCTGAAAGATATATGCTAATTATATGGTCCCATACATTTATTTTATTGATAAACAGTCGACATTTCAATTTTAAATTGTTTGAATATTATACAGACATTCATGAAAGTTATATTTCTTTCAATGTAATACTCAAAATCGAATTTGAGTACAAGATAATATTTAGACATTTATAATATTTATTTTATTGATAAACAGTCGACATTTCAATTTTAAATTGTTTGAATATTATAAAGACATTCATGAAAGTTATATTTCTTTCAATGTAGTACTCAAAATCGAATTTGAGTACAAGATAATATTTAGACATTTATAATATTTATTTTATTGATAAACAGTCGACATTTCAATTTTAAATTGTTTGAATATTATACAGACATTCATGAAAGTTATATTTCTTTCAATGTAGTACTCAAAATCGAATTTGAGTACAAGATAATATTTAGACATTTATAATATTTATTTTATTGATAAACAGTCGACATTTTAATTTTAAATTGTTTGAATATTATACAGACATTCATGAAAGTTATATTTCTTTCAATGTAGTACTCAAAATCGAATTTGAGTACAAGATAATATTTAGACATTTATAATATTTATTTTATTGATAAACAGTCGACATTTCAATTTTAAATTGTTTGAATATTATACAGACATTCATGAAAGTTATATTTCTTTCAATGTAGTACTCAAAATCGAATTTGAGTACAAGATAATATTTAGACATTTATAATATTTATTTTATTGATAAACAGTCGACATTTCAATTTTAAATTGTTTGAATATTATAAAGACATTCATGAAAGTTATATTTCTTTCAATGTAGTACTCAAAATCGAATTTGAGTACAAGATAATATTTAGACATTTATAATATTTATTTTATTGATAAACAGTCGACATTTCAATTTTAAATTGTTTGAATATTATACAGACATTCATGAAAGTTATATTTCTTTCAATGTAGTACTCAAAATCGAATTTGAGTACAAGATAATATTTAGACATTTATAATATTTATTTTATTGATAAACAGTCGACATTTTAATTTTAAATTGTTTGAATATTATACAGACATTCATGAAAGTTATATTTCTTTCAATGTAGTACTCAAAATCGAATTTGAGTACAAGATAATATTTAGACATTTATAATATTTATTTTATTGATAAACAGTCGACATTTTAATTTTAAATTGTTTGAATATTATACAGACATTCATGAAAGTTATATTTCTTTCAATGTAATACTCAAAATCGAATTTGAGTACAAGATAATATTTAGACATTTATAATAGTCATATTTCATTGACTAAGTTCTCATGGTTGAATATGAGAACAAGTTAATAATTAGGCATATAGTCATAATCCTTTGACTATAAGTTCTCATGGTTGAGTATGAGAACAAAACACTTTATAAAAAAATAAAGATTCCTACCAGTTCATCCATTAATGGACCGGCTACGTCGTAGATTTGTCTGGTGCTCAGCTATCCCTTCCAAGATCCTTGAACTTGCAAACTATAGCAGCAGAAGATCTGGAGTATTGAAATCCAAAGCTCGAAATCTGCATCCAAATTCTCCAAGTTTCTGGATGAAATGTCCGCCTATTAAATAATTATTATTAGTTTGTGATCTTTAAACGACTTTAAAAACTATAGGATAAAATTTCGTATGACAAAAGTGTCTTCATTACACAAGATACTTGAGGAAAGTAATGTTTTTCTCAATTAATTTTTATAAATACACACGTACCATGCGATATTTTATCCAACAGTTTTTAAATATCCATTTGTAATCAGCAGGAGGTGTTGTTGGTAAAAAATCTGATGTTATTTTTACACTTTGATATAGTTGGCGGGAGGTACTGTTGTTTTATCCTGATTTGTAATTAGCGAGAGGTATTGTTGTTAAATAAAAATCTACACTTTGATTTAGTTGGCGGGAGGTATTGTAAAAATATCAAATATCAGCCTGCGATTGGTTGTTTTTACCTCCCGTCACCTTTAGGTAAGGAAGGTATTGTCTTTGGTCAAAAAATTCAATGATGAGTTTTATACTTCATATTCAATATATATAGAGTTAAAGATTTATAAAGATATTAAATTTCATAAATCAGCCAGGTATGCTAAACATGAAAACTACTAATATATTCAGATAATTCAAATTGACAGATGTGAGCATCAATGAAAAGTGAATGTGGCTGAGATAAGGATGTTGAAAAAGATGTTAGGGAAGACACGGAAAGATACGGCAAGGAATGAAAGAATAAGGGAAATATATTCTAGTGTTAGAAGTTTGTAGAAAGATACAAAAGAGACGATTACATTGGTTTGAAAATGTCATGAGAGATGAAGAATATATTGGAAGAGGAATGAACAGCTTAGTAATAAAAGGTTGAAAAACCAAAGATAAGATGGAAGGACTGTATTGCGGAAGTCTTGAGAAAAAGAAGTGAATGAGAACGACACGCAAAAAAATGAGTGGAAGAAGAAAATAAAAAATTGCGACCCCTAATGAATGGGAAAAGCTAAAGAAGAAGATAATATGTGTCAAGTGCAATATGCATAGTTTATGAAATAATTTTACTGGAAATAATTTAGAATCTCTTGCAAGAAAATTTATGCATGGGATTTATACATAATACACAGGATTGACGGAAGGTATTGTGCTGGCCACATCAGATTTTTTTATTTAAAAGTATAGCTCTCCAATCGATAAAATGTATTAACTTTACAGGGCATAGCAGAGGGGAGGTTCAATTGACGGGAGGTACTACTTCTCTATTTCTATTTGTAATTAGCGAGAGGTATTGTTGTTAAAAAATCTAATGCCATCTTTACACTTTGATTTATTTGCGGGAGATACTGTTCTATCCTCATTTATAAGCGAGAGGTATTGTTAAATAAAAATCTATTGGCATCTAACACTTTTATTTGGTTGGCGGGAGGTACTGTTGTTCTATCATTTGTAATAAGCGAGAGATATTGTTAAATAGAAATCTATCCCTTTCCACTATATATTGTAAGACAGGCCAAACATGACATAGAATAACAAAAACAGGAATGAACACTCACTCGCAAATTTTGTTTTTTGTAAGACAGAGATGGAAATATATAACTATTTCATTCAAATTAACTCTTCTTTTTACTGTAATTTTTTTGGGAAACAAAGTGCTAAGTCCGTACGCCTACATATCTATGGAACCATAGAGTAATACTACAATAAAGGAATGTACACTTACTCGCAAAAAAATGTTTTTTGTAAGACCGAGAGGGGAATATATAACTATTTCATTCTAATAAACTCTTCTTCTTAATGTAATTTTTTTTGGGAAACAAAGTGTTAATTAAGTCCGTACGTCTACATATCTATGGAACCATAGAGTAATACCTACAATAAAAAATTGTACACTCACTCAACAAATAATGATTTTTGTAAGACAGAGAGACAAATATACAACTATTTCATTCTATTGAATTCTTCTTTTTACTGTCATTTTTTTTTGAAAATATATGGTGTAAAGTCCTTAACATATCTCGGTGACAACACGATGTATTATACATGTAGTTAGGGACATAGGGTATTTTTGTAGATAAACATAAGTATTAAAACTATTTAATATCTCGGGAGGGATTAAACATATTTCAATTTTTATTTTAAATATTAATACAGTAATGATGACCGTATTTGTATATACGCAGAAGAGGTTAAATAGTCGTTCAAAAAATAAACAAACTAGGGTTCAAATCTGAAATTACTATTTAATATCTCGGGAGGGGGTTGAAAATATTTCAATTTTTATTTTAAATATGAATACAGTTATGATGACCGTATTTGTATATACGGAGAAGTGGTTAAATAGTCGTTCAAAAAATGAACAAACTCGAGTTCAAATCTGAAAAAACTATTTAATATCTCGGGAGGGGGTTGAAAATATTTCAATTTTTATTTTAAATATGAATACAGTTATGATGACCGTATTTGTATATACGGAGAAGTGGTTAAATAGTCGTTCAAAAAATGAACAAACTCGAGTTCAAATCTGAAAAAACTATTTAATATCTCGGGAGGGGGTTGAAAATATTTCAATTTTTATTTTAAATATGAATACAGTTATGATGACCGTATTTGTATATACGGAGAAGTGGTTAAATAGTCGTTCAAAAAATGAACAAACTCGAGTTCAAATCTGAAAAAACTATTTAATATCTCGGGAGGGGATTGAAAATATTTCAATTTCTATTTTAAATATGAATACAGTAATAGTGACCGTATTTGTATATATGGACAAGTGGTTAAATAGTCGTTCAAAAAATAAACAAACTCGAATTCAAATCTGAAAAAACTATTTAATATCTCGGGAGGGGGTTGAAAATATTTCTATTTCTATTTTAAATATAAATACAGTAATGGTGACCGTATTTGTATATACGGAGAAGAGGTTAAATAGTCGTTCAAAATATAAACAAACTCGAGTTCAAATCTGAAAAAACTATTTAATATCTCGGGAGGGGGTTGAAAATATTTCTATTTCTATTTTAAATATAAATACAGTAATGGTGACCGTATTTGTATATACGGAGAAGAGGTTAAATAGTCGTTCAAAATATAAACAAACTCGAGTTCAAATCTGAAAAAATATTTAATATCTCGGGAGGGGGTTGAAAATATTTCTATTTCTATTTTAAATATAAATACAGTAATGGTGACCGTATTTGTATATACGGAGAAGAGGTTAAATAGTCGTTCAAAAAATAAACAAACTCGAATTCAAATCTGAAAAAACTATTTAATATCTCGGGAGGGGGTTGAAAATATTTCTATTTCTATTTTAAATATAAATACAGTAATGGTGACCGTATTTGTATATACGGAGAAGAGGTTAAATAGTCGTTCAAAAAATAAACAAACTCGAATTCAAATCTGAAAAAACTATTTAATATCTCGGGAGGGGGTTGAAAATATTTCTATTTCTATTTTAAATATAAATACAGTAATGGTGACCGTATTTGTATATACGGAGAAGAGGTTAAATAGTCGTTCAAAAAATAAACAAACTCGAATTCAAATCTGAAAAAACTATTTAATATCTCGGGAGGGGGTTGAAAATATTTCTATTTCTATTTTAAATATAAATACAGTAATGGTGACCGTATTTGTATATACGGAGAAGAGGTTAAATAGTCGTTCAAAATATAAACAAACTCGAGTTCAAATCTGAAAAAACTATTTAATATCTCGGGAGGGGGTTGAAAATATTTCTATTTCTATTTTAAATATAAATACAGTAATGGTGACCGTATTTGTATATACGGAGAAGAGGTTAAATAGTCGTTCAAAATATAAACAAACTCGAGTTCAAATCTGAAAAAACTATTTAATATCTCGGGAGGGGGTTGAAAATATTTCTATTTCTATTTTAAATATAAATACAGTAATGGTGACCGTATTTGTATATACGGAGAAGAGGTTAAATAGTCGTTCAAAAAATAAACAAACTCGAATTCAAATCTGAAAAAACTATTTAATATCTCGGGAGGGGGTTGAAAATATTTCTATTTCTATTTTAAATATAAATACAGTAATGGTGACCGTATTTGTATATACGGAGAAGAGGTTAAATAGTCGTTCAAAAAATAAACAAACTCGAATTCAAATCTGAAAAAACTATTTAATATCTCGGGAGGGGGTTGAAAATATTTCTATTTCTATTTTAAATATAAATACAGTAATGGTGACCGTATTTGTATATACGGAGAAGAGGTTAAATAGTCGTTCAAAAAATAAACAAACTCGAATTCAAATCTGAAAAAACTATTTAATATCTCGGGAGGGGGTTGAAAATATTTCTATTTCTATTTTAAATATAAATACAGTAATGGTGACCGTATTTGTATATACGGAGAAGAGGTTAAATAGTCGTTCAAAAAATAAACAAACTCGAATTCAAATCTGAAAAAACTATTTAATATCTCGGGAGGGGGTTGAAAATATTTCTATTTCTATTTTAAATATAAATACAGTAATGGTGACCGTATTTGTATATACGGAGAAGAGGTTAAATAGTCGTTCAAAAAATAAACAAACTCGAATTCAAATCTGAAAAAACTATTTAATATCTCGGGAGGGGGTTGAAAATATTTCTATTTCTATTTTAAATATAAATACAGTAATGGTGACCGTATTTGTATATACGGAGAAGAGGTTAAATAGTCGTTCAAAAAATAAACAAACTCGAATTCAAATCTGAAAAAACTATTTAATATCTCGGGAGGGGGTTGAAAATATTTCTATTTCTATTTTAAATATAAATACAGTAATGGTGACCGTATTTGTATATACGGAGAAGAGGTTAAATAGTCGTTCAAAATATAAACAAACTCGAGTTCAAATCTGAAAAAACTATTTAATATCTCGGGAGGGGGTTGAAAATATTTCTATTTCTATTTTAAATATAAATACAGTAATGGTGACCGTATTTGTATATACGGAGAAGAGGTTAAATAGTCGTTCAAAAAATAAACAAACTCGAATTCAAATCTGAAAAAACTATTTAATATCTCGGGAGGGGGTTGAAAATATTTCTATTTCTATTTTAAATATAAATACAGTAATGGTGACCGTATTTGTATATACGGAGAAGAGGTTAAATAGTCGTTCAAAATATAAACAAACTCGAGTTCAAATCTGAAAAAACTATTTAATATCTCGGGAGGGGGTTGAAAATATTTCTATTTCTATTTTAAATATAAATACAGTAATGGTGACCGTATTTGTATATACGGAGAAGAGGTTAAATAGTCGTTCAAAAAATAAACAAACTCGAATTCAAATCTGAAAAAACTATTTAATATCTCGGGAGGGGGTTGAAAATATTTCTATTTCTATTTTAAATATAAATACAGTAATGGTGACCGTATTTGTATATACGGAGAAGAGGTTAAATAGTCGTTCAAAAAATAAACAAACTCGAATTCAAATCTGAAAAAACTATTTAATATCTCGGGAGGGGGTTGAAAATATTTCTATTTCTATTTTAAATATAAATACAGTAATGGTGACCGTATTTGTATATACGGAGAAGAGGTTAAATAGTCGTTCAAAAAATAAACAAACTCGAATTCAAATCTGAAAAAACTATTTAATATCTCGGGAGGGGGTTGAAAATATTTCTATTTCTATTTTAAATATAAATACAGTAATGGTGACCGTATTTGTATATACGGAGAAGAGGTTAAATAGTCGTTCAAAAAATAAACAAACTCGAATTCAAATCTGAAAAAACTATTTAATATCTCGGGAGGGGGTTGAAAATATTTCTATTTCTATTTTAAATATAAATACAGTAATGGTGACCGTATTTGTATATACGGAGAAGAGGTTAAATAGTCGTTCAAAATATAAACAAACTCGAGTTCAAATCTGAAAAAACTATTTAATATCTCGGGAGGGGGTTGAAAATATTTCTATTTCTATTTTAAATATAAATACAGTAATGGTGACCGTATTTGTATATACGGAGAAGAGGTTAAATAGTCGTTCAAAAAATAAACAAACTCGAATTCAAATCTGAAAAAACTATTTAATATCTCGGGAGGGGGTTGAAAATATTTCTATTTCTATTTTAAATATAAATACAGTAATGGTGACCGTATTTGTATATACGGAGAAGAGGTTAAATAGTCGTTCAAAAAATAAACAAACTCGAATTCAAATCTGAAAAAACTATTTAATATCTCGGGAGGGGGTTGAAAATATTTCTATTTCTATTTTAAATATAAATACAGTAATGGTGACCGTATTTGTATATACGGAGAAGAGGTTAAATAGTCGTTCAAAAAATAAACAAACTCGAATTCAAATCTGAAAAAACTATTTAATATCTCGGGAGGGGGTTGAAAATATTTCTATTTCTATTTTAAATATAAATACAGTAATGGTGACCGTATTTGTATATACGGAGAAGAGGTTAAATAGTCGTTCAAAATATAAACAAACTCGAGTTCAAATCTGAAAAAACTATTTAATATCTCGGGAGGGGGTTGAAAATATTTCTATTTCTATTTTAAATATAAATACAGTAATGGTGACCGTATTTGTATATACGGAGAAGAGGTTAAATAGTCGTTCAAAAAATAAACAAACTCGAATTCAAATCTGAAAAAACTATTTAATATCTCGGGAGGGGGTTGAAAATATTTCTATTTCTATTTTAAATATAAATACAGTAATGGTGACCGTATTTGTATATACGGAGAAGAGGTTAAATAGTCGTTCAAAATATAAACAAACTCGAGTTCAAATCTGAAAAAACTATTTAATATCTCGGGAGGGGGTTGAAAATATTTCTATTTCTATTTTAAATATAAATACAGTAATGGTGACCGTATTTGTATATACGGAGAAGAGGTTAAATAGTCGTTCAAAAAATAAACAAACTCGAATTCAAATCTGAAAAAACTATTTAATATCTCGGGAGGGGGTTGAAAATATTTCTATTTCTATTTTAAATATAAATACAGTAATGGTGACCGTATTTGTATATACGGAGAAGAGGTTAAATAGTCGTTCAAAAAATAAACAAACTCGAATTCAAATCTGAAAAAACTATTTAATATCTCGGGAGGGGGTTGAAAATATTTCTATTTCTATTTTAAATATAAATACAGTAATGGTGACCGTATTTGTATATACGGAGAAGAGGTTAAATAGTCGTTCAAAAAATAAACAAACTCGAATTCAAATCTGAAAAAACTATTTAATATCTCGGGAGGGGGTTGAAAATATTTCTATTTCTATTTTAAATATAAATACAGTAATGGTGACCGTATTTGTATATACGGAGAAGAGGTTAAATAGTCGTTCAAAAAATAAACAAACTCGAATTCAAATCTGAAAAAACTATTTAATATCTCGGGAGGGGGTTGAAAATATTTCTATTTCTATTTTAAATATAAATACAGTAATGGTGACCGTATTTGTATATACGGAGAAGAGGTTAAATAGTCGTTCAAAATATAAACAAACTCGAGTTCAAATCTGAAAAAACTATTTAATATCTCGGGAGGGGGTTGAAAATATTTCTATTTCTATTTTAAATATAAATACAGTAATGGTGACCGTATTTGTATATACGGAGAAGAGGTTAAATAGTCGTTCAAAAAATAAACAAACTCGAATTCAAATCTGAAAAAACTATTTAATATCTCGGGAGGGGGTTGAAAATATTTCTATTTCTATTTTAAATATAAATACAGTAATGGTGACCGTATTTGTATATACGGAGAAGAGGTTAAATAGTCGTTCAAAAAATAAACAAACTCGAATTCAAATCTGAAAAAACTATTTAATATCTCGGGAGGGGGTTGAAAATATTTCTATTTCTATTTTAAATATAAATACAGTAATGGTGACCGTATTTGTATATACGGAGAAGAGGTTAAATAGTCGTTCAAAAAATAAACAAACTCGAGTTCAAATCTGAAAAAACTATTTAATATCTCGGGAGGGGGTTGAAAATATTTCTATTTCTATTTTAAATATAAATACAGTAATGGTGACCGTATTTGTATATACGGAGAAGAGGTTAAATAGTCGTTCAAAAAATAAACAAACTCGAATTCAAATCTGAAAAAACTATTTAATATCTCGGGAGGGGGTTGAAAATATTTCTATTTCTATTTTAAATATAAATACAGTAATGGTGACCGTATTTGTATATACGGAGAAGAGGTTAAATAGTCGTTCAAAATATAAACAAACTCGAGTTCAAATCTGAAAAAACTATTTAATATCTCGGGAGGGGGTTGAAAATATTTCTATTTCTATTTTAAATATAAATACAGTAATGGTGACCGTATTTGTATATACGGAGAAGAGGTTAAATAGTCGTTCAAAAAATAAACAAACTCGAATTCAAATCTGAAAAAAACTATTTAATATCTCGGGAGGGGGTTGAAAATATTTCTATTTCTATTTTAAATATAAATACAGTAATGGTGACCGTATTTGTATATACGGAGAAGAGGTTAAATAGTCGTTCAAAAAATAAACAAACTCGAATTCAAATCTGAAAAAACTATTTAATATCTCGGGAGGGGGTTGAAAATATTTCTATTTCTATTTTAAATATAAATACAGTAATGGTGACCGTATTTGTATATACGGAGAAGAGGTTAAATAGTCGTTCAAAAAATAAACAAACTCGAATTCAAATCTGAAAAAACTATTTAATATCTCGGGAGGGGGTTGAAAATATTTCTATTTCTATTTTAAATATAAATACAGTAATGGTGACCGTATTTGTATATACGGAGAAGAGGTTAAATAGTCGTTCAAAAAATAAACAAACTCGAATTCAAATCTGAAAAAACTATTTAATATCTCGGGAGGGGGTTGAAAATATTTCTATTTCTATTTTAAATATAAATACAGTAATGGTGACCGTATTTGTATATACGGAGAAGAGGTTAAATAGTCGTTCAAAATATAAACAAACTCGAGTTCAAATCTGAAAAAACTATTTAATATGTCCGGAGGGGGTTGAAAATATTTCAATTTTTATTTTAAATATAAATACAGTAATGGTGACCGTATTTGTATATACGGAGAAGAGGTTAAATAGTCGTTCAAAATATAAACAAACTCGAGTTCAAATCTGAAAAAACTATTTAATATCTCGGGAGGGGGTTGAAAATATTTCTATTTCTATTTTAAATATAAATACAGTAATGGTGACCGTATTTGTATATACGGAGAAGAGGTTAAATAGTCGTTCAAAATATAAACAAACTCGAGTTCAAATCTGAAAAAACTATTTAATATGTCCGGAGGGGGTTGAAAATATTTCAATTTTTATTTTAAATATAAATACAGTAATGGTGACCGTATTTGTATATACGGAGAAGAGGTTAAATAGTCGTTCAAAATATAAACAAACTCGAGTTCAAATCTGAAAAAACTATTTAATATCTCGGGAGGGGGTTGAAAATATTTCTATTTCTATTTTAAATATAAATACAGTAATGGTGACCGTATTTGTATATACGGAGAAGAGGTTAAATAGTCGTTCAAAAAATAAACAAACTCGAGTTCAAATCTGAAAAAACTATTTAATATCTCGGGAGGGGGTTGAAAATATTTCTATTTCTATTTTAAATATAAATACAGTAATGGTGACCGTATTTGTATATACGGAGAAGAGGTTAAATAGTCGTTCAAAATATAAACAAACTCGAGTTCAAATCTGAAAAAACTATTTAATATGTCGGGAGGGGGTTGAAAATATTTCTATTTCTATTTTAAATATAAATACAGTAATGGTGACCGTATTTGTATATACGGAGAAGAGGTTAAATAGTCGTTCAAAAAATAAACAAACTCGAGTTCAAATCTGAAAAAACTATTTAATATGTCGGGAGGGGGTTGAAAATATTTCTATTTCTATTTTAAATATAAATACAGTAATGGTGACCGTATTTGTATATACGGAGAAGAGGTTAAATAGTCGTTCAAAAAATAAACAAACTCGAGTTCAAATCTGAAAAAACTATTTAATATCTCGGGAGGGGGTTGAAAATATTTCTATTTCTATTTTAAATATAAATACAGTAATGGTGACCGTATTTGTATATACGGAGAAGAGGTTAAATAGTCGTTCAAAATATAAACAAACTCGAGTTCAAATCTGAAAAAACTATTTAATATGTCGGGAGGGGGTTGAAAATATTTCTATTTCTATTTTAAATATAAATACAGTAATGGTGACCGTATTTGTATATACGGAGAAGAGGTTAAATAGTCGTTCAAAAAATAAACAAACTCGAGTTCAAATCTGAAAAAACTATTTAATATCTCGGGAAGGGGTTGAAAATATTTCTATTTCTATTTTAAATATAAATACAGTAATGGTGACCGTATTTGTATATACGGAGAAGAGGTTAAATAGTCGTTCAAAAAATAAACAAACTCGAATTCAAATCTGAAAAAACTATTTAATATCTCGGGAGGGGGTTGAAAATATTTCTATTTCTATTTTAAATATAAATACAGTAATGGTGACCGTATTTGTATATACGGAGAAGAGGTTAAATAGTTGTTCAAAAAATAAACAAACTCGAGTTCAAATCTGAAAAAACTATTTAATATCTCGGGAGGGGGTTGAAAATATTTCAATTTTTATTTTAAATATGAATACAGTAATGGTACAAGATAATATTTAGACATTTATAATATGTAGTCATATTTCACTGACTAAGAATATGAGAACAAGTTTATAATTAGGCATATAGTCATAATCCTTTGACTATAAGTTCTCATGGTTGAGTATGAGAAAATATTTTATAAAAAAATAAATATTCCTACCAGTTCATCCATTAATGGACCAGCTACGTCGTAGATTTGTCTGGTGCTCAATTATCCCTTCCAATATCCTTGAACTTGCAAACTAAAGGACAAGTTCTAGGCTTGAACCCAAGGCCGAAATCTATATCCAAATTCTCCAAGTTTCTTTATGTCTCAGACCAACGAAAGGTCCGCCTATTAAATAATAATTATTAGTTTGTGATTGGGTTCAAATCCGAAAAAAAAACTATTTAATATCTCGGGAGGGGTTGAAAATATTTCAATTTTTATTTTAAATATAAATACAGTAATGGTGACCGTATTTGTATATATGAACAAGTGGTTAATAGTCGTTCAAAAAATAAACAAAGTAGGGTTGAAATCTGAAATCTTAATATCTTGGGAGGGGGTTAAAATATTTAAATTTTTATTAATTTGCAACAATATGAAAGCCCAAAATATAGAAAACGTATTAAACTCGTAAAGAGATGATTGTTTTGATTATAACTTTATACGGGTATTACATAATTTTTTTCACAAGTTTGTCAGTTTTAAATATTTTTAGATTTAATGCAAAACATTATTTATCTCCATACATTATTATTATTATATTTATACTATAATATTCTTTTTATCTAATATGCTAACTCTAAAATCATCATACAAAAATAATACAAAAATGCAAAGAATAGAACAATCACTATATCTAAAGGACTTACTTTTCGAAATTGACTGAGATTCCTTGGATATTTGTAGTTACAGACGTTTATTATTATGTTACGAATAAGTAAAAGTAAAAATAACATTAGATTAATAAAGAATTTATGCAAAAAACATCATAAAACTGCACTAGCAAAACATGGTAAACATACAAACAAGAACGACGCGACAGGTCTACAAGATGGCGATTGAAATAAGAATGACGTCATTGGTTGTTTCAATGATTAAGGGATTGACATTGCATATTGATAAATATTCAAAAATCTTTGTACGAGCTCAACCCTAAATGTATTTGTACCCTCTGAAATATTAAATATGTTATTAATTAAATTTCTCATTTACAAGATAATCAACGGGCAAATATATGACAAAAGACAAGTCCCAAAAATTTTCGTTCCAACAGTAAATAATACAATACTAATGTTAGTATTATCTACAAAACTGAGGGTAAAGGTAACTGACAATATACTCAATTAATTGCCATCTTAAATTTTATTACTTTAATAAAAAATATTTGCGAATTATTAAAGACGAAAACATTTGTCACATGCAAACAATGGTTTATTTGCAAATATTATTAAACCTAAGAAATTTTATTGTAAGCAATGTATTCAAGTTCTATACACTGTATTAATACACCATATCAAAATTTGTTGAATTGGAGAAATAATCATCCAGAAGTTTATTTATTCTTGTTTTTAATATAATTGTAGGTGGTACTTAAATAAATAAATATCACTTTATAAATAATACTAACATAAATATTGTATTATTTACTGTTGGAACTGAAAAAAAAATAGCACGTGTCTGTTGTCATATATTTGCCCGTAGATTATTTTTAAAATGATAAATTTAGGTATTAACATTATATTTAAATCCAGTACACTTTATTAATACATAAAATAAAAAATTGTCCAAATATAGTCTTAACTATTGTAACCTAAAAATTTATTTTTTATTTCTGTTAATATATTTTTTTCAGAGGGTACGAATACATTTGGGATTGGGCTCGTATAAATCCAAGGGGGGTATCCGATTAGAGACGATAATATTTTCTTAAACCAGTGGTTCCTAAGTTACAACACAAAGTTATATTTTTTTACGTTCGCAAATATGAAAAATGAGCCGATTTGCAAGTTAACAATTTTTTTAAAAAACTTAATTATACTATTGAGAATAGGTCTTTTATATTAATATAAAGCTAAGTCAGCAACAATGACCTACAAACTAATTGAGAAATAATATAAGCTAATGCTTTTCCTACAACTATTTATGAATATTATGGCCTTAATTGTACAATTCAGCATATGTGATTTTATTACAATTAATATTACATGCTATAAGGATGTTAAACTGACCAATCCTACACTAATAAATCAGAGAAATATGAACAAAAGAAAAATTAATATCTACTTACATTAGATGATTTCTTGGCTGCTCGAACAGATTTCTTGGCCGCTCGAACTGCAGAAATTCTGTTCTCTGAAAAGAAAATAATTCATTGTAATACGCAATTAAATTATTATTCAATAAATAACTATTAATATAGTCGTAGCATTGTTTAAACTTACTATTGTTATTAATTTGAAACAATATGAAACCCCAAATATAGCTACTTATTTTTACGTTAGATAATTCGATGCACAAAATTCGCCATTTTGTAAATAAACCCATTGTTACACCACATTATACATAATTACGCATATATGAGAAAACACTTTGAAATATATAAAATCAAGAAATACAAACGAAAATCACACTTTGAAATAAATTTTGTATTATTTAAATGTAAAAATATTACCTAATTAAAATTTAATTATACAACTCAAGGCAATCAGCATAGCAGCAAATTGTAAACTATGTTGTAATCATTTTTTGGTAATAATATAACGACCCCCGTAACAATAATTATATCAAACGTTGAACCAACACTTTATCTCACCTTTCTATATAAATTTTCGAAGTTTTCCACAAAAAAATCAACATTATATCACATAAAATTCAGTTTAGCAACATGTGCTCGGATAACGACAAAGACAATGGCTGAGCATGCGCGTTAGCGCTTTACACAAGATTTAAAAACGTATAAGAGTTTGTCATATTATTGTATATTTCTAAAGAAAAATCCCTTTTACATCTTTAACAGTACAGAAATAAGCCGATTTAAAAGTTAAATTTATTTTAATTTTTTTTGTGATTTTAAACGTACGTAACTTGGGAACCCCTAATCGTTAAAAAATCGTATGATACACGAAATGATAGAGAATTTCATGCTGAATTCATATTTTCACCGACCATATTAATGTATCTTTAACTATGTTACAATGGCAAATGAAAATATGAGAAATGAGCCGATTTGAAAGTTAACAAATTTATATTCAATTTCGGATTTTTTTTTGTGATTTTAAACGTACGTAACTCGGGAACCCCTAATCATTAAAAAATCGTACGAAACACGAAATGATAGAGAATTTCATGCTGAATTCAGATTTTCACCGACCGTTGTTGTATCGTTAACCGTGTTCGAGAAGTGGATGAAAATATAAAAACTGAGCCGATTTGAATGTTACAAATTTCTGAAAGAATTTTCGGGGACCCTTTACCGTAAAAAAATATACGATACAAGAAATGATAAGAGGATCTCATGCTGAATTCAAATTTTCATCGTCCGTTATTGTATCTTTCACCGTGTCTAAATGGTAGATGAAAATAAAAGAAAAGGATCGATTTGAAAGTTAACAAATTTGTAAGTCATATTTTTGGGAATTCCTGATCGTAAAAAAATTGTACGATACATAAAATGATAAAAAGTATTACATCCCTTAATTTGTACATGCTGGTTATGAAATTTCATAATTTGTTTAAACTTTGGGGACCTATAACTACTAAACGTTAAAAGATACTTATGTATAGCAATTTTCAACTTTCGTATTCCCACCCTGTATTTAAATAAAAAGCATCTTCCTTAATTCGAACCCGCTGATTACGGGAAAAATTTAAAAAAATCCCTGAGCCTGTTTTCAAATAGAAATTTTTATTTAATGGGAAGACAAAAATTGCTGACAAACGATTTAACAAATGGGTGAACTGATATTTAAATAACTATTAATATGATTGAAACATTGTTTAAACTTACGATTGTTGTTAATTTGCAACAATGGTTAACAATATTTTACTATTAAAACAATAAAAAATGCTAAATCCACAACTACACCACAAAACACAAAACTACTATCACAATAACTTGTTGAATACAAATAGCATTGGTGCAAAGACGAAGTTCTACATTATTTTTACAACTTAAAACTACGAAAAATATACGCTGAACTAAATATGTTATCAAAAACAATGTTCCAATTAATTTCAAGTAGATATAGATATAAAAAAATCAGTAAAATTCTACTTACATTTACGTAACACCCAGACGCCACAAAATTTTGGTTGTTTTCTTGCACTAAACAATCGATTCCTACAAATATATTATCATAAACGTTAAATAAACATTTTATCTCGCTTTGCTGCATAAATTTCCACCGCTTTTCCTAATTTTTCCCGTAGAAAATCATCTATTTGTAGCATCGAAAGCACGCCACGCCATTTTCTCCACGACCACATGGCAAGGAATGAACATGCCGGAAGTCGATTCTGTAGCGGTGGTGCGCGCGCATATAGTTTATACACTTGTGTATCAAACCGCCAAATGACTATCAAAATTTCTGAAACAAAAAGAAAATTTTGTATTGAAAGTGTAGCCGGAATTTGGACAAGGATGTATTTATTTAAAATCATCATTCAGAGCGTTTGTATCAATTAAAAAGTAATTAAAAAAATTACGTGGCCTATTTTTGTTGGCCTTGGCAAGCAGATGAGGATCCGTGTCAGAATAACGGCTAGTAGTTAGTTATTTACATAGATGTCACAATTGTCATAATTGTTCATTCAAAATTTAAAAATATTCTGATATTTGTCATCAATAGTATGAAATATATTTGTCGAGGAAAATAATCCACATGGATTTGGTAAATCATGATGTTTTGAATGAAAAATTATAATACTTGACACCAATGTATATTATTACTAGATGTCATTCTGACGCGGGCCCCAAATCTGCTTGTCAAGGCCAACAAAGTCACATGACTGCTCTCGCCCTATGTAACATAAAATGAAAATGGCGAGAGGTATTGTGCTGGCCACAACAGATGTTTTTCATTAGTGCAGTTCAATGCACTATAAATATACAGGATGTTTCTCCAAGGAAATGCCAGCTGTTATCTTTACACTTTGATTAGTTGGCGGGAGGTACTGTTGCTTTAGTGTGTGTATGTATGTGTATATGTATGTAAATAGCGAGATGTATTGTTGGTGAAAAAATCTACTGTCACCTTTACACTTTAATTAGTTGGCGGGAGGTACTGTTCTTTAGTGTATGTATGTGTGTGTGTGTGTAATTTATCGCCATTTGTAATTAGCGAGAGGTATTGTTGATAAATATATCTACGTCAACATTACACTTTAGTTGGTTGTATTGTAAAAAGAAATCAAGTGTACCTTAGCACGCTTGTGATTGGTTGTTTTATTTTATTTAAAAATATACCTTTCCTACATATACGTTATACGGGAGACATTGATTCATAATAAAAGATCAATAAAATTAAAATTCTCAATTTTTACCTAAAAGTGTTCCCGCACGTCAATTACTAAACGGCGGGTGCATTTTTGTGTGACAGAGAAATATATTGTAAGACAGAGACAACATGACAGAATAACAACGACAGGATCGTACACTTACTCGTAAATATTTGTTTTTTGTAAGACAGAGAGCAAAATATATAACTGTTTCATTCTGATGGACTCTTCTTTTTACTGTAATTTTTCTTGGAAACATGGTGTAAAGTCCGCAGCATATCTCGGTGACAACTTGAAGTCAGGGATGAACTATATTAAAATATAATCCAAAACTTTTCAATTTTACTATTTAAGACTTTTATATCAAGGGAAACAACATATTAGATTTTGATTAAAATTGATAAACCGGAAATGATACTTTACTTGAAGCCCATAATAGTTTTTAATGAATAACTATATTAAAATATAATCCAAAACTTTTCAATTTTACTATTTAAGACTTTTATATCAAGGGGAACAACATATTAGATTTTAACTAAAATTGATTAACCGGAAGTGATACTTTACTTGAAGCCAATAACAGTTTTTAATGAAGAACTATATTAAAATATAATCCAAAACTTTTCAATTTTAGTATTTAAGACTTGTATATCAAGGGGAACAACATATTAGAATTTAGCTAAAATTGATAAACCGGAAGTGATCCTTTACTTGAAGCCCATAACAGTTTTTGATGAATAACTACATTAAAATGTAATCCAAAACTTTTCAATTTTAGTATTTGAGACTTTTATATTAAAGAAAACAACATATTAGAATTTGACTAAAATTGATAAACCGGAAGTGATACTTTACTTGAAGCCCACAACAGTTTTTAATGAAAAACTATATTAAAATATAATCCAAAAGTTTTCAATTCTAGTAGTTAAAGACTTTTATATCAAGGGAAACAACACATTACATTTTGACTAAAATTAATAAAATGGAAGTGATACTTTACTTGAAGCCCATAACAGTTTTTAATGAAAAACTATATTAAAATATAATCCAAAACTTTTCAATTTTAGTATTTAACACTTTTATATGAAGGGAAACAACATACTAGATTTTGATTAAAATTGATACACCGGAAGTGATATTTTACTTGAAGCTCTGAACAGGTTTTCGTGTAAAATATATTACGACATAATCCAAAACTTTTCAAATTTTGTATTAAGGGTTCTGTTTTAATGAAAACGACATATTAGATTTTTTATAAAATTAATAAACCGGAAGTGGTACTTTACTGGAAGCGCTAAACAGATTTTCTTAAAAATATATATATAAAACTGCAAAGTAATATTTTAAAATGCAAGTTAACTACAATTTAAGAAGTTTAAAGAACAAATTGAAATTGTTAAATGCAAGTAAACTAATTGTAACTATTTAAAACTATAATCGCAATCAATAAACAAAATTCATTTTGTGTGCTTATTAACGGCAGAAATTAGGTATGAAAATATAGAAAATCACCTCAAATCGTAGCTTTTTTACTTCCTTGTACGTAAGTAAAGGAAGTATTGTAATCGCGAAAAATTTCGGTTTTCAGATTGCAGCGGAAATATCCATTTTGATCATCCCTGAATCCTTTTTGACTAATTTCGTCGTGACGTCTGTACGTACGTATGTATCTTAACTCGGGTTTTCACAGGTACTCTTAGAAATACCTGTTCTTTAAGAAAAAAATAAATAAAAAAAAATGCGAGAATACCCTATTATATTAAAAACTATAAATAAACTTATGGATGCTATGATTATTACTCCAATTCAACAAATTTTGATGTGGTATGTATTAATAGAGAGTTTAGAACTTGAATACATTGCTTATAATAAAATTTCTTAGGTTTAATAATAATTTATTTGCAAATAAACCATTGTCTGCATGTGACAAATGTTTTCGTCATTAATAAATCGTAAATAATTTTTATAAAAGTAATAAAATTTAAGATGGCAATTAATTGAGTATATTGTCAGTTACCTTTACCCTCAGTTTTATAGATAATACTAATATAAATATTGTATTATTTACTGTGGGAACGAAAAATTTTGGGACTTGTCTTTTGTCATATATTTGCCCGAAGATTATTGTTTAAATGAGAAATTTAGTTAAACAACGTTCCTCTAACTATTTCCTGCATTGTACATGTGTACAATATAGGAAAGAAATAACGGAATAGATAACAACGTTCCTCTAACCATTTCCTGCATTGTACATGTGTACAATACAGGAAATAAATAAAGGAATAGATAACAACGTTCCTCTAACCATTTCCTGCATTGTACATGTGTACAATATAGGAAATAAAGGAATAGATAACAACGTTCCTCTAACCATTTCCTGCATTGTACATGTGTACAATACAGGAAATAAATAAAGGAATAGATAACAACGTTCCTCTAACCATTTCCTGCATTGTACATGTGTACAATACAGGAAATAAATAACGGAATAGATAACAACGTTCCTCTAACTATTTCCTGCATTGTACATGTGTACAATATAGGAAATAAATAAAAGAATAGATAATTTTCTAACCATTTCCTGCATTGTACATGTGTACAATATAGGAAATTTCAAATTATTGCTGATTAAATTTGAAAATTTTAATATTAAAAATGCCAAGAGGATGGTATACTTTGGTTCACGGAAGATGACTACTCAAGGTTATTTACAAGACGTCTGATATAATTTTAATTGTAGATAACTTCACTGCATTTCGTATGGAATATGGAAGATTATGTGAACATTTAACAGAAAACAAAAATTTATTTCATTTATCACCATACAAATATTATATTTTAACCCTTTAGAGTCTCATGGTACTCTGCGGTACCACTTATTTTGAATGAATATAGAAACGTTATGTTGGAAATTTGTACGCTGAATCCCAGCGGTATTCTCAGGTACCACATTATAAAATAGGGAATTTTTATTTACACACATTTGGTATCACTGGTTTTATATTTACGGATCAACTTTCTATCAGAGAAACATAGGTTATGAACAGACAATTTGACATTTTGTAACTACATTGTTTTTAGTTCAAAAGTCTTACATATAATATTAACCTTATTAAAATTTGTTTCCTTCATTATTATTGTAAGTATTTACATAATTATTTGCCTAATATACATTTTGTGTTATCAGTCAAACCGATATTTTTGACAAGGACTTTGCGGTACCGTCAAGCGTAAAATAATATATTTTTTTTTTTTAGTCAAGATTTTTCATTATGAATTGCGCCCGTAAAAGAGCATTGACAGATGCTGAATTGGAACAAATTTTGTTGGAAGACTTACCATTAGACAATGCTGAATATACCGAAAGTGAATCTGAAGATGAAGATGATGATGACGTCGGTATTGCAACTGCAAGTAATACTAATAATTTTGACGCTGTATTTGATAATATGCTAAAAGATGTTGAAGATACAGAAAATGAAAAGATCGTCTCAAACATTGATGACAATGAAAACATTGCTTCCACGTCTATTACGGAAACTTTAGAAGAAGATATAGAGTTAAATAATCCATCAACAACAAAAAAGAAGAATTTATCTAATGAACCAAATAGAAAATGGGAAAAGAGAAATATTATTACAGATATTCCAGAGTATTTGGAGCATGAAGGATTGAGTGATGATTTCAATGATTGCGCCACTGTGACTGATGTATTTTTGAAGGTGCTTGGAACAGCTATTTTAGATATAACATATCAGTCCAATTTATATGCAACTCAGAAAGGAAAAAATCTTAATTTACAAGTAACAGAAATGAATACGTTTATAGGAATTGTATTCTTTATGAGCTACCATAGGTTACCTAGATGGAGAGACTATTGGTCTACGGCAATAGATATGCAAGTACCATTTATATCATCTTGTATGACACGAAAGAGATTTGAAGAAATTTTAAGATTTCTTCATGTGAATGATAACAGCAGCATACCTCAAGATAATAAAAATAAAGTGTACAAAATACAACCTTTGATCGACACGCTGAACTTCCAATTTAGAAAGTTATACAAAGGTACAAGAAAGTTATCTGTTGATGAATCCATTATATTGTTCAAGGGAAGAACTACGTTGAAACAGTATAATCCTATGAAGCCCATAAAAAGAGGCTACAAACTCTGGTGTCTTGCTGACCAAAAGGGATACATTATGAAATTTCAAGTTTATCAGGGAAAGAATGAAGAATTAGAAAAAAAGTTTGAAAAATATGGTTTAGGAGAAAGAGTTGTTCTGGCGCTAACAGAAGAAGTTTGGAACCAGCATAGAATTATTTACTTTGATAACTATTTCACTAGTATAGCCCTATTAGAACGTCTAAAAATTGAAAATACGTTAGCCTGTGGCACGATAAGATCTACTAGAAGTGGATTCCCTAAAAATCTAGTTTCAGATAAAAAAATGCAACGGGGGGATTACGATTATCGATATTCGAACACAGATGTGGGAGTTTACAAATGGCGAGACAATAGAATTGTTCATTTCGCTACTAATTTCCACGGAAACGAAGAAACTTCCGTGCAAAGAAAAGAGAAGGATGGTACATCAAAACCTGTGAAGTGCCCTGTTCTTGTAAAGGATTATAACATAAATATGGGCGGTGTGGATCATGCTGATCAACTTAGAATGTCTTATGGTATCAACCGAAAAGCTAAAAAATGGTGGCACAGGCTTTTTTGGGGCTTTATTGATATAGCTTTTGTTAATTCATATATTCTAAGTAAGGAAATATTTGAAGAAGAAAAGAATACAACTTTGTTAGAGTACAGACGACGTTTGTGCCAAGGATTGATTACAAGCAATGATAATAGATATTGCAAAAAGAGATCTTCAACATCCAATGTATCATCGAAAGAGCCATTGAAGAAAAAAAGGAAATATAACTACAGTGTGTCAAATGAAGTAAGGCTCGGAAACAAAGGAGTACATTGGCCAAAATTTATGGAAAATAGAGGAAGATGCGAGATGTGCAGCAGCAGAGCTGTTCAATCTAGACCTTATTCAAAATGTTCCACTTGCGGCGTATTTCTTTGTTGCAACAAAGAAAAAAATTGTTTTTTAGACTATCATAATATTGAAATTAATTAATGTTTATTTGTTTATATATTTGTACCCATAGTCTTATTTTTGTACTCTATATATAGTCTTATTTTTTGTATTTTTTATAAAATAAACATTAAAAAAATATTGTTTTTACGACTGACGGTACTCTAAAGTACCACCACCCCCAATTGTTAAGTAAAGGGTTGAAAAATATTGATATATATATTTTTTTCAATTATAAACCAGTTATGTTCCATAACTTCAGTTTAATGATAAAAAAAAATTGAAATAACGTTTACGGTCGTTAAAGGGTTAAGTCGTTATATATTAAAATCTTTTTATATTGCTGAATTAAACAATAATCACAAAAATGATATGTATCCTTTTAGTCTCTGCCGACTTGATGAGTGTCCCTAGGACGATCAATCCTGTATATGGACTCGGCTAGTACGAAATATCCCAAATATTCAACAGTTTCTGGTGTGACGTCATAGTGATAATGACCAGCTTCGTTGTGGTCACTGAAGCTGTGGAAATGTTGAACACGCAGGTCCAAGCCCTTATAAATAATAATACAAAATCGATCAACATTTATTTTTTGAATAGACTAAAGTTGTAAGTGTATACCGAAACGTCGGTTTTGTAAGAATGAGGTATGACCAGTATGACTGAAATTTCGAATAATTGCTTACACCTAATTTATTTGGCAACCAAATAAGTTCGTGCGGCTTTTTGTCGTAAAATATAAATATTTATTAAGAAACAATAATACACTATTATTCATCGAAGTAATTACCATCACACTCAATGATCTTTTACCAACGTGGATTTTGAATAAAAAAATCTGATGTGACCAACACAGTACCTCCCGCCATTTACCTATGTATATAATTTTTATATTACTTTATAAATTTATCCATACAATATATAGAAAAAGTATTAAAGCAAACTTGTAGAAAATGGAATAATCTTTAATTTTTATAATAACAAATTGAGAAAAAATTACATTTAAAGGTATTTTTTGAAGAAAAACTATCTTGAGCTTCAAGTAAACTGCCATTTCCGGTTATCCGATTGCCACCAAAATCTAATCAGATATTTCCATATTAGAATAAGGTAGAAATACATGGTTTCAAAACTTTCTGAATGATAGTATTTGAGTTAGAGCGTATACACTATACAGAATCCACACATACATACATACAGTATTTTTTTTAAAGATGTCCGATCAAGGTTGTCTACGAATTGTATGAATTCAGATTTTTGCTCCGCCCATCATCACAAATTCAATAGTAATAATATATATATATATATATATATATATATATATATATATATATATATATATATATATATATATATATATATATATATATATATATATATTACAGGAAAAACATTCAAAATTCAAAAATAAGTCAACTAGTAAGTTTATAAGCAAATGTAAAACCAAATATGTTAAAAATAAGATACTGACACAATGTCAGTGTCAGTGACTCTGACAGAATATAACGTTATACGTACGGCTATGAATCCAGGTAATGTATCTGAATTAATAAATAAACTTACGTTACAGCGAAAGTATTATTAACAACGAGCATCGTTTATAAATGGACTGTCCTAACTTAGTCGAAACAATATGAATTTTTGAAAGACAAGCATGTTATATCCATCCTTATCACACAGTCTTACAGCCTTTGCAAAACAAAGAGATAAATGTATGCATATTTGTTAATTCGTTCGTGATACAGGTGCCCTTGATCGGACATCTTTCAAAAATTTTACTGTACATACATACATACATACATACATACATACATACACACAGACATCATCGTGAAAATGTTAAAAATGGATTCTAGGGACCTTTAAACGTGATCATTTACCAAAATCTCGATATGCGGTTTTTAGCACGATCCCTATACCTCCCTTACCAAGGGAAGCGGGAGGTAAAAAGTGACGGACTGCATTTATTACATCAACTCGAGTTTTGAACTATGTTTCATACAGTTGTCAAGAGACAAAAAAGGTGATAATCACTTGGCGAAATGTCAGGAGAATATGGAGGGTGTGGTAACGTTTCCCAGTCAACTTCAGAAATTTTTTCCCGGGTCATTCTTGCGGTATGAGGTCTGGCGTTATCCTGTAAGAATACCACTTTCTTTCGATTGACTAAAGAAGGCTGTTTTTGAATGAAGCTATTCACAATATAAGTTCGCAGTGATGGTTTGACCCCTTTCCAAAAACTCTTAATGGACTATTCCGGTTGCTGTCCACCAAACACACAATAAAATCTTGTTTGGGTGCAAGGAAGCCTTGGGAGTGTGTGGTACCGAATACCGAATCAGTAAGCGATAACCAATGATACGAACGCTTAGAATTTGAGTACAATATCTATTTTTCGTCGCAGGTTAACAACCGATCAAGAAATGGTTCATTATCGTCGCGTGAAATGTTTGCCGAACAAATGGTATTATTAACTTCCACGTGTTTCCTATCTGATAAAGGTACGAACGAATGGTTTCATCACTCACATTGAACCTTTCTACAAGCTCTAGGCAAGTTGTATTGGAATTTGCCTCCACAACCTGTTTAAGATCCTCATTGTTAATGATCTTCGGTCTCCCAGAGCGTGCTTCATCGATCAAGCTGAGATCTATCGAAGTAAATTTCTTGAACCACATCTGTGCTGTTCGATCACTTACGGCATCATCTCCGAATGCGGTACATATTTTTCGAGCCGCCACTGCAGCTTTGGTTTTAATTAAATTTATATTCTTTGTCATTTTCAACTATTTAAATTGGGAATAAAACAATTGTCACCAAATGTGTATGTATCCGACAAAAGAATAATTCATATTAAAGTAGATGACAGATAATAAACAAATGCTGTCGATCAACAACTTAAAAAATATTCATGGCACTCTGTAATATACAAAAACCCCACGAACTTATTTGGTTGCTTGATATATGAACTTACATAGTCCCCAGACATTAAGGTCCCTACAGCAACCAAAGGCGCAGACATATTATAAAACTTTAACCAGTTGTCTACGTCTATGTCTGTATTGACAGGAGTGGTTGAAAAATCTGGCATAACGTGTTGTTTGACCTTGCCTTCCTTCAATAAGAAAGTTCCTCCCAGTCCTGACACAATATTTCATTTATTATAAATGTACACTAAATATTTATAAAATATTACATACCAACAATTTTATCACCATAATGACTAGCTAAAGCATTTCTAATACTAGAAATGAAATTTTCCGGGCCAGTTCTAGTTTTAGCATGAACCTTTATTACCTTAAAATATATTTACAATTATATCATTGATTAAATAATACCTACTGGTATATGATACTCCTACACATAGAGGTAGGAATAATATGGAAAGAGTAGCGTTTCACAAAAATCAAGATATACTCTTGATCTTGTCTTGAAATCAAGACAAGACCAAGCCAGGAATTATATTTTATGTCCCAAGACAAGACAAGAAAATATCATCAAGAATCAAGATTAATTTTGTAAATCCACATTTATTATTAAAATATAAAATTTTGTATCTCTGACTATGATTTTCAAAACAAATAATTTCATTGAAATCGAAGCGACAGTTAAAGGTATAAGTTTAAATTTTCGGAAGTACCTCGTCCTCATAATATAGGTTTGTGCGTTAACATATTGTCTTATGAAACTTGTTTTTTTAATATATTATTATTTTAGTTGGGTGTGACCTGTCACTTCAATTATTAGTTTTGTTTATTTTATTCTGACTACGTTTTTTAACGAATGTATCATAATATGTTAGGTACGTTGCAATACTTGCATTGGAATAGGTGGTTATTATTTGAGCAATTATTAATATGTAATAAAAAATGAATAAAATTATTTTTAAAAAATCAATGCTATATAGAAGTTAAAATAAACAAAACTAATAACTGACGTGATAAGTCAAAGCCAATTAAAATTAGGTAGATAATAATTACGGTGTGTTTCCGGATATGAAAAAAAATAGACCAGCCCTGTTAATAAATATTGAAATATAAAGATTTCCAGAATATAAGAGTATAAATAAAAAGTATGAGATATTTTTTGGGAAATGAACGAAAATAGGAATAGAAAAATTGGTGATAAATACAAGGACCGGAATATTTTTACCTGTCCAGATCTTCCCTCAGAACATAGGAAATTGGCCAGCAAACAAACCCTGTGTTCAGCAGAGGGTACAATTTCCTGAATACTGCCCCCTGTACTAGTATCAACTTTAGAAATTCTAGTTTGGTTATTAATGGTCCCATTATTAATTGTAAGATTGTATATTCCCTAAAATGCATTTATTTTGTATATTATCTTAATATTTTTATATTATTATAATCTATTTTTGTGTTTTTAATTTTTTTTATTATAGCAATCAAATTTTCATTATTGTATTGTAACGTGCGCCCCTGACTTAAGAGTATACGAGCGCCGCTACTGGTAGAATATTCCTGAGCGAGAACGTAAAAAAAACCCATACGGCTAGACGTGTTAATTACACTGGTTGAACTAAATCCTTTGTATTTAATTTCATTGTGGCATCAGATAGTTCGAGAAGGACATCGCGCTATATAAACCCGTCGCCAAATCCAGCGAAGACAGTCCGATATACATATAGAAGCAACGAAATATAAATAAACATTCTACGAGTTGTGAACATAAATAAATGTAGTTATATAAATAAATATGTGATATAAATATTGTTTAAATAAATAATCTTAGTGTTTATAATTATTTAATCATAGTGTTAGTTATTTTTATTATCTTTTTAATATTTATCTTAATTATTTAGCGTTTAATAAACGTATTAATTTAATTAATAATTCTTTGATTTTTACACTTCACCCATATAAATAAACATTACAATATTATACAAATAGATCAGAGAAATCTAAGTCACATCCTCTATATTTAAAAATTGTTATTAAGGTTGAATAATTTCGTATTTTTTTGGAAAAAAATGTGTACTTATATAATAGTATCTAAAGATATTTATTTACTTTTAAAAAATAGCTTATATCTTGTTTTTTTTGTTAATTTTTTTAAAATAACATCATATGCCCAAAAGATAAACACACAACACATTTACATTAATAATCTAATTCTTATCGTTATTTATGTTTGTATGTACTCTAACGCTTATCAGCAAATATGTGACTTTTATTAATTAGTTAAATTATGAAATGACCCGTATAAGTAAAAAGAGATAATATGAAAATAATTTTCTGTTCAATATGAAGCGTTAATTAGATTTTACAAATAATCTATAGAACAATATAATAATTACATTTTATAATTAATTTTCAATTATGAATAAGAACAAATTGATGCAGAAAATAATAAATATAATAGGAGAGTCATGCTAGAATACGAACCCAACCTCAAATGTATTCATACCCTCTGAAAAAATATATTAACAGCAAGAAGACAAGTCCCAAAATTTTTCATTCTAACAGTAAATAATACAATATTTATGTTAGTATTATCTATAAAACTGAGGGTAAAGGTAACTGACAATATATTCAATTAATTGCCATCCTAAATTTTATTACTTTAATAAAATTATTTGCGAATTATTAAAGACGAAAACATTTCTTACATGCTGACAATGGTTTACTTGCAAATAAATTATTATTAAACCTAAGATATTTTATTATAAGCAATGTATTCAAGTTCTAAACCCTCTATTAATACACCACATCAAAATTTGTTGAATTGGAGTAATAATCATAGCATCCAAAAGTTTATTTATTCTTGTTTTTAATATGTAGGTGGTACATTAATAAATAAATATCACATTGAAAATAATTTTACTAAAAAAATAAAATTTAATATAGCAATAAATTGTATATATTGTCAGTTTCCTTTACCTTCAGTTTTACAAATAATACTAACATAAATATTGTATTATTTACTGTTAGAATGAAAAATTTTGGGACTTGTCTTCTTGCTGTTAAAAAAAATTGCATGTGTCTGTTGTCATATATTTGCCCGTAGATTATTGTTAAAATGATAAATTTAGGTAATAACACTATATTTAAATCCAGTACACTTTATTAATACATAAAATAAAAAATTGTCCAAATATAGTCTTAACTATTGTAAACTAAAAAAATATTTTTTATTGCTGTTAATATATTTTTTTCAGAGGGTACGAATACATTTGGGGTTGGGCTCGTATGTGTATTGAGGTTTAAACAAAATTGTATTTGTTTGAAATTTACGATTTACCTTATTAACCGGCGATTTACATTAATACGTAATGATTTTCTGAGTTTTTTACCTTCCGTCACCTTTAAGGTAAGGAAAGGTATTGTCTTTAGTTAAAAAAATCATGAAAATTACTATTATATTCAAATAATTCAAAATGACAGATGTCAGTATCAATGTAAAGTAATTGAATCTGGCAGAGATGAGGATGTTGAAGTAGATGTTGGGGAAGACACGGAAAGATACGGTAAGGAAATAACTCTAGTGTTACAAGTTTCTAGAAAGATACAAGAGAGACGATTACATTGGTTTGAACATGCCTTGAGGAGAGATGATGAATATATTGGAAGAATGAATAGCTTAGTATTAGAAGGTTGAAGAAACAGAGGAAGACCAAAGATAAGATGGAAGGACTGTATTGCGGAAGACTTGAGTGAAAAGGAACTGAATGAGAACGACACGCGAAACAGAAATGAGTGGAAGAAGAAAATAAAAAAAAGCGACAGCTAACGAATGGGAAAAGCTAAAGAAGAAAAAGAAGATGTCCGTGTCAAGTGCAATTTGCATAGTTTGTTTATGAAATAATTTTACTGGAAATTTAGAATCATTTGCAAGAAAAATTATGTATGGAATTTATACATAATATACAGGATTGACGGAAGGTATTGCGCTGGCCACATCAGATTTTTTTATTTATTTTTTAAATGCTCGAATGGTTAATTTTCCCTGTACTCCATTCGGTGAGACGAGAGAATATGGAACTAATTCTTGATCAGAAACTTGTCTCTGTTCAAGAATTAGTTACACATTCCATGTTCCATTGTTGTAATTAACAATACATCATTATACAAGTATTATGAATAATTTCAAATTTGAATGGATTTTTTTTCTTTCATAATATAAATAAATATTCGATGAACAATCTCATAATCTCATAAATAATTAATATATTTTCCTTTACCTCGCAATTAACGCCAAGTAGCGGCCAAGGTCCAGCTCCAGCTCCAACAATTAATACATTATCCAAGCCTACTATTTTGGCAACATCTCTCAAATCATAAACTTTGTCTCTTTGTACCAAAGGCAATAAATAAGGAGGCCCACCTAAATCCACCAAACAGGGCCTACCACTTAAACCTATAATATGTTTACAAAATCACAAAATTCTAACCCTAAAACGTGCCAAAAACATTGAATTCTCACCACTTCTAGCTAAGGTAAATGGTTTTTGTGTAAGATCGGGACAGTCAACTACAGTTGCTTCGATTTGGGCGAAATTTGAAGACAGACCATTACTTATCACTAAAATTGATTTAGATATTTGTAAATAAATGAATTATCTGTTTTTACCTTGAGCAACTTCGGATAAATCTGGCTGATGCAAATCTTTTTTCTCAAATGCTAAATTTGTACTACTAGCCATTGTATTTACTGTTTTATGGCTGTCTATATTATAGTTATAGAACCGTCTAAGACAGTGGTTCAAGAATAGAGTGATTGGTGATGTGGACAATTACATTATTTACATAGTTCAAAAACAAAAACAGGACGAAAAATAGATTATTTAATCTGTAGGCAACCAGTTTATCTTATAGAAAGTTACACTTTTTTCACCATTGTTTTAATAAGATTTAATATGTAGTAAAATATTTATTTCAACCATTTTTAATTTGAAATACATACACTAATTGTTGTATTAAATATAAATGTGTAAAAATATTTGAGGAATTCATTGTTGTAGTGCCCGCCATTCTTATATCGACTGTACAAATGTAGCTGTTTGCTGTTTTATCGGTTATGTTTGTACAATAAAGTAACAATGCAATGGAATGCCATTAATGGATAGGAAATACCGTGTTCTGCTTAATTTTCTATCTCGTAGAAAAATTTCAAATAGAGTGTTCACGCTTCAAAGGGCCCCACGATTTGTAAACAATTCATATTATTTACTATAGTATGGTTCACGAAAGATGAGTATTCAAGGTCACTTAATCGAAGAAAGAATACACCACTTCATACAACAGTACCTTAGCAATATTTCATGTTAGAAGGAGAATAGTATATTATGTTATTAGGAGTAGAAAGCGGTCTTTTTGTGTTGAACCCAGCTATTGCGGCCGAGGACAGGCAAGCTGGGTAAAACACAAAATGGGCGTTCTGCTCCGAATAACATATACTATTTTATCTTCAGGTGTTTCAAAGAAAACTGGAGATTTTTTAAATATTATTCTAGAATTGTTTTAATTATAGCGTTTGCAATTTCAGCCATAATTGGCTGTGAACACTACAAAACACAAACGATACAACTGTCAAATAACAATTTTTCAGTATGGTCTGTGTTGCTGTGACGACTGCTGCCGCCAGCACACTAGTACAAAAATGAACAACATTGTTGTACTAGTAATAAAATGAATATCTTCTATAGTGTGTGTATAGTAGCATAATATGAATATTATTGTACACTTGAAGAAAAAGATTATTTAACGTATGTCTATGTAATTTATGTTGTATGACAGATATATGTAAATGATATTACTTTGTAACATACCATAAATAATAATGACGTATGTCGTAGAGTTATAGATATTTAATTATCTACTACATTGCCCTCTATGTTAATGTTTACGATTTACGTAGTGACGTTGACGTTTAAATCAAATTATTATTCCATAGTTTATGTTAAGTCTATGTAAGAACACAAGAGTATTTTGCAAAAACATAGGCGAAGAACATAAACCTTTGAGAAAGGCATTATTTGAAAAGAATCATCACTTTCAAATAAATTACTTATTTTTTTTTCATTTAAAATGTATCCATAAATATTTCATGTTGCACGCCTATAAATATACGAAATTCTTTGAAATTATCTGTAATATTATGTCAGACGGCTTATAAATGACCTTGAGTAGCCATCTTTCGTGAACCAAACTATATACTGAGGAATATTATTCTAATCTTTTCACTCCCAAAAATTCGCAAAAAAGACCAGTATTGTCAAAAAAGAAAATTATTTTTCATCACAATAACGCCCGCCAGCATAGGGCTACGTATGAAGCGTCATATACATCGCTCTATTCATTTTATAGTTTCATTCTGTTTCATAACGTTTAAATTTTGACCATGAAGTTAGTGCAGATGAACTTCGCGCGCTCACAATTTAAACAGTACACTCCGCCGTACAAATTAAAAAAACTAACAATTACTTACAGTAAAATTTTTGAAAGGTCATCTGTATCACGAACGAATTAACAAATAGGCATACATTTCTTTCTTTCTTTTACAAAGTCTATAAGAGTGTGCGATAAGGATGGATGTAACACACTTATTTTTCAAAAATTATATTGTTTCGACTAAGTTAGGACATTCCACTTTAAAACGATGCTCGATGTTGATTATAGTTTCGCTGTAACGTAAGTTTGTTTATTAATTCAGATACATTACCTTGATTCATAGCCGTACGAATAACGCTTGCTTATAAACTTACCAGTAGACTTATTTTTGAATTTTGAATGCTTTTACTGTAATATATATTTTTATAATAATACAATAACAGTAGTATCTTACGTACCCTCATAAAAACTAAGCAAACTTATTAAATTATGAGCGCGCCAAGTTCATGGTTAAGATTTGAACGTTATGAAACTGAACGAAACAAGAAATGAACAAGGCGATATATGAACATTAGGACGATGTGTGTGTTCACCCCACATAGATGTGCTGTGTCCATGTTACAATTGGCTGAATTTAAATACGAATTCTGATAATTCTCCAGATTCGACTGCCTCGTACTTTTACTTGTTTCCTAATTTAAAAACAATTTTTGTTGATCGGTACGGATTTCCTGGATGATAAAAATAGTGCAACATCGGTGAAACAAGTACAATGAAAATCATGGCGACCATATTGAAAAATAAAAGTTAGCTCAACCCAAGTAAAGCTGTTTAAGAAACGTACGTCTGATTTTGAGTCATAATATAAACCCTCTCTCTATTCATTTGCTGAAGTGTACAAGGTAATATTAATTTCTAACAATAAAATGCATATAACTGTTATTAAAGAAACTGTAAAACTGTATGAATTATAAATAAAACATCCATATTTTCATATCTGCATTCATTTTATTTTATTTTCCCATCTTGTTATCGATTAATGTGACTTTACCGACTGTTCTCTCCCAGCTGACATAACCCCAAATGCGCATGTGCTTAAGTTAGGTTAAGTCCGCCGGTGTGTAAACAAATTTGACGATGGACCACGCGGAAGACGAAGAAAAGGAAATAGAATGCGTAAACTGCGGAGGAACAGATTTTACAAAAGAAGGAGGTTTTTACTTTTGTTCAGAATGTCAAACACAAAGTCAAGATGTACGAGAACAAGTCTTTGAACAAACAGAAAATTGTGCCAACGTGCACGAGAAGAGAATAGCGCTTCGCAAGAATAAAACACCAAATGGCAACAAGAAATTAACATCTTGGGAAACATACAACTATATTCTTTACGGTTTAGTTCAAGAATTTGAGAATCTCGGCGCCGATGAGGATTTTACGAAAATTATGTACCATTTATGGATGGAATATTTGACACGTTTAGAATGCATTTCAGAGAACCAAAAACCAGCAAAATTAGGATGTTCATTCAACAGAAGGTATAAAATACATAATATGAAATGAAAAAGGTTTAATAAGTTTTTTTAGAGATGCAGAAATTGTTTATCAAAGGAAATATAAGAGAAAGCGTAATAAAAGTAGTACTGACGGTACTATTTCCGTTAAGGATATGGACGAAAGGATGAAAATTAAAGAAAGGTCCAAGAAAAGGGTATGAATTAAGATTAATGAATTTTTTACTAAAAAAATTGTTGTTTTGAATGTTTAACAATAACTATGTAAAAATAGCTTGTAATATAGTTACTACGGTATAATTTCTTAAACCTCCAAGTGTGTCGCGTTATTAGACGAATATTCAATACCCTGAATAGAAGAGTATATTCGTTTAAGACTAACAAAACAGCAAAAGATTGGTGAAGAATTCACTGACTTCAAGGGAACTTCGTAGCTCAGTTGGCAGAGTTCTATTATATATAAGGAAGTACTGAGTTTATATATCTCAGTGAAATTAATAAATTTTTCAAAAAAAAAACAGTATTTAATAATTTCTTTTTCGCAATAAACAAGTTAATAAAAGAATCACAGACAGACAGACCGACGCCAATTTGGAAACAAGAAAATGATCAAATTGTATTAATCTTATTGAATTTGTTGTTATAAATATTTAATTAGTTATAATTAATATTCCTCATATCTAAATATTTCTCGAGACTTCGAGAGATGCTATATCGATTAATAACAACCGCATCAAAATCGGTACAGTGATTCTCGTCATTAGCACCAATAAACACACAAATCTACACCGTTTTACATATGGACGCCAAATTTTGTAGAGATGTTCTTTCAGTTTCCGGATGTGTAATAGATATTAAGGATACAAATTTGATATAGCGTTCATAATGATAGGCGTGTGATGGTAAACCACGAGGCGATGAGCCGAGTGTTTTAATCACGCAAGTTTCATTATAAGGCTACATCAAATGTGTATCCTTCAATATTGTATCTACGACAGTATAAATTGATCTTAAACTACATTTTTCATTTAATTTTTGACATAATGAGAAATATTGAAATGTCCATTCGTAGCCTACGTTATTAATACGTATGAGTGATTTAATGACACTCAGTGCCATTAAATCACTCATAATGACATTCAAATTGAAGTACTAATTTGCAAAGTTTACATAAGAAAAGCATTTGTTTCGAAAGCGCCCTTACCGACAATCAAAATATCACAACATAGTCCGAACATTTTGTCGAAGTATAAATAAACGATTTTCAGTTAATTTTATGTGTTTTGTATAAATCTGTGGTTTCTATAAATCATCGTAGAAATATTAAAATAAAACTTTATCCAGGCGGTTTTAAAATTTAGAAATGAGTTAATTTATATTGTAAAACCTGTAGAACACATTTCGCATTAATTTGAAAATAATTTCAACCGTTGAGGAATTGTGAGCAAAATAAAATGCATGTTTTTGTGGCAATTTTTTTCTAAAATTTCGATCCTATTTTCCGAAATCCCTAAAGCCTTTTTGACACTTTTATAATATTAGTATATCAAATCGACCCTCCAGAGTTCGTTTTTGCAAAAATTAAAACTCTATCTTTGACCGAAATCGAAATATTGACCCATTTTTAACCTCACATTTTTAGTCGAAAATGTACAATTTTTGAACCCGGGTTTGAGAAGTTTTTAACTGGAAATTTAATCACTTTTACACCGGAAATAAACAAATAAACCGTCTCAAGTTTATTTTTGCAAATATAAACACTATCTTTAACCGAAATCGTGATTTTGAACCAGTTTGGTAAACATCCAGTAAATAATTTTCTAATATTTAAACATTATCCTGAGGTAAATTAAGTTACACAAATCTATAAAAATAAGTAAGCTAGATAATTGTTTCTTTGGTTATCTCAAATTCGAAAAAATGGACATTATTTTGTCTAGAAAATGATGGAACGAGCCGAATATGACACACAATCCGTAACATCTTCCACAACAGCCACATCTTTAGCTACTCAAACTCTCTCGTCTCTTTCCACCGATGACGAATCCGTAGCAGGGCATATACACATCACCGAAAGCTTTAAAAAACAACTCCTTCAGCATATGAGTTACAAACATCTTCAAAAACACTTAGCAGACACAAAAAGCCAGATGAAATGCCATCTGAAATATAGGAAGTTAATGAGCGAAGATTACACCACCGGACCGAAGGTTTTGACGAAGAATAAATTATATTGTGTGCTGTATCTTGGGATGATTATGGCTCAACAAGAATTTCAAATCAGCGATATTATCAGGTCAGGAATATACAAGGGTGGTGACCGCGACCCCGGAATAGGACTTTAACATGTATTGTAAAATCAGGTTTTCGTAATTTCCTGCTTCCCTAATTATTTTAGGTAAAAAAGCTTCAAATAAAAGTTGTCAAACGTCAAAAATTAGGTATGAAAATGTCGAAAATCACCGCAAAAATAGCTATAGCCATGGAATTTAAACAAAAAATTAACAAATGTTTACGACTCTCTGTCAAGCTAGGTTAATTTAATTTCATTATTATTTGTAAAATCTGTTCAAGTGAACAAATATCAATTTACAATAACAGATAATTGTTAATTGAAACAGATATTAGAAATAATATCTAATAAAAATAAATTAACCTAACGTGACAGATAAACCGTTAGACATTTGTTATTTATTTTGTCTCAATTCCATGGCTATTGCTATTTTTGAGGTGATTTTCGACATTTTCATGCCTAATTTCTGCCGTTACAAGGCATACAAAATTAATGTTGCTTATTGATTCAGATGCAGAATTTTATGCTCTACAAACTTTTATTTGAAGCATTTTAACCTAAAATAATTAGGGAAGCAGGAAATTAAAAAATAAAGTCCTATGTTCCGGGGTCGTGGTCACCAGCCTGTATAATTTTATTGATGGGTTTTGGGTGAAAATGAAGAGCAACAAGAAATTTGAATGTTTAATTTTGAATGTTGATAAATGGAAGATATTTGAGATTTGGGAAAAATAATTTGGTGACTGAATGCAACGTATTTGATGAATGGACTGAAAATAGAACTGGACCAGGTGATTGAGTTTATATTTTAGGAAAGTATAATGTTCAAAGATTCAAGAAAGTCTTTATTGTTAATCGTTAAGCTATAATATATATTTTAATTCAGGGCATGGAACCCGCCAAAAACTGGGTTCGGTTCAAGTTCAGGTTAATTTATTTTTTAAGAGATGGGTTCGGGTGCGGTTCTGGTTCAAACATTAACACAATTTGCGGTTTTGTTCCGGGTTCAGGTATTGGGTTCAGGTCAGGTTCGGTTCGACATAATGAAAATTGAATTAATGTTTTTTGAATAACAATCTTTATATAGAAATACTTTAAAATGCGAGCCGGAATTTACACGAGACAACAACACGAACACACTTTTCATAAACAGACAAAACAGGCGTCGATTACGATTACGCTAACGTTTCGAACTCAAAATGAACCTGAACCGGAGCTGAACCCGAATTTTAATACCCGGTTCGGTTCCGATTCGGGTTCAATTGAAAAATAAATTTGAGGTTCGGTTCTGGGTTTGAGTTTACTAAAATGTTAAGGTTTGGTACCAGTTTTGATTCGGTTCAAGTTCAGGTTAGATGCCCTGCAAAAAAGAAATTAACCTAAACTTGAACCGAACCCAGTTTTGGAGTATTAATGAGAGAATTTCAAAAAGTAATATTTATTAAGTCTTTATTTTGTGAATCCGATAAACTATTGAACAAACCACGGATGTTATGAATCATAACAAACCGAAAGTGAAAGGGGGGGGGGGGTGAAATATGGTACGGAATAAGGCTGCTCGATCTTCAAAATATATGATCGTTTTTTGATCCTTAAGTTTGATCTACCGATCATCTGTGATTCATAATGATCAGATCTATGATCGATTGAATGTAGTCTGTGATCATTTTGATCGATCAATAGATCAGATCGAGCACAGCGATGTTTTTTCGCAATCCTAGATTCTCAATATTCTCCCTCTAGACTACAGACAGCGTTTCTAGGTTTCAACAATGCCGCTTTTCACATTCGCATGTGTATACATAACCTTGACATGTTGTTGGATCGACCAGATCGATTCATTGTTGAATTGATTAGTTAATCATTAATAAAAATCGATTAAATGTTGTCTGTGATCATTCCGATCGAGTAAACGATCTTCTGATCAGATCGATGTTTTTTCGCATCATCGCAGAGCTCATAACTGTGCTGCAGTTACGATCGTGCAAAGTACAGTGCGAGACATAAATAATTATGAAAGCATTTAAAAATCATTGGGCTTGGGCGTGCGTTAAATAGTAAAAAATAATCGATATTTGTAATATATCACTCATCTTACACTACTATATGGTAAATACCCACTATGAAAATTATATTATTTGCGAAAAAACTTTTATTTACTTAGTTGACTGTAGTTTTTGATTTTATACTATATTGTATGTAA